>NMRA01000385.1:174582-264236 GCA_002633005.1 Phoronis australis | reverse complement strand
TGGTCGGCACACCAGTACAGCAGACAATAGATCAACGCTAAGCTCCGCCCACGTGACAGCCATATTTGTTTTGGTCGTCTGTCGTGCATCACAAGTTCGAAAAAATGATTAAAATTACGCTGTAAACAAACAGGTATGTCACATTTTCTAAATATGAAGTAAATATCAGCTTTATTTCTAGTACTTCAACAAAAATTGGAACATAATGACCACGCATTCTGAACGAAATTTGATCTCAAGTGGCAATCGATGACCGCTTAACTTCAAAGCCGTTTTTCTCGGCTCGTGATTTCAGGATAGTGACACGATTCTCGGGCCTATTTTTCCACAACACGTGGGTCAATTTTAAGGAAAGTTGCAAATTTGAAATCCTCTTGGACTGAAGTAAATTCGCGTGCCAGGGTTTTTTGATAAAGGGACCAGATTTTTAGTTATTAGATGAAAGTGACCGAATGACAAAATGTGGCGTGCTTGCCCCAACTCACACACAAAAAATGCCACAAAATCAAGATCATAATGATTTTGTAAATATATTTGGTATGGATAAGTAGAATATTGTGTAAGGAAATAGTTGATGATGATCCCTGTGCATTTTGAAAAAAAATTCGAGGTAAAATTGGATTTGTTGAAAATTAAAAAATACGATTTTTTAAAAAAACGAACCACAAAATTTTTTTTTTTTTGATTTCTGTCACTTTCAGAGTCATGTCTAACTAGTTAAAACTCCCTTTTTACTCATTCTAGTTAGGAACCTGGAGATTTGATCAGTGTATACACCTACCTTAAGAGTAATGTGAACATGTGGAGTAGAGACAACATAGTATGTTTACCCTATGGAAAAACGAAATGTGTGCACAGGATAGCCAATAACAGGCCAGCAATGCCTACTGGAATTTCAGTATGGTTTAAATTGTCAATGCCATACGTCTCATTTCATACTCGGACATGGTTTTGAATAACACTTTCAGCATGCCACTAGACACGTTTCAGTGCTTTTCTTATGTCATTTTCCAATACTGGGCCAACACAAAATGGAAGTGAATCTTACCTCATGATACCAGAGTGGGGATCAAAGAAATAAACCCAATGAGCACACAACTTGGTGTTGTCATTAGTGAACTGTAGGTCACGCTTGTGGTCCAGTCCATCGTAGACGGTTCCAGCAATTGGTGGAGACTTGTCAACCAGAAGGGGAGTTTCACCGTGTCCAGCCACAAACAGTTCAACTGCAATGACACAATTACCCCTCTGTTGATGGCGTCACAATTGGTAACGGGATTGATCAAATATCAGATACTATATAATTCAACCCCATGTTCATAACTAGAGGAGCTTGAAACCAGCAGAGTAACCAATCCAAAAGAATTTTTGGCAAATTTAAATTTTATGAAAGGTATAATTAGCAAAGTCAGTCACAGATGATACTGCCAAATGATTCATCACAGAACTTTTTTTCAATAAACTAGACAACATCAAAATCTCTACTAAGTTTCAATGCACAAATCACTGTTCAATAATATTCTTATTTTAGACAACAACACATTTCCATTTAGGGCGAACCTTGACAAAATCTAAACAGGTGCTGCTCCATGCACTTTGTCAAAATAGCAACTCGCCTTGTAAGATCATTCACAAACAGTTAGCGGGTAAGTGCAATAACATCACATTTTATTGTGCAGAGTTTAAAAACTCTGTATTAAATTCGACAAAAATGCTATTTTCTTGTTAAAAAAGCTGAACTGTAACTGACAAATATTTCTGGAAAAGGTGTTTGCCCACCTTCTCGTTGTTCAAGTGTTTCTAGTTTACTTTTAAAATCACCATAGATAAACACTCATTTGACAAACGAACAATGTTAACATCAAACAAATTGTTAAGTGGCCATAATCCGAAAAATTACACATTCAAGACATTGTTATTCAATGATACATTAAGCTACACAAATTTCACAACTTGAATCGCTCACGAACCATTCCTCAACTAAGAATGCTACTAAAATTTGTGAAAGGGAACTCAAAAAATAAGTCTACCGTTGTTAAGAATCTGCAGCCGAATCCACGCCGGTTCACCCTCGGGCATCACAATCTCATCCATGGTCAGTTGTAGGAAGGTCAACACATCAGGGTTGTCTGTGCTGACATCTTCATATGACCTCAGCTTCACGTCATACTTAGAACGTCCCAGGCCAAACTCAACTAGACTGAGTCCTGTATAAGAATTGCAGTATCAATCAATATATTATTGGCTAAGTTGGTGCGACATCCGGAACAGTAGGTATGACATCATCAAAAACAGTGGATGTGACACCATCAGAAACATTGGATGTGACACCATCAGAAACAGTGGATGTGACATCATCAAAAACAGTGGATGTGACATCAACAGAAACAGTGGATGCGACACCATCAGCAACAATGAACGCGACATCACCAGAAACAGTGGATGTGATATCATCATCAGAAACAGTGAATGTGACATCTTCAGAAACAGTGGAAGTGACATCATCAGAATCAGTGGATGTGACATCATCATCAGAAACAGTGGATGTGAAACCTGATCTGGGTATCTGGGGTGCGTCCCATAAATGCAAGACACTCATTAGTCATTTATGCAAGAATCATTTGCTGGATGCAACAAAAACAGTGAATTATGTCTCACAGGTCAACATTCTAGCCTAGCCAACTAGTCTAGCCAATAACTAAGTGGCAACCACTTTGCTTGTCTACACTAGTAAGGACCCAAGTGTGGACCTTCAAAACAATGTTGGAAGCAATTGAAAAAATGAACAAAGAGCAAGTTTAAAATTATACAAAATAGGTGCAGATTTTGGTGTAGTTGTCCAACTCACCAGAGAGGTCATCCGTGGCATTAAAGTCAATGATCAACACATTCATCTGTTCACTGTAGATGAAACTGTCAACAGCGTAGAAGAGGGGTGGAGTTATGTCAATGATCATAGGTCGACTGTGGCAGACAGTCGTCACCAAAGCACCACCAAAGACGACGTCATTGAGACCCTATAGAGTAAAGAAATTTAAAATAAGGTTCAGGAAGTACAAAATCATAAATTTTTAATGTTATTTAGTTTATGAATAAAGTATAATAAGAAATCACATCTTTCTTATTCTTTCGCATTTTTATAAAAAAGTGTTTTTCCAATGTTAATTCGTATTGGCTAACGCGCATCTGACATCACTGAGGCTGGACCATGAGTGAAGGCAATGAGAATTAAGCTTACTATGATTAGCTTATTGGGTGAAGGCGTCTCAGCTTTAGAACTGTACTTTATGTGCATAACTCGTCTACGATCTCGGCTCTCAAAGTTCATAATACGAGTTTACTGCCATGCAGTGTTGACTATTAGTGGAATGATGCCATTCTGCAATGGGCCAGGGGCCCCTGCTATGTAGCCTGCTGCAAAGTTCAGGGATATTCCTGAGCTCAACTTTGAACCCGAACCCTTTGACCGTACCTGATGATAAAAAGTGACAGTGCCTTTTTTTCACAAAGTTGTGCCAGCACTGAGCAGACTTAGTGTAATTGAAGTCATGGTTACATATGAAACAGAAACCCCAAGGGCAATCGAAATAAGAACATAGTCATGTTTTGCACGACTGGTTGTAAGTTGACTAGAATCTTGCATTGTGGAAGAGTGTTGCGTATTAAAAGGATGTGACCGGGGNGGGGGGTACACTGCTGCAACATACTTGTGCTCTTTTACTTTTTATGCACTAATGGTGCAAAGGCATAGTCCAGGAATATTCCTGAAATCTGTATACTACATATGCAGCTGTTGCACCGATGTGGTTAACAACTGATCAAATAAAATTTGACACAAAGTAAGTGTCACAAAAACTGCACTCTTCCTTGAGTAAACAAAGTTATTTATCGGTGTCGAAAAAATTGGCGTTCTACCATTCACTCTGCTACTAAAATTGTGGTGCGCTGTTTTGGGTCGGCTTTCGGTACCGTCAACTGTTACCTTATTGGCCAGTTTCATTTCCGAGATCTTCCAAGTACAACAAGCCATTGAACTGTTCTCTTCCACAAAGTTGCATACATGTCATAACAAATTATCGGAACTGGTTTCATTTCGTTTGAAGCTTTTAGTATTTCACGACCAGCAAACCCAATTTTTGAACAAATTTTGCTACTGCGAAGCTCTTATCATCTCCCGCGAGATGTCGCAAGTGTAATGTTTTCAAAACAACGATTGATTTTTCTTTGCTACAAAAGGCAGAGAACTATACTAGAAAATGATGTTTATTAGATTGTCTTTCACTTAAATGACTCCAGCAGGCAAGGTGAGTGTCAGTTTACACCCAGATTTTGCATGCACCCCAGCCGGTTTATAGCTGTACATGCTGATACAAGTTTCACCACCGACAAGGAGACAAGCAGAACTACTGGGGCTGTGTGAAAATTCGGGGTTTAACGGAGCTCAACACACAGTGGTTACAAGCTGCTACTTTTAATTCCTGAGCATTTCGGACTCTTGAGGAAGTCAAAAAGCGATATACCCGCTTTCCTCGCAGCTGCATAGTTCGGACAAGCGGGAACGATGCACCGCAACACAGCGGCATTAATTCTGCAAATGAACCACTCAAATGAACCACTGACGTCGTTGCGTCGTTTCTCATCTTCCTCACAGGGTTAACGCGACACCTCTCGGCAAGGTAAGGTCGAACGTATGCAAGGCAATGTGGATATAGACCAATTAAGATGGCAAAAAAGACTAATTAAATCGGGTGGCATTCTCCTTTAACTCTGTGCAAATGCCAGATCGAGAAAAACAATTTGAGTGTAATAACGACCACCATTGTTAAGAAAGTAGTGCTAGCTATTACCTTTCCACTTCATTAGCTCAGATCTACATCAATACAAAGGGCATGCTGAATAGGGATCGTAAAAGTTGTCTGGAGATTAGGGGCTCAGAGCCGTGACCAGTGTTATCGAGAAATTCTCTACATGCTCTCCAACTATAAATCCCAGAATGGACTTGATCAGTCATGTAAGATACTGCATGACTACAGTGGTGGTCCGCCCAACTTGTTGTGCTATACAATCGAACAAGATGGACTCAAAGGGAGAATGCTGTAATGGCCTGAATCAGACACCCTATCTGCAGCCTGAACATTTAAGAAGCACGAGGCTCCATATGGATAGGGCGAGATCTGTTAACCATGATCATAGATCATCAGGTATGAGGCTTCAAGTGGCTGTAACGGGCAACCACATTTGGAAAAAGAAATTTAACCACAAATTAAAGACTGTCACCTGAACAGTAAAGTAGTAGGGTCCCTCTGCCAGGGGTTTGTCCTTGAACGTGGCCAGTCCCTTATGGTTCCAATGTTCGCGGGAGGCCAAGTGGGCATGAGGGTCCTCAAAGTCTGCTGTATCATTGCCACAAACTCTACGTCCAGCCTTCCAAGTGTAGCCAAACATGCCACTGTCTTTGTCTTCAAATTCATCCCAGTTGGCTGAAAAGATTACACTTATGGTTCACAGAACTGCATATGGTTCATGTACATACAGTTTAAAGGAGCATGCCACCCAAAAAACAACCTAATTTGTATCAATTTAGATCGAGTAGTTCTACTCCATAATGACACGTACGGTTGCGTTACCTGACACCTGACGGCAGACGGAGGTGTTGAAATTATCCAATGACGTCATCGGTTTCACACGCAGTCTGTTCAGCAGTTCACAACACGGGTTATTGGTGTCTGCTTATCGCTTGAATTCATCGTTTAACGTCCAATAAATCATCAAACTTCGATGTAAAACCCTTAAAAATACACTGAATTCTTATGAAAACGTGTTGTTTTATTTCGCTCTTACGGATTTATTGGTATTTGGACACACCGTAACCTACAAAGTTCGGCAGGCCAATAAGGTCCGTAGCAGGAGTTTGGGGTCTATTCGGAGATAATTTCGAAGTATTTTCCGTGAGCTACAGACAGGAGAACCTAGATCTGTGTTGTTTAGACTTGTGATTTTTTGAGTTCTAAACACAAAACGCTTGTTATCCTGGCCCGTGGCTCGGAGCCCGATCAGGCCCGTCGCGGCTGGCCGGATTGACTCGTTATCCTGACCAGTGGCTTGGAAACTGATCAGACATCACGAACATAAACCAGCCAAAGTTCAGTGGAAACTGAACTTCCAGTCAAGAAAATACTATACTAGTGAGCCAAAGTAATGTGCACCTGATTATGTTGGTGAATTAGCCACGAAACTGCAAATCTACTTAATCGTCGGGGGCCGCTAATTCAGGTTCCGATTTGGCCACAGCACCGTGAGGGCAGAAGTTGTACATTGGCAATCATTATTTGAGTAATGTAAATGTAAATAAAGATTCCCCTAACACCTGGCCGTGGGATGGAAATCGAGTTGTTTCACAACAGTTTCTGCCAGCAAACACTAAATTAACATGAGCTGACACGGCCTTGGTGTCCCGTCAATTAGTTTTATTGCAACTAAAGCCGGTAACGCAGTGATTTATTCATTGCTGGCTTCTCAAATCATTTGCACTCACAAACACTCCAAAGGCATTACAAATTGCATCTAATTAGACAGACTTTGTTTCAGTTATATATTGGTTAGGGTCAGAATAATTCATTTTGAAACAGAACGCTCAGTAATAAACGCCAACATGGCAACTCGCAATCCCGACTTAGAACGAGCTAGAGCTCATCAGTCCCGACTTCGCAGGTGGATCGTTAAGTTTTACAGGCTATCAATTAAAACAGGAATACAGTGACGAAGAAATACTAGAGAGGCGCTGTGAACAAGCTCAGACAACGGAACGTATGGAGTTATTTGGTAAGCCGGCATTCGTCAGGCACTGTCGACGTCTGTAGGCCACAGACACAGAGATTTTCACGGCCTCATACTTACTATTTACAGTGTACATTTCATTCTTCACTACCATGAGCCACTTCCTAAGCATTTCAGACTCTCGAGGAAGTAAAAAAAAACAATATACCCGCTTTCCTCGCAGCTGCTTAGTTCGGACAAGCAGGAACGACGCACCGAAGCATAGCATTCACTCTGCATATGAACCACTGACGTCGCTAGCTTCGTTTCTCACCTTCCTGACAGGTTAACGCGACACCTCTTGGCAAGGTAAGGTCGACCGTATGCGAGGCGATTTGGATATAGACCGATTAAGACGGCAAAAAAGACTAATTAAATCGGGTGGCATTCTCCTTTAACGTAGTGCAAAAAACCACAAGCCTGTGGATATATATAGCCAGATTCAAGTTTCTTGATCGAAGCCCACCAAGTTATAAGATTAAGAACTGCATTTAAAGCTTACACAGGAGTGGATGCCACATTTAGATCTCATATTTAGTCTCAAGCATGCCATATGCATGAAACTAATTTCAGTTTTTCAGTATACAATACCATTGAGATAACTTGTTGCCAGCTGATAAAGCTTCTCTTCCAGAGGTTTTTGACCATTGAACACTGCTTTGTCTTGGGGACCATCAACAATGTATCTGTGATTGGGCTGATCTGTGACTTCATGACATCGTTGAGTGATGGCCGCCTCACAGAAATGAGCCAATACCTCATCAGACTTTGGACTAACTATATTGGCTGGGTCTGGTGGAGTGAAATCTATTATAGTGCAGAAACCAGGTCCTGGGTTGATGAAATTCTGCAAGGTATTCACATCCAATTTACGTTAAGGTACAAATATGAAAACTATAAATACCAGCTGCAGCAGATTAACTGCGGTGCATACGGATAAAAAACTGCTCCAGCACCACCAGCAAACCAACACCTGCCTGAGTAAACTCTGAGCCTGCTTGTGCTCAGTCACTGTGACTGGGAATTCTGGGTAATTCGATCCAGGTATTTACTCTGTACTGTACACAAATCTTCCAGATGGATAAGTACCAATGCAATGAACCGGATGACAATTTGTTCAGTGGGGTCATTTGGTGCTAGTTTCTGGCTATAAATATTACAAACTTAAGATTTAATAACTTCCATTGATAGAAATTATCTAAATCACACTGTTTATTAAGCATAACAACTGACACAGACTATAACCCAGCAATCTAGAAGTTCTGATACATATTATCTTACCCTGTATCCCAGAGAATTTGTTACATCCACGTTGATGCAGTACTGAGAGCTGTGCTGCGTCTCAATGTCATATCTGAACACCTTAGCATAGCCCAGGTTGAGACGCTCATAGTAAGACCAGCCAGCACTGCTCTTAAGCTGGACCTGTATTAAGATCACAAAATAGTTAATCATCAATGGGCATGCAAGCACTTCTTTAAAGAAAAGACAGTTTGTCTAGATGATACCATGAAAGTGTTAGACTACTCAAAGGATTACCCCATAATACGCTCTTGTCATAAATTAAGAAAATATATTAAATTTGTAAATATTTTGACACTGGGTGAAATAAGATCCAGTAACAAGTATTCTTTCATACAGGGAAATTAGATTTTTTGGTGTCACACAATGGAAGACGAAGATGATGGTAGCTAATATCCACAAAAATGTTGAGTTAACATCGACAAAAACAGGAGTGCATAAAAACTTACCTAATCATTGTGCAATTCACTTACATCATTAGATGGATTCCATATGACGGAGAGCAACACACATGCTTTGTTTACCACGTCGTACATAAATGAAATACACTTGCGACCATAGTTCAGGCATCTTCTGGCACAGACAGCAGGCGACTTCTCCTCAGATTCAGCCATAGGTTCGACGTTGGACAAGCGACCCTCCTTTGGAGGAGTGAAGCTCTGCATATCTCCTGTCTGAAATGGCCAAAACACTGAATAATGAGTTGTGTAATGCGTAAAAATTATACAACAAATATCAGCCTGCTTGGATGGTGTGAAACTGCATAATTTTATTTCCATCTCAAAAAATATTTAGTCCAGAATGAAAAATTCGAATGTTTATTAGAATTGAAATAATAAACTCAAATACATAATTAAGTAATATTCACAAAATACACATCCTGACATACACCAGTGCCTTCTCAGATTCTGCTCTATTTACCCACAATGCTACACGTCGGAAAGGCGCTGTATTTACCCACAATGTTACACCTCCATAATGTGAAAAGATCGTGATAGAAACTCAGGGTTACAGGGATTATAAACTTGACACGCTTTTATCAGCAATTTCAATAGTTCATTACCCACACGGCTTTGGGGGCAATAAACATGATAATTACACCCGGTCTGCCAATGGAACTACTTTTAAGTGAATGGTGAGATGAGTTGAACGTCAACACATTCATATCAAACTTTTTTCGGCGGCCAACTTTACAATTCGATAACACTGCGCGACATTAAGTTTATATGGTACAGCACTTTTTCGACAAGTCTGCTTAGTTAACCCAATATTTGTTTATACGTTCGTATTGTATTGTTCATCGGAGCACAACAATAAAGAGTTTCCGGTTCTTGACACAATGGTGGTCAGTTACTTTTAAGTAAGCGGTTGAACATATCAGACAACATCGTCGAGACTACTGCACTGACACACAAACAATTTACATGGTGCCCCGAGTGAGGAATGTCGGATAAGTTTCTAGCGCCCGAACCCTTGAAACAGGGTGGAAACCTGCCAGAACAATGGAAAAGATTTCGGAGGAATTTCGAAATTTTCTTNCAGAATCGGTGGTCAAAATTGCGAAAAGATTACTGAAGAGGTCTAGTGATCCCCAGTTAGCCTTACTAGAATACCGTAATACTCCTACAGCTACCTTGTCAACGAGCTTCATAGAGCGGTTGTTGGGCAGATCCACGAGAACACCGTTGCCGTCGTTGTTGAAAATAGATGGCCGTTCTCTAAGAAACAGAGTAGAAAAGGAGAAGCGGAGAAAACAAGTAGCTAAGTCTTACAACAAGAACACTAGGCCTCTTGAACCCATTAAGGAAGGAGCACCAGTCCTAGTTAGGGACTTTAACTCTCATCGCACACAATGGAAAGATGCGAAAGTACATAAGCAGCTGACCAATAGGTCTTATTCAGTTGAGTGCGGTCAGGACTTACTTCGTCGCGACCGACACGACCTTCGTCCGTATCACGAACCTGTCGAAGCTCCTACTCCTGAGTTAACTGTACCGTCGGATATTTACGCCACTAGGGACACCAGTACACCGGAACCTCCGTCACCGTCGCTAAAATCTCCAGAAAGGTTTCGAATTGTAACGCGGGCGGGAAGAGTGGTTAACCCACCCAAATATCTGGAAGACTATGAGACGCACTAGTTCACTGTTAGTTAGTTAGTTTCCTAGGGTAGTGGAAAGACTTTTCGTACAGTACGGTTTAACAAATTAGGACTTTAGAGGTTTAGTTGAAAGAGGTTTTAAGTAAGGGGGGGATGTTTATATGTTCGTATTGTATTGTTCATCGGAGCACAACAATAAAGAGTTTCCGGTTCTTGACACAATGGTGGTCAGTTACTTTTAAGTAAGCGGTTGAACATATCAGACAACATCGTCGAGACTACTGCACTGACACACGAACAATTTACAATATCTACAGAATTAGAAGGTTCAGGAAAAGCACAATCGAGTCGCATTATAACGTACCTGTCGTTTATAATGTTCGATTACTCCAATATACTCTTTCTACAATTCATTTTTAACAAACACGTATACAGAACTTGTAACACAATGTGTGTTTGTGGATGGTATAACCAACAAATAACTATGTCGTGGTAGAACCGCTGTTGAGCATTGATCGTAATGTGGTGGTCTAAAAAGCTCCCGATAATTTTCATGGAAAATAGATGGAAGTTTGAAGCAAAAACTTTTGGTAAATTTTCAACAATTTTTAGTGTCATTTTTCGTCCAACTTTCTTTCACATTTTCACCATGACTTCAGACAAAAATCGTTAACTATTGACATTAGCAACATTTTTCATCCGATTTTCATTGGGATTTTCACTTTACGACAAAAATGTATGTGCTTGAAGACAGTCACCCATCGCTCCCATTTTGAAAAACCCATAACCAACGAAACTTTACAGCTCACACAAGGCTCACGACACCCACGAGAACGGATTACTTAGAATACTGTGGCACTGTGCAAATTAGACCTTTGCGGATTCATAAATTCATGAAATTTGTTACTTTCTCAGAAATTTTAACTCAGGTCCATGGCAATTCCTGTGTATTTACTTTGAAATTATAACTGTTACAAAATTCAAAACAAAGGAAATTGCTTTACTGCGTAGCAATACTAAAAGTTATTTCAAACTTGGCTGATCTGACCGAAATGACATCAGCTAAAACTTCACCAATATGTACTGAGAGAACACGAACAGAGGTCAAAATTTTATGAAGATTTCGAATCTTAAGTTTAAATCCATCAGAAGAGCGAAAAAGTGAAAACAGATGTGTTGTTTCGTCAGGCAACTTAACACCATCGGCTAATGTGTATTAGCGTAAAATCGCACAGTACCGGCAAAATAAAGGCAGACCCGAAAATGAAGGGAGGATTTTAGGGTTAGTATATCACAACCAAAACATGTTACGTCATCAGAGCGCTTGTTCAAAAGTTGGAAACTACTGTTGAGCTAATTTTACTATTTTACAGCAAAATTATTATGACATCCAGCATTCAAGTTAAAGTACTGAAGATGCACACGCATGCCGCAGACACTATGAAATTTGAAAAGTGAAGTGGGGTATGATACGTTGTTCCACTTTAGCACAGAAACATTTGAGCATTAAAATGTAAAACCTAGGTCAGTCAAACTGTGTTTTTCTACATTCTGCAAAAAAGAGAGATGAATTAGATGATTATTTACGAGTTTGGAGCAAAGTCAGTTTTTTAATAAGCNTTTAGTCAGGCAACTTAACACCATCGGCTAATGTGTATTAGCGTAAAATCGCACAGTACCGGCAAAATAAAGGCAGACCCGAAAATGAAGGGAGGATTTTAGGGTTAGTATATCACAACCAAAACATGTTACGTCATCAGAGCGCTTGTTCAAAAGTTGGAAACTACTGTTGAGCTAATTTTACTATTTTACAGCAAAATTATTATGACATCCAGCATTCAAGTTAAAGTACTGAAGATGCACACGCATGCCGTGAATTGAAGGGCAGACACTATGAAATTTGAAAAGTGAAGTGGGGTATGATACGTTGTTCCACTTTAGCACAGAAACATTTGAGCATTAAAATGTAAAACCTAGGTCAGTCAAACTGTGTTTTTCTACATTCTGCAAAAAAGAGAGATGAATTAGATGACTATTTACGAGTTTGGAGCAGTCAGTTTTTTAATAAGCTTAAAAACTGCTGCGTATCAATGGACCACAATATCACAAACCTTGATCCAAGTTCCTTTTCTGTACAGCAGAGCAATTAGCACAATCAACATGTAACTCCTTCAATCATGTCAGAAAAATAACTCAGGGTTGAGCACCAGAATGTGTGATACTGAACAAAAGACTGCCAGGAGCATTAATGACAACAGACCAAATCGGCAGCATTTGAAAACCACTGCTGTCTGGAATATTCACTGGTTGGGAACTCTTTGTCATATTGAAGCATCAGTCTACGTTTTAGTTAACAATGGAATCTTTTCCGTTCCCACAAAAATTCAGACATGTATTTGACTAATCCCTGATAAGGTATCAACAAAATTAAAGCAGAATTTGATTAATTTACCAAAATTTTCTTACAACTTCAACAAAGCAAGGCCACTTTTAACACAGAGAACAGTATGCAAGACAATCAGATCAGATCACTATGCGAAAATCTGTCACAACTTATACATATTTTGAAGGATCATGGAACAAATTATTGGAACAGCAAAATTCTGCACCTCCTTTTTGTTGACATAACAATAGTGTACATACCTCTAGAGTGTTAAGGGTGGGTGTGTTGAAACTGAATGAATCCCACTTAAAGTAAGTGTCACCATTCTGTTTACCAGGACTGTTACCAAGGCCATGAGCAAGGTTTTCAATTTTGATTGGACTGTCTTCAAAGGCAACTACAGATCCCCTGTAAAAAGAGAACAATACTCTTTTCTCTTTGCGTGAATTGTGTTAAAAAGACCACTACTGCAGGGCATATATTAATTATTCGTTTGTTGGAGATTTTGATACCTTTTATTGAGACGGCATAATGTGCAGCTCTTAGCAGGAAAACAACATACAAAATA
Source organism: Phoronis australis (assembly GCA_002633005.1). Lineage (NCBI taxonomy): Eukaryota > Metazoa > Phoronida > Phoronidae > Phoronis > Phoronis australis. Next base: position 251,066 of record NMRA01000385.1, on the reverse strand, counting down.
AGCAGATTTAACTTTTCACTGTTATGGAATTAATTGGACATTTCAAGTTCTTAATGAAATTATCAAACACATTTCTCCAGTAAAATGATTAGACTCAAGAATTACTTTCCTGAGTTTTACTTATTGAAAAGTAAAGGAGACTTCGCAGAATCACCAGTAACTTTTGACGGACTGATAAAGTACCCTTGGTCTGATGTGCAATTCACAAAATGTGTCACTAGAATGCCGATAATTTATTTCATGAAAAGATTGAATGCCCCAAATACACTGAACTTGTGAGTGGCTAAAGACTAACTGGTCAGCATGAAGTGGAAATGGTATTTTGTTGTTGGCCAATACTGAGTGTAGTTATACAAGGACATTTTCAAAATCTTAGTTCATTATCATTTTTCAATCCGTGGTCTCTGTCTTGCAGGTCATGTGACTGACTAGGCAAACTATGACAGGCACCATGCAACCGGTGGGCACCTTTCTTTTCATCCTGAGCTATGTTCCATTGACACCAAGCATTAGATTGCACTTGTGACAAGAAATATTACCTTAATGAACAGAACCTGTGAATTCTAACCGATAATTAATGGATTCTATACCATATAATTCAACATTTTAACCTCGCCAACTTAAGCACTTCATTTTCTCTAGTATCACAGTATACACCTTTAGTTGTGAATACTCTTGCTTTTTGCCGAGAATTTTGGGTCAGTGGAACACACCCTGGTTGATTATTTCGATGACCATAGCATGAACAAGAGTACTTGTCTAATATACAGTACAAAGTGTGACAGAAATAGAATCACTTGGGGTTAAGGGGTGAGACATAGGAGGCACCCACAAGGGAAATGGCACTATTTTCATCCACCCCAGTCGACAATAACCCTTGCAACACCATTGTGGTGACCAGATCAGTTTTAACATGGGTGGTGCAGCACTGAAATAAGGGGGGGGCTATAGCCCCCCAGGCCCCTATGGTGCGCCGCCCATGTTTAACACACGACACTTAGGGTGAATGAATTCAAAGGCATAGTGTAGATTCTGATTCCACCAACTAGATAATGCGATAAAGATATAATGAATGACCCAGTGTCAGCAGAGTTCATGGCTAGTTGACTATAGATATAGTGAATGACACCACTTAAATGGACAGAGATAACTGCTGAACAACACTTTCTGAGTGGCTCTGGGTTTAGCTGAGTGTACACACAATACTTACTGAATGACCTTAGGGTTAGCCGAGTACAAATACAACATATTTACTCGTCCCTCAGGTAAAGTGTTATCAAATGTCTCCAGCTGACACTGAGCCAGGGCCTCCATCCCCTGTTCGTTCTTGGCCCTCACAGTAAAGTATAGAGGTATGCCACCAGGCATCTTGGCCTCTACCAGAGCATTGGTAGCAGCCATTTGAGTCCAGCCCTAAAATAAGACAAGTCAAAAAAATGTAAATAATACGCAATAAAATTTCCACGAGCATGCAAAAGATACACTTCCCTGAACCCTGTCCTCTGGAAAGTATGAAAAGTATACGGTAATTGAAAGTATTAATTTCAGATACTATTGGTGAGCATACCAGATTTCTATGACTGCACACCACACCATTACAAAAGTGTCCCATCAGAGAACTGTAGTTACATAAAAGCCGATGACCATTTCACCATTTTCAAAACGTTCATGGTGTCAAGATCATAGCAGCAGCCCTTGATCTCTTCTCCCTAAAGCGTACTATAACGCGAAATGTTTGTGATATAATCTCAGGAGTAACAGGGACTTAAGTGCTGTTTACACTTCAAAAGTTGACACGGATCAGCTGACATGGAATGAGTTGTTCCAGTGTGTAAACGGGACTGACACGGAGTAAACTGACTCCGGGGAGACAAATTTTGCCACCCGTTTGTGAGGTTAGAGCAATTTGCACCCAAACATCTTGGTCCATGTCAATTATATGTCTAAACGCGAAACTGGGACAAGGCGGAAAGGATCATCTCTACTGCGCTTGCCTAATGACCTACGTATGGGTTCTTTGTCTCTGCAACTATCGTCATTTGTAAACCTGCACATGTGCGATCCAGTCTTTCCAGCCTGCAATTTCCATCTTGCCACAATTAGTGAGTTGTGCGTGTAAACGGCCACTTGACATGGGTCAGTTTGCTCCGTGTCAGTTGCACCGGACCAAAAGCTGATGTCTAAACGGGACTTACGTGACATGCTTTTATCAACGACTTTAAATTTGGGCCATAGGGGCAATAAACATGGAAATTACACCTGGTCTGGCAATGGAACTTAATGCCATCAGGTAAAGTGTATACTAGGCATAAAATCGTGTTTTTACTGGCTAAAAGAGTTTGTGGTTTTCTCAGGAATTTCCGTCGACCCAAAAATGAGGCGAGGTTTTTCGGGTCTGTCTATTATGACCAAAACGTGATATGATGTTTAAACTCGTAAAAACGGCAATAATTGTGAATGGTCTTTTACACTAAGCTCCATTTTTATGAGCAAATATACATAAAGAGATATTTTCATAATTATAGCTGTATCAAAAGAGATTATGAAAAACAGGTAACTTACTATTACATTGGTTCCACCTTTATAAGTGCCCACAGCATAATGCATTGTCACTTCACTGTTTTCATCCTCAGCATCCACCTCCAGTTCGAACTGGGTGTCTGTCACATCCAGATCAGTAAGTTGGCCAACCTAAGCAAGAGAAGGTTATTATGTAAGTATTACAAAACAAACCACCTTCAGGAAAAAATAGTACGACAACATCAAATCAAACAAATCAAAACACAGTATGTAAATATTATGTGTGTGTGTGTGTGTGTGTGTGTGTGTGTTTGTGTGTTTCATTGAAAAGTAAGCTATTCTTGGCTTTAAATAGTTTGTACAACAAACTTTCGTAGTGTCTACACAAGTGTCTTTCATCAGATGGTAGTTGATATAGTAGATCGCCCAGTGTAAGTGGCATCACGAACACATATTATTGAGCAAATATATAATAAAACTCTGTACAAAACATTTCATAATAAAACAGTAGTGGTACTTCGACTATACATCAGTCATCAAAGGCAAATAAATTTAAAAATCATAAACGCTATCGTGTAAATTGTCATGGAAACTAAATAAATATACTATGAAACGTAAAATTTAATAAAATACATAGGTGTTTCAACTTATGGACATTATTTCTATAACGANAACGGCAATAATTGTGAATGGTCTTTTACACTAAGCTCCATTTTTATGAGCAAATATACATAAAGAGATATTTTCATAATTATAGCTGTATCAAAAGAGATAATGAAAAACAGGTAACTTACTATTACGTTTGTTCCACCTTTATAAGTGCCCACAGCATAATGCATTGTCACTTCACTGTTTTCATCCTCAGCATCCACCTCCAGTTCGAACTGGGTGTCTGTCACATCCAGATCAGTAAGTTGGCCAACCTAAGCAAGAGAGGGTTATTATGTAAGTATTACAAAACAAACCACCTTCAGGAAAAAATAGTACGACAACATCAAATCAAACAAATCAAAACACAGTATATAAATATTATGTGTGTGTGTGTGTGTGTGTGTGTGTGTGTGTGTTTCATTGAAAAGTAAGCTATTCTTGGCTTTAAATAGTTTGTACAACAAACTTTCGTAGTGTCTACCCAAGTGTATTTCATCGGATGGTAGTTGATATAGTAGATCGCCCAGTGTAAGTGGCATCACGAACACATATTATTGAGCAAATATAAAACTCTGTACAAAACATTTCATAATAAAACAGTAGTGGTACTTCGACTATACATCAGTCATCAAAGGCAAATAAATTTAAAAATCATAAACGCTATCGTGCAAATTGTCACGGAAACTAATGTACTATGAAACGTAAAATTTAATAAAATACATAGGTGTTACAACTTATGGACATTATTTATATAACGACAAGGTACAATGGAACCCAGTATCTTGGGATTTATGTCAGAAGTTTCAGTTTTAATTATTAAAGCTTCGAGTATTTTCAAACGAAAGGAGTCACGTTCAAAATACCTGACGATGGTATTGTCAACAATATCTGAAAGAGAAATTTTCTGTTTGTGGAGTGTTTGGAAGTGATTTTTAATTGATCCATTCTGTAAATGCATAGATAACCGGCGAGATAAAGTGCAAGTTGTATAACCAACATACCTTGAGCAATCAGTGTTTGAACGAATACATTCGTTGTGGGGGCAATTGAACTGATAAATCAAGACAGTTTTGGCTAATACTCGGACAGACTTTGAGCACATATTGTTTTTAACAACAAAATCTTTAGTTTTATGGTTTTGGTAATATATAATTAACTTAAAGCTATCTTCTGGCTTAACGGTCTTAACATTATTATGGATGATCCGTTTTAAAACTCGTTCATCTTCAACATAATGTGAATGGAACTGGTTGCGGTAGAATAGTTTCTTGGTACAACCACTTGCTTGTTTTAAACACATACGGTAGGCTTCTGCAACCGGCTTATGAAAAGCTTCATATTCTCATCAACAAACTTATTGCTGTAACCGTTATTTATCATAATTTGCTTATTGCGATTACACTCAGTGTTGAAGGTTTCCAGTCTTAGCAAACGGAATAAACAGTAGTCTACAGACAAGGTGCCTCAAATCCTGCGGACTATCTGTCCAGGCATCCCGTTGTGCACTATGTTACCTGTAATGGTTTGACTTCCACCGAGAACTATATCAATTTTGTTAGCGAGCAAGCGTGTCCAAAAGCCATCACTTTGTGTGAGATTCGTGAAGCAACCCGGACTGACCCGTTGTTGCAGATTGTCAAATGGTTGATTGACAATTAATGGCATAAGTACAAGGAGTGTGACAATATGAAGATTTTCACTAAGTGTCCGAACTTAGTGTGACTGATGATGTCATTCTCCATGGTGACCGATTTATTGTGTTCGCTTCTCCTCGTGACAAGGTAATTCATTTAGCCCATGAAAGTCACCAGGGCCTAGTGAAAACCAAAGCATTACTGCGTGCTTAAGTGTGGTTCACTCTCCTCGACGAAATGGTCAAAAAGAAAGTCAAGCATTGCTATCCGTGCGTCGTTGTGTGACAAAATGTTCTCCATGCGTGTCAAATGACCCCTTTGCCACAAGAAAGATGGTAATCGTTATGAATGGATTTTGCAGGACCTTTCCTATCCGGTGACTATTGTTTAGTGGTGACTGATGAGTTCAGACATTTCCCTGTTGTGGAAATTGTGCGTTCTACATCCGCCGCATAAAGTACACCTGTGTTAGACAAGATTTTTGCTACTCTGGGTGCACCCGAGGTACTGAAGTTGGATAATGGTCCTCCATTTACCAGCCATGAATTCCGTCGTTTCATGAATTACTGTGGCATTAAGCATCGCCGTATCACCCTGCTATGGCTCAGAGCTAACGTGTCACTGCTGAAAACTTCAGTGAAAACTCCGAACAAATCTATTTGAACAGCAACTGTCAAAGGAAAGTCGTGGAAACAGAAAAAATATTAAAATGTTGAGAAACTACTGTGCAACCCCTCACTCTACAACTGGTGTAGCTCCTGCTGAATTACTGTTTGGATCGAACATTAAAGTGTTGCTACCTGAAGTGCCCCATCAAAGCAATGACCTCGATCTTATGATCCGTGATGAACAGCAGAAAAGCAAACAGAAATCACATGTGGATCAGCAGGACCAAAAAACACCCCAAGTCAGTTACCCATTGGAGATACCGTTGTTCTCCAACCCAAAACGAACAGGCTGTGTTCTCCGTATGATCCCAATCCGATAACTGCTGTGCAAATCAAAGGGGACATGATCACAGCTAGAATTGCGCAGAGAAATGTGACCAGGAACAGGTTCCATTTCAAACCTGTTCCAGAAGCAGCTATCATTCCAAACAATTCCCTTGAAAGGGATGGACCTAACCTGAGACCGCGTGAGAATATTGAGCATCCTGAAAGATTCAGACGTTGAGAACTGTTGTAGTATTTTATAGACTACTTATATAGTTGAAAACGTTGGCTATGTCATGCATTTTAAGTTTAGAGTTCTTAAGTTTCATTTAGGCATTTGACTTTACTTAATCAGTGACTTTAGATTTTAACAAGTGAATTTTGTTTAAGGTTGTTTATTCTGATGGTTGGAGGGATGCAATGTATTGGTTATTGTTATAAACAATAGATGGCACTGGAGTGTGAATAAAGATGGCAGCCACCAGACAACGTGACAAATTTGCAGCATCTGTGTAATATCCTTTGTGGTTTGCATCTATAGATATAAACGACATTATAGCACATAAGCCACATAAATGCTGTCTGAGGATACTGCATGCTGTAACACTAGCTACTTAAAAGAGCTTTGAAACCAAACATTCTGTCGAACACAAACTGTTGATTACACTTACTCTCAGCAGTTATACAATTTGTCTTCTCTTGTTTGTCACTCAGAAAAGAAATTACTTCTACAGTGCAAGCTAAATGTAATCAGATTTAAAAATAATAGCTGGGTGAAATCCAGACGCATTGTCATAGTAGTCTTCTCTCATGACCAAGAATAAAGGGTTAACAGAAAAATTTAGTAATATAGTTAAGGTAGGTGTATACACTGATCAAATCTCCAGGTTCCTAACTAAAATGAGTAAAAAGGGAGTTTTAACTAGTTAGACATGACTCTGAAAGTGACAAAAATCGAAAAAAAATGTTTTTTTTGTAGTTCGTTTTTTTAAAAAATCGTATTTTTTAATTTTCAACAAATCCAATTTTACCTCGAATTTTTTTTCAAAATGCACAGGGATCATTATCAACTATTTCCTTACGCAATATTCTACTTATCCATACCAAATATATGTACAAAATCATTATGATCTTGATTTTGTGGCATTTTTTGCGTGTGAGTTGGGGCAAGCACGCCACTTTTTGTCATTTGGTCACTTTCCGTCTAATAACTAAAAATCTGGTCCATTTATCAAAAAACCCTGGCACGCGATTTTACTTCAGTCCAAGAGGATTTCAAATTTGCAACTTTCGTTAAAATTGACCCACGTGTTGTGGAAAAATAGGCCCGAGAATCGTGTCACTATCCTGAAATCACGAGCCGAGAAAAACGGCTTTGAAGTTAAGCGGTCATCGATTGCCACTTGAGATCAAATTTCGTTCAGAATGCGTGGTCATTATGTTCCAATTTTTGTTGAAGTACTAGAAATAAAGCTGATATTTACTTCATATTTAGAAAATGTGACATACCTGTTTGTTTACAGCGTAATTTTAATCATTTTTTCGAACTTGTGATGCACGACAGACGACCAAAACAAATATGGCTGTCACGTGGGCGGAGCTTAGCGTTGATCTATTGTCTGCTGTACTGGTGTGCCGACCACCATGTGTTGATTGTTTATACGATTCATCTGAACTCTCCACTCAGTTTGTAAAAGACTCTCTAACTATATTACACAGACCTATTTGTTAGTATTCCAATATTATCATCAACCAATATATGTGTTATATCAAATCGCCGCGTTACTGCCTACATAACAATATTGGCGACGAGGATAAAGAACTACTTTCATAGCAATGGTTCAACATTTTTACGTGCCTGTACCGAATGGACTTTGGGATAAGAAAATATCACTTTCTGCGCAAATAGCGCCGCTTGGGTGAGATTCTCAAGTTACTTTTAACTTAAAAGTTTCTTATATTGCTTTCCTCTAAAATCGTATAATATCATGAGTTTTAATTCAGGGTTACGTTTGAATCTATGCACTAGAAAAATTTTTGTTATGTTGAACACTGGGTCATTTCTCCAATTCTTTGGGTTACGGTCAGTGGCAAGTTAAAAATCCTCTGGGTTTGACAGCCTAGTTTCTCCACGGCACGTTCCCAGCACAGAAGCACGGTTTATCTGCGAATACTCTACTCTGACGGCATGTAGTTGTCCATGTGTCGCGCGCGCGGCTTGTCTTCACAGCGCGTGTATGCACTCTCACCGAATCGTGCAACACCACCCACGTCGACACTCAGCGTTCTCTCGCAAGACAACTGACCTCATATTACCGACTTCTCTTATACATGCACAATTTCTGCACGGACTCCTCAAGCTGAGTGCAGTGATGGCTTCGGTAGGGCTTGGCGTACTCAACTTAATTCTTTTGCAGATAGACAAACAGGCTCAGGCTCGGAACAGGAGCTAGTTCACCATTTCACTACTAACTTTCACATGGTCAAAAATAGAATTGTTTTATTCTTGGTCTTGCTACAACACCAATATCAGCTGGTACATCACTCTCGATTGCCCGGTTACGTAATGCTTGTTGACAGGGCTTGATTAGAGTTAGTGTCCTTGTATATAAGCTCCGCCCCAGTTGCCAATCACTGAGCTGGTGAGCACTCAAGCCGTATGACTTACTGAGGCTTGGTCAAATATAGCTAAAAAAACAACTTTGGATTTTCAGAATGATTTTATTTTTCTTCAGTATACTGTGCATCAAGAATTAAAGATTAGGATGATATGAAAATGTAAAAAACAGTCAAAATTAATTTTTTTGTGTATCCACCTACCTTAAGCGGTTCTGTAATTAGAATTTTGAATTTTGGCACCCTAATAGTTATAACTGCTAGTCATTTTTGTTGTTAATAGAATAAGACGTTGTGATGAGTAAACAGTATTTTGTGTAAATATTTTCCGTCTTGTACAGTAGGTGGCACTGACACATCACTCAGACCTGGCTCATTTAGTTACTTATCACGACGAGTTAGTTTCAGTTTTCAAGGCAATATGGCAGTCGGGGGAGTTCCTAGGGATTTATTGTAACCAATTTTAATTCAAAAAGTATTACCGAGTCATTTTATTTCCACTTGAGAATGAAACAAGTATGTTTCGAAATATGTGTCTTTTATTCATGTTTCTTCAGATCAGTTGCTTCACCAATGTTCTGTTGAGTAGAGTAAAACTTTGTTCCAACTATATGAACAGAGTGGAATAAAGACTGTAAATAACGACAATTGTTGTGTATTTATTCAATTTTGTATGTTGTCAAAGATAGGAACGAGAACATATTGCTTTGAAAAATAGAATTCATCTGTGAACACAGTGTTTTTAGCACCAGAGCATTGTTTACATTGATTTAATTAATGGGCCAACTCAAGTTTCACAAAAAAGCTTTGTGTACCTAGCCCAGTCACTTTATTACTCCGGCCAAGTTTCCACAGAATTTGGCATTTAATTGACCAAAAGCTAAATGTGACGCATTTAAATAAGTCGAAAATTGTCCGGTTGTTCATTTCACCGTGTAAGTGACAACCTACAGGAAGTAGTATATTATGGAAGAAGCACAACATGCTGTGCATTGTTTTTTAGTGTGAAGTAAAGTGCACCATACCTTGCAAGGTTGACCAGAACGTCTTGTTTTGGTGGCACTTGAAGCACCCTGGAACTGAGGTGCCGACTTGTCCTCCTCTGCCTTCTCTATGGTAAACATGTTCATTGTGATTGGTTTGGTGGCAAATTTCCAGATGAAGCCCTCCCAGAGGATTTCGGAGGTGACAAATAGATGGACTTCCACAAAGGCCATCAGCTCTATTCGTAATGGCGTCAGTACCAAATCCATACCTCCACTGGAAATAACAGTGAACTGTATAGTAAGCAAGTGAGAATAGATAAAAAAGACTTCCAGTTCAAGTTTTTCACCAATAAAAGCAGCCAACTTTCTTTTTACGGAATGTTTTTTATGATTGGGATCTTAATGTTGTGGAAAAACATCTTCAGCAAGTATGCGCATTTATACAAATATCTACAAAATTATTTTTCTCAAAGTAGAAACACAAAAAGTTTGACTTCTCACTAAATCCAAAATTAAATATCTTACTTGACCGTGTTTTCTTTAAAAACAAGCGTATCAATAAGATGACATTTTTTTCAATTCCACATTAAAAATGATACCACAAAAATGCAGTAACAGATTTTCCAAATGATCTTCTCTGCTTTTGATCCATGCAACTTCTCAATTTTTTGTGAATTTCTTCCTTCCCAATTTTCAGTATCATCTTAGTTATGCAAAGCCGAATAATCAAGACAGTAATCAAAAGAACATTGCAAAATCACACAACTTGCATTTGTAAGTTTTAGCAGAATCTATTCATCTATTTGTGAGACATCCAAATTCTGACGTTTTTTAGAATTACTCTTTACCTGAAAATGAGCAACATGTGTACCATAATAAAATGAAACAAGCAGTCAAAATTATTCATGAATACAATATAGAATTCCCCATCATTGGATGGTTGGGTGGAAGCTGAACTCATCATCAGAGCATCTTCTCAGATGACTGAGAATAAAAAGGCAAATTTGGGAGCTGGCTACAATTTCAGACACTTTGTAATCAGAAATGTTGATGCAAATTTGTAAGCTGGCTGCCATAACAGTCATTGCCAGCCATTTTTGTTATTTACAAAACTAGCTGGTGTGATGAGAAATATCCAAACGTCCAAATATACTTAAGGCGATTTTTTCTCAAAATCTGCGGAATATTCCGCTGATTTGCAGAATATTCCGCAAATGTGCGAAATATTCCACATGGCAAAAATTGAACTTCAAATTAAGAAAAAAATAATTGAGGAAATAAAAATGTAACATTGTAAACATGTTTAGGGTAAGGTATAGATTTGTTTTATACCAGTTTTTATGGCCCTAAGTGGATATTAAAAAAGTGCGGAACCATTCCGCACACTTTCAGATTAAATAAGATAGCCTCATTTGAGAAAAAATCACCTTACTTATTTTTTATAGTATTTAGGATCCGACAAATTGGATGCTTACTAAAGTAATAATAAAATGTTAATGAGATTTTACAAATCAACTTTATGGAGGATCAAGTGCATACGACAAGGTCTCAAGCACCTACAACAAGCAATATCTTGTGACAGACAAAAAGCAAGTGTTGCTCATGAGAAAAGAATGAGTTCCAAACAATACAATTGAGACTAACTTGATTAATGAGAAAGGAAGTGCAGTTTGCTGGAAAAGCAATGCACTGAAAAGCGGGCTGTTAACAAAAAGATATTAGGAAACAGTTGAGAGGATCATAATGCAGAGTAATTCTGATGCTGTGAGTAGTGAAAATGCAGAAAAGTGAAGGGGATTAATGATCATTTATGATGTACGTGTAATCTACCTGAGATCAAGAGGGAACTGTTGAAAGCCAACATTGGCAATACTGGGGAACTGTGTCTCGATGAGGTATCCAATGAGTTTGGCCCCAGCCTCGATGATTCCCAACGAGATGGCGACGGAGCCCCAGACTTTGGCGCCACACCATGGGATGGCCGTGGCCTCCACACGCATACTCATTATACACAGTTTGATACTCACGAAGGCTCCAAAAGAACCACCGGCTCCAAATTCTAGAACACAAAAAATAAGCTTAGGCTAGTTGTTGCAGACATTCTTCTCAGTTCAACAACCCTGCAAGAGATGGAGACATTAACATATTACTTACTCACCACCAAATTTCTTTAAATAATTTAGAATTGCATTTATCAATGCCAATCAAATTAAGTGAGTAAGTGGAAATGGTTTTGGTTGAAACACACTTAACTTGTTGAATACCTAATCATATTTTTTATATTTGAGCTAAAATATAGACAAATGACAGCCAGCCATTCTGGCAAAGCACTGCGGACCAATTATCTATTATCTGATTTTGTGCAGCTGTCTCTATGGTGCCTGCATTGACTTTCATAACTAAGGGCTATTGTGGACTTATACTGTAGGCTTGGGTAACAAAGGGTATACCTCTGCCTGTTACTAAAGCCCCAGCTGCATCAGCAGGGAAAGCACTACTTTCAGCCAAGGTTAGTTACTTATGCCTATTTCAGTTGGCAGAGTTGTATACATATAAATATAACACTTCATTTTGCCACAATAGAATGAGGCACACTAATATCCCAAGTAATAGAAGAAGGCAGCTGTTGGAAGTTTAAACATTTGAAACGTACATAGCAAAAGGATGTTTTATGAATTCAATAGCTGGGGCCAAAACAGAACATTATTTTTCAAACTTGGTTTGTTTTTTACCATGCAAAGGCCATCTATTCTAATAGTGGTAAACTTATTTTTGAATTCAAGTTCGCAGTCCACACAATGCATCATCTGAGCTGAGTCTCAGAATTTCTGATTAGAGAGACAATAATAACTGGTATGAATTAAGGATACTCCAGAAAAAATAATACGTAGGACGTGTCTACTTTCAGATGGTACAGTTCTTTGTTCCCTGTTACTAAGCTTAATCAATCGAGAGTAACAGTGCAGTTCACTTTTAGGAGTAACAATACATCCGAACTTACTCGGAAGCATTTTCAAAACAAAATTTTTTTCTCCAAACGGGAAGCTTTGTATAATATCCTTAAATGATTAAGACTCCAAAGATGGAGTTGAGAAGTAATAATACGAAAAGTATTTTCCTTAACTCAGATTCGGATGGTGGATACTTCTAGACAACATTCTTTTTAACTATCATGTGCGTAAACTATTTGGATGAATTCTCAATTTTTGTAATTTGTTTTCTATAAATAAACTTGTAAAGAACGATAATGGACTTATACCTTTTATTTACATATACTGCGACTCAAAATGCAACACTTGGGTACTGCAGATAACAATTGTCATCAAAACAATCTAACCTGACAAATCTAAAACACGGTTTCAATTCATATCATGCAAAAATAATCATACTGTAAAAATTCCCAAATTTAGGACAGTCTCACAAATTTCGGACACTTCATTGAACCCAAAACTGATTTTTTTGATTCTGAAATTTGGGAATTGGTCAAATTTAACAAAAATTTTGAAATTTCGGACATGTCGATTCGGAGTCTATAGCTATTGATTTGGATCGCATTTCCTTGACAGCAGTAATTACGGACTCGAAACATTTGCCAAGCTTGACCGTGGTTTCATTATCCAAATAAACTGTATATTCTCTGACTATCGCATAATCACCACAGTGTCGTGCTTTGTATTTGGATTAACAGCTAATTAATAAGCACCGGTGATGAGACCGTTGTGTTACCAAGTCAGATTTCGGGTTCACGACTTCAATTTTCTTCAGTGAACCTGCGGCCAACTTACCTTCCTCCCGGCGCCCCGACCTTTGCTTTGTCAAACCGGCAAAACGATTTTGTTCAATGTCAAAACAAACTTTGTGAAATGCAAAAATCCACATCCAAGTTTGTCGTGCCATAAAAGTTAAAAACGTTCATGTTGTAGATAGGCCCTATATCTTTGTCTCTCTACTCACATTCTATTTACTAGCCTATTTTGTATTCTACACGAAATGTTTCAGCTCTCTCGCACCAAGTTTAAGAATTTTGAAACCATCTAAAACAGAGTGTGAACCTATTAATCTTTTGTCGAAGTTGTTCTGTTTCCACCTGTCCCGTCACTTTCATGCATCGTTTGACCACCCATGGCGTGTGATTTGTAAAATGAAACCTGGGCCCGCAGCCGGGATCGATCTAAATCTGCCTAAGCACATAAAATAGAAATTGAATTTATTCACGAGCGAACTGCATTCAGTTATCAGGCCGGAGTGAACATAGAACAGATAAAATTTCAACAGCAGTTCCGTGAATGCAAGGGCTGAGATTATCGGGATGAACTGCTTTCATATTAAAGCATATTTAGCGTCTAAGTAGCCAACGCACTTGTAGCCGGCTACGTGAACAGTCACTTGCGTGTGGTGGTGTTCTGTGATTAGAACTGCGTAGGCTCTACCTCAGTTAAATTGTGATCTGGCCTGCTGCTATGTTTCAGAATAACAATTCCAAACTTTTATTGATTGAATATACCCAGTCGCATGAAGCATTAGTTCTATAATTGTCAAATAAACTCCCCGATTCATAATCGAGCTAAGGCATTATTTACAAGTATATCATTGGCTGCAACGCTATTTCGCAAGTCTGTTTGAGTGACAGGTGACTCATAAGTATGTGCTGCCCCAGAAAAAAACCAGGGTTACATATACTACCTGCAGTTGCGTCGTTTTGTGTTTGGTTTGCGCACTATTAACGTGAACTTCATTGAGCACCAATGGATATTACAAATAATCGGTCACACGACAAATATGTGTGTGTGTGTGTGTGTGTGTGTGTTTGTGTGTGTGTGTGTATTATTTTGTATCACAAAGTTTGATGAGTCGATTCTGTTCATTAGTCAGTTACATCGCTGTTTATGCTCGTCTGAATTTCTTGTCAGCAATAATGATCATGCACTCTACCCACAAGTTCAAACTGTCAAACTGCAAATCGAAGAGTGGAACTAAAAATAGATGCCTAAATGGTTACATAAGTGAATTCTAGTCTGATAGTCTTATCATGGCCCTGTCAATGATTACGTAATACTGCACAAGAGATTTTTGCAGTTCATGATGGCGTTCTGTCGCAACTTTTCCAGACGTGAGAAATTCTGATCGCGGGATGACATCTGGCTCCTTTGTTAACTGCCCAGCAGTCTTTTGTACCATATGACAACAAGCAGGCAAATTATCTCCCGGGCTTCAAAGGGTTACTGAAACCTGGCAGAGTAGATTGTCTCAACTTCTGTTGTAGTTGGGAGATTTTGGTGATTCAAAAACTAAATATGATCAGCATTTGACAAGGAATTCAGAAATGCTACTGGTTTATGTTCAGATATGTTATAACTTAATTTCCATTTTTAGCAGCACAGCCCAGTCAGGCTGATACGATCTGATCGAAGATTAGAGCAATTATCGAACAAAAGAGAGCCGGCCCTCCAACCTTGAATTCCAGAGTGGAATTAATTAGTGGTTAAGATATTGGCTACAGGGGTGATCTTCCCAACTTGTTGTTGGGCTGTAGAATCAAACAAGTTGGTAGCAACGGTAAAACACCGTTATGTGGTTGGCTCACTATTGAGCTATGGTTAGGAAGCCTTTGTCATGATCAACAGAGGACAACTGCCAGTGTGGAAGGGAAGTCACCCCTCTCTGAGCAGGCTGACCCTCATGAAAGGACAGTCTGGAAGCCATTGATTTTTGTTCAAGATTACATAAACTTGCCATCTTGTGATATGATGTCAATAAATTAACAGTTATCTGCCACGAAATTTATGATTCGTTAGGTAAAAATAGGCAAATACCCCACATGCCAATTGGAGTGCTTTGCAGTGAATGCATGATGGCATTCTCCCGTTCAATGACTTTACCAGATGAAGAAGGTTGTGAGCTAGTGATGACATCTAGCTCCTTTGTTAACTGCCCACCACAGTCTTTTGTTTGGTATGACAACAGGCAAGCCAATTATCTACCAGGCTTATGACAGACCACTTGTGAACACAATCAAACCCAGAGCAAATTGATATGTTCGGACGTAAGAATATATTGTCATAACTTCAATAGTAGCATGGCAATTTTGGTCATTCAAAAACTAATTTAAGACATGATCAGCATTTGACAAGAAATTTAGAAATGTTATTGGTTTATGTTCAAATATGTTATAACATAACTTTTATTTTAAACAGCAGAGTCCACTCAATTTAAGCTAGATACAATCATATTGGAGATTACAGCGATTATTGAACAAAAGAGAGCTGGACCTCGTACCATGGATGTCAGAATGGAGTCAACCAGTCGTGTTAGATATTGGCTACAGGGGTCTCTTCCCAACTTGTTGTTGGGCAATAGAATCAAACAAGTTGGGACCAACAGGAAAACGCTGAAATGGGGTAAGTTGCTGAAAAGCATGTTTTGCAGTGAAAGAGTTAAAGCAACGAACCTTTTTGAGATTCCAAAATGGCGCGAAAGTTGCCAATAACAATAGCTAGACGTAAACATCCAACCGAGGTCTGTGTAGTCTAGGGACAGCACTAACCCTACTATTGTTGAGCATGATAGGCTGAGTTGAAAATCATTTTCTCCCATACTTAAATATTGCAAAATATACGAAATCCCATTGCTTTAATGCTAGCCTAAATGTTTTTCCAAGGCAAAAATCAAGCCAATCAGAAGCACAGCTCAGTTAAAAAAAACAGTCATCGTAGTAGAGTTCATTTCAATTATGGCTTAAACAGAGTTCAAAGTTCATGGACACAATCATGTCCCCAAGGTCAATATCGGACACAAAGGGTCTTCTGGAAAAATTTGAATGATTTGAAAATAAGACTTACTAGACATCTCAAGGTTCGTTTTACTAAAATGTAAAGTAAGGTATCAGCAAGTGCTTCAACAGCATTGTGTGACCGATAGATATGCATGTACTGAGAATGTGGCATCCGTCATAATAAAATCCCACCACTGTCACAAAAATGCCCCATAAAATGTGAATTTTACTTGACATGAAATAACTCACCGACTTTGATTGGAATAGGGCCTGCCATGAATCGCCATTGGTATTCAAAGAATGTAATGTCCTTGGTCGGCACAGGAACCTGACCAGATAGACAAAACTCCGAGCCACCAGGGAATTCCCCTGCTGTTCCAAACACGGCAGTTACGAGATATTCGACCATGTTCATCTAGAAAGACACAAGTATGACATTAGGGCTGTGTAGGACCCTATAAAATAATAAAATTCGGTCAACTTTGAACAACATATCTCTGAAATACATTAAGAAACTCTTAGATACTATGCCATTTGCACTATTGTCTACAACATTGGTACGAATTCTTTTTAAAACGTTCCCCTTTTTCATCAGTGGCTATCAAAAATTGGTCTTTTATGATTTTCATTTCAAACATTTGCCTAAAACGAAAACAAAATGATATTTTAGAAAAAAGTAACAGGGTTCTGTAGATCTCATCTTGAAATTTTACATAAAATAAAATTAGGTAAAAATTGTTGATCCAGTTGTTTTGCTAAAAATGTACCATTCTTTTTTGTTGAACTTTACTCAAAAGAAATGGTAACATGAATAATTGAATGGTAGATTTGTAAAAAGTCGAAGTCCAATTTTTCACAGAAACTATGCCTTGGTAATGTCTTACATTGGAGGCTATGGCATCTCGGATCTCGTTCATCAATCGCATAATCTCACTGCTCTTCTCTCCACACAGAATGAGTTCCGTCGTCAAATCAACCAACGGTAGAGCTTGCATACCCCGGGCATTTAAAGCATTGTCTGACTCACCGCCTGAAAGGGGCATGGCAACAAAATCCCCCAATGACACATGCATGACTGACAAGGTGACATAAACATCCAGACATTAAAATTAATAACCAGTGAAGAAAGAGACTAAATGTGAAAAATAACAAATATCCATATTTCTGAAAGCCTATATTATGTTGTAACAAAAAGCAAATGGGCTGCACAAAGCAAGTACTGGACAACGTTCTAACAGCAATTAAAAATACAGAAAGGAAAAGTACAGTTTCTCTAAGATGTATGAAGTACATTCTGCAACTTCCATCAATTGGTCCATAACTAGCATTCAGTCCATTTTTGAGAACACTGGAATGACCCAAGTCGTCAATCAGCTAAACGTGCCACAGGTTTATGGAACAAGTCTCATCTTGAATTATGGGTTTAGCAGTTTGGTGAATGTACGGTGCAGTTAGGCCAATAACCCAGGTATGCAAACATTCATCAGCCTAACTTTTACATGCCAAATTCATTTCCATACTCTCGTTTTGGAAATAACAGTAAAAATACCCTTTGTACCAATGAAAATATCGGTACTGGATCATGTTGATATTAAATCCATAATGATGTGCACCACTACATGCACATATTTATCTTAACCATGTGTGCCTGAACCCAAACACAATCTGTTTCTGCCCATGAATACTCACAGTAGAGTGTTATCATGACTATTTGACATAGTTAATGTTGCATTTTCAGCAAAAGTGAATGATATGAGGATAGATGATCTAGAACATGACAACGTACCACTGTTGATGTTACATTTCAAGCCAGCAAATGGCGGGATCTTGAACGTGATGTTCTTGAAGATGAACGTGTCGGGGATACACGTGGTCATGAAAGAAGAACAGAGTTGAGTCTTGCCAATTAGAAAAATGTGACTGCTGTTGGCTGTCACATTAAACTGGAACTTGGCGACCATGGCATCCATTGTGGTGCTCACATCCACATCAATCTCTTTGATTTTTTCTGAAATAAAACGGAAGCAGAAAAACTTAGAACCCGTGCAATAAATCAAGAGCAATGCAAACCATTGAAAAGTACCTATAACAGCACCAAAAGAGTTTGATGGCAAGACACCCCAATATAACTTTGTTCTCAATTTCACCATGACTAGTCAAACGATTAATCAGTGGACAAGCAAAGGTAACGACAGATGACCAGATGCTGTTTCTAAAATACCTGGTCGCATAGAAATGCATATAATTAAAGTTTTTGCAAAAAATGTTGGCTGATTGACTTTTACCTCTTAAAACGATAATTTTAGTATTATATGGCAGCATGGTTGAGTTAAGAATTGTTATATGTTTATTTTACCTCAGATCCACTTTGTTTGCTAGTTGCAAGTGATAAATCTTGCTCCACTCGGTTCCATGAACATAGACAGGAAATTTGACCTAAATAATGGGGATAGTCTAAT
Source organism: Phoronis australis (assembly GCA_002633005.1). NCBI lineage: Eukaryota > Metazoa > Phoronida > Phoronidae > Phoronis > Phoronis australis. The sequence goes on along the minus strand of NMRA01000385.1, from coordinate 232,496 downwards.
TTTGTAGGAAATCAAATGAGCAACCTCAAATAAAGTAGGATTTAACTTACTAGGTTTTATGAGATTGGAATTGTTAGTTTCTTTTTTAGAGTTTGAATTATCTTGGATATTAGTCTTATTTTACCGAATTTGCTGAATGATCGACAAGCTTGTAGGTTATCACACATGATTTCTCTATGATGTACAAACATGCTAAAGAATTTCCTTGTGCATAAGGCAGGACACCAGAAGTACCAAAGTCCGACACAAGGGGTACGCTCAATCATATAGCATGCACTGATAAATCATTCTCCACATATCCATTGAAAGGAGCTGTTTCATTTATCTAACTGTGGTAGAGGTACATACATTTGCTGTATATTTACCGAGATGCAGTTTAAAGTGAACCACTTCTCTGAAACATAGCTGATCACTTCTCCATCCAAATACACTTAGTTTTGGTGCAGGAATCCCACAGATAGTTTTTTATTTTCATTGCAGTGTTTTTGACACTAAGGTAGTCAGTTGCCTCATTACAACTGCATCGTCAAAGCCATATACGAAGCTTTGACATGATTCCATCCACTTTTGCAGATTTTCAATAAAACCTAATTCTTAAAGTGCTAATAGACACCAGTGACCTAAAGTCATGAATATAAGCATAAAAAGCAGCTGATTGTCATACTACCCAATATCCGTTAGCAATTAACTGCTCAAGAGATGTCATGGACATATATCAGCCTTCACAAATGTTAGTGTTTTGCCAATCTTAACACTTGTTTGTCTCTGTAAGCAGTTTTGAAACGGTCGCCGATATCGCCGGCCATTTTGAATGAGGCCCTAAAATCATGACCGATTTGTTAGGATGGAAATGCACTGAATAAGGCCACACAAATCAACTACAGTGCTTACAGTTACTCTAGACGACATAAAAATGCATTGCATAGTTTATTAATTCAGTTTCAATTGAAATAAATTGTTATACGTGTTTTGCACCCAACTCCAACGTGCACAGACGTTTTCAATGAAGTTGTTTACGTAAAACGCTAAGGAACCAGCATCAGTTATCTCTCTGTATTTTATTGCTTTGGCTTAACGAAACTTGATCGATCCTAAGCCATTTTGATACATTGTTCAAGCCACCAGTGGAGAGCGTATTATGGCAAATCTGAACGATGCTTAGTTTCAGAAATATATTCTGAAAATGCACAAAAAGTGGATTAGTGAAATATGCCGTTTAATATACATTGGTAAAAGAAGACACCCACTCACTGTTTATTATCTTATTGTGAATATCAACACGTCCGGGTATTCGTTTGACGTTCGTAATCAGACGAACAATGGAAACTTCAACGCTATAGATATCCCAGGGAGCGCGGAGAGGCCAAAATAAGATCATTCACGACTTTAGGGCACTCACGACTTTAGGACCTCCAACGGTACATTATACTCAAGGGTGGCATCATCAATAACTTGCGATTAGGAAATTTATAAACCTATGCAAACAAGGATGTTTGCTAGGCAGGACACGAACAAAATGGACCAGAGTGTTCCATTTTCTGTCGTAACTTTAATGACATTGTCACTTTTGCAATTTGAAAACACAATAGTTAATCTGGGAAATGCATATTTGAAATCACTAACAATAGATGGAGAATATTAATTTCTAAATGTGTAACATTATTTAATTTGTCATGCATTGTTCTCCCATTATATAGTAAAAAACAATTGAATGTGCTTCATCTGTCATGTGCATGGCTATGCAATGACTTGATGTCATGATCCAACACATATCATGCCGTGAACAATACGCTTACACAAAAGTCATGTATTTCAATCTAAAGATATGCGTGACTTTTCACCGCTCGTCCTTCGGAGCGGCTTTTACCAGGATCAAAGAGAGCGCTGCGCCAGAGTTGTGATGACCGCATTGTCCGGTGCAAGCAAGTCCCAATTAAGTGTAATTACCCGACCATAAACTGCAGTAAACATCTCTGCCTGTACATACTGGCGAATTTTCAAAATGCATTAACCAACAGTTTTCGTTAAAAACAAATACCACAGCTGTATTCAGACGGAAAAAACAACCAAGTTTGGTTTTCGATTTTTAAAAATCGATGAACTATTAAGCTATAAACTACAAACATTGGGTACGTTTGAAGATAAATGACTGTGCGTATTGATATACTCGGTGATTTACAAATGCTGATCAGAGTTAACAATATCACCTGGATTATTCTTTTAATATACAACTAAGCAACATTGAAATGTCAATGAACATCACACAGTGACTAAATAAGAAGTCAACAATTTTTAAAACATCACTTATGGCCCAGTGCATGCCGAACTAGTTTATTCCAGGAGTAGTACACTTACTTGAAAACTGCGGAAATAAGCCAATTTCAATAGTCAGTTTGTAGTTGAAATGGAACACCTGTGAAGACAACTAAGATGGCTAGCTTTGTAGTCAACGAGACAGTGCAAGCAGCGGATGAGATTGGTCGGTGGGAAAGAGCTGTGATTTCATTTTTTTATGACTGCGAAAACAGCTAGAATAGTTATGTAGGTACGGCAACTAAAATTGTCCAGAGTTTCCAAATCTTCAGTTTGGCTATCACCGTGACCATATCTGTATATATTTTATGATTTGAGTTCTAATAACGATTGAACTTGAACTAATGGCACGAGGAGTTTCGTTTGCTGTGACATGTTAGGTGTAGCTGTACTCTGGAAAATTCAGGGATGGGTTCACAATTAACTGACTGATGCTTTGGTTAAACACAAAATAAAAAGATAGCAACCCTAACCGGTAAGAAAAAAAAGCAAATAGACAGGAGTATTAAAATAAAGTAATGAAAACAGGTATGAAACATATTTAAAACCAATGTTCCTTTGGGAATTGACCCTTTGTCAAGATCAACACAAATTATCTTTTTAGTCTTTTTGTAAAACCAGTATTTAAAATGTACCAAGTTAAAACTGATCTCCATATTGCAGGCCTTAACTCTGTGCAAATGCCAGAGAAAAACGATTTGAGTTTAATAACTACAACCATTGTTAAGAAAGTAGTGCTAGCTATTACCTTTCCACTTCATTAGCTCAGATCTACATAAAGAGCATTCTGAATATGGATCGTAAAAATTGTCTGGGGCTAAGGGACTCAGAGCGGTGACCAGTGTAAGCGAGAAATTCTCCACATGTTCATGTTTTGCCCAGGGGTGGCATGGCAGATCTAGGATATTGTGGACAGGAGAAAAGTCTGCTTAAGCATTAAAACGGCTTGTTGACAGCAATTTATAGAGTGTTCCAGCCTCCCTGGAAACATACATCTGTCTGTGGAAGGAGTCACCACACCACTTTTTGTCTTCTAGTGGCTTGCATCATTTGTAAGCCAGGAGAATCAGATGGCTGACATGTACATCTTAGTGCTGCATAAGAACAGTGCACTGCATCTTATACTCACCAGCAAATGTCATTTCCATGGATTTCTGTTTAGGCGGAGACCCAACTTTGAAGACCAACTTTGGCCCACAGAGGTCAACACGTGTATCCAGTCTCACCCATTGTTGGAGACACATGTACTTAACAGGGACAGCACATGTCAGACCCATGCAGTCGAAATGAGGCTCGCAATAGACATTGAAACCAGTCATGATTCCACCCAAGAAGTGGGGACACTCTAGAAAAGATATAATTACTCTTGTGTTTGGATGAATTATCAAAGGAATTTGCTTCAGGAAAAGTGACTGAACCTTTAGAATTTAGAAACGCTGGTCTTACACTCCATACAGCTATTGAAGTTTAGTAAAAGTGCAGTCTCAGAGAGTATTCCCATGACTAATGGTTACTGAAATTATTTCCAGATTTTTGTGCTCCTAATAATTATATGGCTAAACCTGTTCATTTTCTTAAAGGAGACAGGCAGACTTGAAAGCTTCCTTCACAAAGGACCATGATGGGACTCTTGTTTTTAGTCCAGATGTTTGGTGCAAACTGGGCTCAACCATGAAACCTGCACATGTCTGATGCACCGCAAATGAAATCAGACCACCAGCACTGTTGTTTTTTATTCATCACTTGTGAAGCCAAGCATAAGGCTAAATCTTGTCTTCAGTCACTTTTCATGAAACAAACGCAAACACACAGGAATCTAGAGACTTCTCTGTGGCAGACAAACACTCTGCTCACGAGCAGTCAATAAATGACAGTGTTTAAGGATAATTGAAACTGGTAAAGTCACTGGTCTAAATTTCAGTAAATGTCAGCCAGACAATGGCGAGTATTGTAGATTTGCAATAAAACCGCAAAACAAATCACGGCTTTCAACATAGCGTACTACGCAAGTAACTTTATAAGAACACTGCCAGCTAGTTCTTATCTTGATAACAGTAGAATGGTGCCATGTGTCATCAATGAAAACAAGAGCAGCGAAGAGCGTTGATATGCGCCCACAAATGCACCACTTGTTAGAGTTGTTTATTTGTATCGTAAAAATGGCCACTAGATGGCACAAAACGTCCAATCTATCTGAAAATGGAACATGCCATGAAATTGCCACAAGGAGGCACAGTTGCGTCCACCTGGAAGTTGTCGTCTATTGTTAGCTTCATATAGACCTATTTCAAGTGGCAGACATTAAAATCTGAAGCGAGGCTCACTGCGATAAAGAAAGCGGAAGTTGCCGACATTGCGTGAGTTAAATGGCTGGTCTTTTGAGTCCAACCTGAATATTAAATCTTAAAACTGTGTCAATAATTATCCAATTATTTTGGAAAACTAGGTTCGAAACATAAAAAGCAAATATGACCAAACTGCGGCGATTTTAGTGTTACGGATTAGGTATTATGGTGAATGCAGGGTTACGTTTCTTCACATAAATTGTTGATAAAAATGCTTTCTACACGAACCAGTTCGTCTGCTCTTATTGTTCACGAGTTGAAGATATCGCATTTTGCTGTCATGTGCATCTGGTTTAATTTGTTAATCAAGAATATTAACATCAAGCATAGCCTAGGTCCTTGGTAGGTAGGGACTAGCAGTTGATTTGTCATAGATCTGAAAGAATAATTGATGTTATTAAATATATTTTTATTAAAATAAAAACCTGGCCCGTAATTAACATAAAAATTATTTGACCATCAATTCTGCTTTCTTGGTTTTAATAATTCTTACATCTACTGCATGTATTAGGTTTCAAATATCAATCTGAACCAAGTTGAATTTTAAAATTAAAACACCTAATTTGTTCAACCAAAGCATAACCTCGTTTTAGAGCTCCATTTCAGTTAACTGGACAGAGCAAGCAGTTATCATGTTTCTTCAGGGGCCTCATTCATCGGAGGGGAAAGGTGCCTGTGCCTTCTGAGAGGGGAATGTTTTCGTCGAGTGAGGGGGAAAATCTAGCTCATCCCGATCACCATCAGTAGGACCCCCGCCCTGTTGCAAGCTCTCATAGGCTATGTCTTAAGTAGCACTTTGTGCTCTTTCAAATTGTCACCTTTGTGGTTACAGGTGATTTGAACTTCGGAGAGAAATTTTCAATCACTTTTTAGGCCTCTTGGGGGGAATTTCGAATGATTTTTTAATATTTTTGAGAGGGGAATAGAGCCGAAATTCGGTCCTGAAATTGAGGAACTGGGGGCCCTGTCCTTTTTGGAAAGAAAAATGCATCATATTTCAACCAACCCGTAGTCATGAAAGAGCAGCCTGACTGGCCGAAGATTCTCCGATTGTTGCTATGATGCTCGGCAACTGAGATCCGACAAAATATGAACTTTTCAAAAACATTTATAAAGTAATTTTACACGGACATTTTTTCTTTCATACCGGCGTATGGCAACGACTCAACGCTTCCGAATCTCAGCGTCCTTATCGGGAGATTGTAAAACAGACAGTAGAGGGTCCGTATTTTTCCTAGCCATTAGAGGAACGCAGAATACAACTATGCCGATAAGCCAACAGAGGTATCGTAGTGAGCCTCGTTTAGGAACTCGCGTCCTGTCGGCGTGAATTAGGTCTATAAATAGACTTACTAAGTTTAATAAAGACCTTACAGTGGGTTTAGGACATAAGCTATGGGTGCAAAACAAAACTACCACTAGGAGGCACAATATAGTATTCGAAGTGGCCATCGTCAACCTTCCTCATAACACTGAGGAAAAATAATCCAATTTTCAAAATCATCATTAGAATGGTTTGGTTGATAGAGAGGTGCGAACCAAAAAACAGACTCGAAAACAGTAAAAATGGCCACTACGTGGTGCAAAATACCTACAATCCATCCAAAAACTATAGGTTAATTAGCGTCACCTCACCAATAGATGTCTATATTCCAAATTTTATGAAACTCCATTGACGACCTTTGAATATACAAAGCTAAACGTAAAAACTAAAATTGCCACTAGGGGGCACACTGGTAGTCAGATCCATGCGAAAATCGTCGCCAACTGTTACCAACATCATATAAATCAAGTGGCTAAGTTTAGTAAAGATCCTGCAAACAGTTTAGGAAATACAGCCATGTGCGCAAAAAACAAAACTGCCACTAGGAGGCGCCACAGTAGTTGAAGTCATCGGAAAATCATCGTCAGCCATTTTCTTTATAGTAAGCACATACATGCCAATAATCATCCTTAGAACGGTTTGGTTGATAGAGAGGTGAACGCCAAAAAACAGACTCAAAAACTGTGAAAATAGCCACTAGGTGGTGCAAAATACCTCAAATCCATCCAAAAACGGGCGGATAGTGTCATCTCACTAATAGATGCCTACCATATTCACCGTAATAACCGCCCAGGGCGCTTAGAAAAGTTCGATTCAGGAGGGGCGCTTATTATAACCCAAGGCCGTTGAAACCCGGTCTCCGAAACGGGTGAAATCGGAAGCTAAGATTCATCATATTTACGCTCTGTGACGTATCTGTAATCTATGAAAAACTTCCTACAAAACCAAGGTGCATTGCTATCAAACTTTGATGCTAAATTACAATCATTTTAAAGAAAATTGTGATGAAATCCCAGGGCAAAAACTCGGCGAAACTCGTGAAATCCTCCTCAAGTTTTCCAAGTAGCGTCCCTAAGATTTTTAAGTTCCCGTGGAGTCGGGATCATGGCAGGTTTAAGTACAAATCTGTGCTACATCGTGCCATCTACATGTATGATCGGCAACATGAGAAAAATGTCGGGACGAACACACATGTTGTTGTCACGTGACATTTGCTTTGAAGTTGTGAGTAAGCGAGCACGTGCGAGTTTATTTGCCAGAGCAGAGACCGTCTTTTGGCCAGAGCCACGCAATCTAACGAGCTAGATGTGCATTGTATCAAAAGAATTTGCACAAGCAGTAGAACTAAACCAGAGCGTGTTTCATTCGCCACTTGCCGGTCTCATGTGCTAAAAATGTCCGACATTTGTCTCAGTAAGGCCATATTAGTCGCCATGTGGCTGGATGCATACGTGACTGACAGTTATTTTTCCGTGTAAGGGTGTGTAAGCATTCACTGTCAGTGGTCATTTTATCGGAAACACCAATTATGGTAAATCAAACAATTCATCTTAAAAATAAGGCAAACATTTTTTTATAGTATTAGAAACTGTCGGAAATTAGTGCCAATATTCATTTCTTGCTGATGCTATGCTACCCGTGGATAGTTCTCGACTTATGCCTTTGATGACAGGTTCATGTATGTAGCACGCGCTTCCTGGCCACGTGCTTTTAACACTGGCCAAGCTTTTTATTAGTCTTCGATTCGCGGTATTCACGTGTAGGCCTACAAAGAAATTTGGATTCCTGTTGAAAGCGGGAAATATCTACAAAGCAATCCCGTAGATAAGTACAGTACTTCTGTTCTGAAAGGCCAGACCATTGGTCCTCACAATATCAGCAAAACTTTTGCGTTCATTTTGAGGAATGGCAGATGTTTGAATCGTTATTCACGGCTAAATACCGACATGGCGGCGAGGCTCGTGCTCTATAAATTCTGCGCACTATGATTTTTTTTCAGGACTGTCGGATATTATTGATAAATTGAAGACGTTACTGTAGAATTTTAGGACTGTAGGTAAGGCATTTTTCGCACGTACACATTTATGGACTGGGCACTTATTTTAGCAAAGTCTGAAAATGCGTGGGGGCGCTTATATGGGCATGGGCAGTTATTACGGCGAATACGGTATCTGCCAAATTTTATGAAAATCCGTTGAGGAACTTTGAAGACACAGACTGAGGTAACATAAAAAATAACACTGCCAATAGGGGGCGCAACGGTAGTCCGATCCATGGGAACTCATCGCTGTTCGTTATCAACTTCATATGAATATACTTGTTGCATTTAGTACAAGATCCTACATACGTACTAGGAGAAACAGCCATGGACAGAAAAATACACAAACTGCTCCTAGGAGGCGCCACAGTAGTCAAAGTCGTCTGCAAATCATCGCCCATTTCACAGTAAGAACATACAGACCAAATTTCAAAATCATCCTCACAGCGGTTTGGTTTATAGAAGGGTGGACGCCAAAAAACAGACTCGAAAACAGTAAAAATTGGCTACTGAGTGCCGCAAAGTAATGAATCCATCTGAAAACGGGAGGACAGCATCATCGCACTAATAGATGCCTAACTGCTAAATTTTATGAAAATCCTCTGAGGACCATCAAAGATACAAAGGTAAGCATAAAAAACTAAAATTGCCACTAGGGACACACCCGTAGTCGAAGTCGGAAATTCGTCGTCATGAGCTTGATAGGAACACACCTGCCAAATCTCATCGATGTCCTGAGAGAGGTTAAGGAGATGCAGCTGCAGACGCTGGATGCCCAGACACCCGGAAAGAGGTGACAGCAATATGCCACCACAAACAAATATGTGGGCGCATAATAAATAAAATACCACTTATTCGACAAATTGTGCACTAAATTTTCCATGTAACATTAAATTCTTATTCACTAGAACAATAAATGTAAACTCAATAATGAGTCATGCGAGTCATGCTTGGACATACTTCCATATATCGCCTGGAAGAGCTTGTTAATCAGCGCCCCTCTGTAGCCGTAACCATCCTTTCCATATTTACGCAGCTTCCTGTTAATGGTGCTAGGCGACCATGTCTGAGGGTTGGTCACTGAGAACTTGTCTGCAGGAAAAAATTAAAAAGAAAATTAATGTGAAAACAGGTATAACACGAGACATTACAACGTTTTCCTGTTGAGCCCAACTTGTTCAATTCTATAGCCTAACCACAAATTGGGAAGATGACCCCCTGTAGCCAATATCTCACATGTGACCGATTTACTCCATTCTGGCATTGATGGTAGGAGGGCCAGCTCTGTTTTGTTCGAAAACTGCCCTTAATCTCCAACAAGATCATACTATCTAGCCTCATTGAGCTATGCTGTTATAACATATTTGAACATAAGCCAATAGCATTTCTGAATTCCTTGTCAAATGCAGATCAGGTTTAGTTTTGAATTGCCAAAATCACCCAACTACAACCGAAGTTACGACAATCTATTCTTTATGAACGTGCCAATTTGCTCTGGGTTTGACAGTGTTCACACGTGGCCTGTAATAAGCCTGGTAGATAGTTGGCCAGCATGTTGTAATACCAGACAAAAGACTGTGCTTTGCAGTCAACAAAGGAGCTAGATGTTATCACACGCTCACAACCCTCTACGTCTGGTAAAGTCACTTAACGGGAATGTTATGTTATGCTATATTATGTTTACATTAGAGCAGTTACAACACCACCTGGCGACTATCTGACATTTTATATATTATTAGCCTGTACACATGTGTTGCAGTAGTTTGGTGTTAGCGATGCAATAGACATATGTTCCACAAATGATCTCTGGTTATTACATACAAAACATTTTTGCGAAGAGGATTTAACCATTATTTTACAGGAAAATTACTATGGATGAATTAATGTTGAAAGCTTAATTTGCTATTCAACCCGAATCAGTCAGCACATGTAGGGAACTTTGGCTGAAACGGCTGGATAACTTACTGGTGGCGAAAAACATCACGCAGGAACAGCGGAAAAAAGCTACGCTTCTCCATTATGCGGGTGACGATGTGTTTGCGATAAATGAAACATATCAGCAATTACAGACTAAGATGTCGAATTATTTTGCACCAAAGCGCAATACGGTTTCGGTTCCGACAAGCGACGCAGGATGCTTCAGAAACGTTGCATGCACAGCTGCGTACCCTCGCTAATTAAATACTGCGAGTTTGCGGACATGGATCTGGAAATCAAATCCCAGCTGATTCAAAAGTCACGTTTGGACAAGGTGCGCAACAAAGGACTCACAGAACCGAGCATTACCTTGTAGGGACTGCTTACATAGTAACGGACGTACACAGGAATCCGTGACCTTGCAATTCCAGGCCATGGGGACGCTGATGGTGGACACTAACAAAATACAAGACAAACGGGGCAACGCTCACAGACAGGACAACGCCTACAGGCAAGTAGAGTTACAAAATTTCGTTCGACTAAGCCTGCCGGCCCAGGATCATGCTGGGGTTGCGGCACATTTTGTAAGGACAGACGGAAATGTCCCACTTGGGGCACTACCTGCTTCAAGTGCAGTAAACCAAATCATTACAAATCGGTTTGCTCTTCCCATGGACATGGCTATTCTGGACACGCGGGTAAAACACATGTGATGTAAGAGCAGGCAACGCCGCGGAAAACCACCTACAGTGGGACGTGCTAAGCTACACGGGAAACAACTTACAGTGGAATGTATCGCCTCACATCGAACAAGACGAAAAACGAACCACATTTGGTGAACATAACTGTCAACGGTCAGCCCATCCAGAAGGAAATCGACACTGGCGCCAAATATACAGTGATTAATCACAGCACATGGAAGAAATTGTCTAGTGGCCAACCACTTAATGAGGCAAAAATGGTGCTTGTTGGCTACGGTGGTGCCGAAGTGAGACCACAGGAATCAGTCGTTAGCGTGAGAGCAGACGACAAAACTACGCAATTGCCTATCCTTGTGGCAGATGGTCCAAATCTACTTGGACGTAATTGGTTAAACAAACTAAAGATCAATTGGGCAAACTTGTTTCATGTCCAGGATGTGACTGCTGTGAATGACATGGACTGTTACGAGAAATTTCAGGAGTTGTTTACAGAGGAATTAGGCAAGTGTTCAGGGGGACAAATATCATTAAATGTCGACCCGTTGCATCCACCAAAATACATGAAGGCTCGCCCTGAACGTCTGATCAACGTATTGACTCATCGGAATGGGCCACGCCCATTGTGCCGGTTTTGAAGAATTCGGGGGATGTTCGTATTTGCGATGATTACCGTTCTACCCTGAATAAGGCTGGTTTGATAGACCAGTACCCTATTCCACGATTGGAGGACTGGCAGGTGGAAAACTGTTCTCAAAAATTGATCTAAGCCACACTTGTCAACAAATGAAACTAACTGAGGCTGCCCAACGGTTAACGACCATTAACACAATGAGCCACGGACTATTAGCTTATACCCGTCTACAGGCCTTAATGCAGCGTACTAATCTGGACGCCCTGGCAAAGACGCCCAATGTATCATTTGGACACCCACTGTCAATAGGAAGCTTTCAAGTTTGGACTCACACATTATAATGAATACTAGGAAGCCTCTGAAGTCTCACAGTGGGGGCTGTTTTTTCACAGCAGGAAGAAAATATACAATGTATATACAAAGTATATACAATGTTGCTATGCTCACACTTGGTTGATAGCATTGTAAAAGTCTTGGTCTACAGTTTTTTTAGTAAAAATGCTCACTACAGAAGGCTGTTTTGTAAACTTAAATGTGAAAACCTTGGTCTATGCATTTTTTAAAAAAATGTGTGTGTCTGGAGGGATTGCTGGGGGTGGGGGGTTAGGCGTCGGAATCATGGATGCCCTGGAATATTGGGAACTGCATTATGGACACCCTATTTTCAAAATTCTGGATAAAGGTCTGCCTGTCTACCATTTTGTAGTCCGTGCGCGCCCAGCATTTTTCAACGAACAATTGTGCACAACGTACCTATGTGCGCCATATACTTGGACGACATTGTCATAGCAGGCCGCGACACGGTGGAACACAAGAGGACTTTGGATCAGTTATTACAACGGCTCTTGGATAACGGGTTTCAACTGTGGAGAGAAAAATGTTCGCTCACGAAGCAGTCGGTGACTTATCTGGGACATTGTCTTGACAGCGAAGGGATCTGACCGACAGCTATCGTGAACGCCCCAAGACCTCAGGATCTATCGGAGTTACGCTCGTATCTGGGGTTAATTAACTACTATCATAAGTTCTTACGGAAAATTAGCTCAGTTCTGGCATCCCTTTATGCATTGCTAGGCAACAGTGCCAAGTGGAAATGGGGAAAATCCGAAGACGCTTTCCACAAATCGAAGGACTTACTTGTGTTCAAAAACGTGTTAGTACATTACCAGCCAGAGTTGTCATTGGTACTGTGTTGTAACGGATCATCCTTTGGGGTAGGTGCAGTATTTTCACGTTATGCGTGATGGAACAGAATGGTCGATTGCTTTCGCGTCGCGTGCACTGGCAGCAACGAAGAAAAACTATGCACAGACAGACAGGGAAGCACTCGCAGTCGTATTTGGAGCTAAACATTTTCATAACTATCTATATGGACGCGAATTCACTGTAATCATGGATCACAAACCATTACTTGGAATATTAAAGGAAGGTTGCCCGGTATTACCAACACAGTCTCTGAATGCAACGTTGGGTCATTGATGTAGTCAGCTTACCTCTACTGTCTGAATTTCAGACCCAGCGCGACTGTGCAATGCAGACGCACTCAGTCGACTACCTCTGGAGTTTAAGCATGACAACAAAACCCCTGTGCCTCAGGAGGTTGTGTTGACTCTTGCGCAACTTGACGCAACCATGGTTACCATGCATAACATTCGTCATTGGACTTTACAAGATCCAATACTAGCTACTCTGTATAATTGCATACTGCAAGGATGGCCGGAGGAAAACGGCACAATCACTCCGTATTTCCCACAGAAATGGGAACTGTATTACATGACAGGTGCAATTTGTTGGGATCGCGTGTTGTGATTCCGCCACAAGGGCGTGGCAGGGTACTCGAGGAATTACACACTTCGCATCCCGGTATCGTGTGCATGAAAAATTTGGCCCGGAATTACATGTGGTGGCCAACTATAGATCACGACATTGAGCAATGTGTGTCACAATGTGCAACTTGTCAGGAAAGTAAGCCGCTACAGCAAAAAGCAACTATCCATCCCTGGGAATGGCCTGAAATACCGTGGCACCGTAGTCACTTAGACCACGCTGGACCAATACAAGGTAAATACATTCTGGTAATAGTGGATGCTCACAGCAAATATGTTGATGCTTTTATTACCAATAGCACATCGACCGAGGCTACTGTTAAACAACTACATCAGTGTTTAGCAACACACGTACTACCCGTTGTTATTGTGTCGGATAACGCGTATGGTTTCACCAGTGTGGATTTTACCACAATTTGTAAAAACTACGGCATCAAACACATTGCATAACTCTGTATCACCCAGTCAGTGATGGGGCAGCCAAACGGGCTGTGCAAATAATCAAGCAGGGCATAAAGAAACTGAGTGGTGATTTGGAGACACGACTGTATAACTATTTAGCCAGATATCGGATTACTCCACACTCGACTACTGGACGTTCACCGGCTGAAGTACTAATGTCAGGAAACCGCGTTTGGATTTGCTTGTGCCAGATGTGCGTCAGAAAGTTCTCGATAAACAGTCAGCGACTGTCGACAAACGTCCTAGATCACGAGAACTTTTCATCGGAGACACTGTTAACGCCATTAATTTTGGCGGGTTACCGCAATGACAGCCTGGTGTAATTATTGCCAAACAAGGACCGGTGTCTTACACAATTAAACTACATGACGGTCGCGAATGGTGACACCACACAGACCATATGTCACATTGCATGCCAGACAAAAATACGATCGTTAGTCAAAGGCAACCGAGAGAAGTGCCAATTCGGCAACCGAACTTGCCAACAACGCATAGTAACAAGTTAGTTACAACACCAAATGACGTTCGAATGGAGAAAAGCGGCACGGACACTACATCTCCGACAATTCGGGAAAATCCTATCCAGAGTTCAAGGATGCCGGGGACCGCCGGAAAGGACTGTGTTGTTACCCGCTTGGGACGACGTTCGATTCAGCCGCAAAGGCTTACGTTGTGAACTATTTCATTGAAGTTTTTCATAAATGGACATTTCTCTACTATAACGTAGTTGGTTGGATATCAGTCATTTATTTTCGTGTACTTCCAGTAGCCTTATTGTGTTCAATCCCAGGGTGGAGGGATGTTATGTTATGCTATATTACGTTTACATTAGAGCAGTGACAACGCCACCTGGCATTTACCTGACATTTTATATACTATTAGCCTGTACACGTGTCTTGCAGTAGTTTGGTGTTAATGATGCAATAGACATATGTTCTACGAACGACCTCTGGTATTACATACAAAACAGGGAGAATGCCATAATGAACAACGCAGAGCAAGAAATATGCCCGTGACTGCCCCACAAACGGCATACTTATATTGATGTTTATTAGCATCATAAAAATGGTAATTCACTATGGAGCACAATATATCAAACCTGTCCAAAAATTGACAAGTGTTGTTATTTAGTTGACAAAATTCATGAAAATCCATCAAAGAATTCTAAAGAATGATACCGAGGCAAACACGAATGAAACAAAAATTGCCATTAGAAGGCACTTAAGTAGAAGTCAGATTTGGTTATTTGTTGTCAAGTTAACCCTGCCAAACTTCAAACAGTGCTCGTACAGCCGAAGATACACAAAAAGATGCCACAACATTAACTGTTGAACATATCTGAAAATCCATGTCAGCTGTGCTCTTGTCAGTAGAAACACATCTACCAATTTTCATAATGATCCCCGTGAGCCATTGGGTGGACACAGAGGCAGACGATGAAAAATCTAAAATAATAAAAGGGTCACTAAAAAGTAGTGTATTTTGTTATTTCACCCCTAAAATGGGAAGGTGTTGTTGTCTTAAGAGTAGGAACTTGATAGCCAAAAGCAGTTGAGGAACTCTGAAGATACACATGCAAACGTACAAAACTAAATTCCATCCTAAGTCATGGGCAGCTGCTGCACATTTATGGCATAATACTTGCAAAAAGTTGTTGCGAATTATAGAGGAGCTATACCAATGCATGTAAAAGAAAACATCACCAGTAGGGGCCACCAAAATAGTCAGACCCATCGAAAAATCACCCTCAGGCACACTCTTCTCATCGTGCTGAAACACATCTGCTAAGTTTCCTGATGAATCTTTGGGTGGCTTAAAAAATAAATGCCAAAAAATAACTAAGACAAAAATTTGACCATTAGATGACACAATGTATGTAAAATCCATATGACAACTTCAAAGTAGAAACCTATTTGCTACATTTCATGAAAATCCATCAGTGAACTCCGAAGCTACAGATGCAGGTGTAAACTAACTAACAGGAGAGTCAGCAGCAGTCGGCTTGCCTAAAAACTCATCGCTGTTTGTTGTAAGCTCTATGGGAACACATCTGCCAACTTTCATAAATATTCAGGAAGCAATTACGCAAATACAAAAACACAAAACCACCACCAGAAGGAGCCAGAGTAAACAAACACCTTCGTCTTATCAGAAACACATCTTATTGAAAATTACCGAGCAGGTTACCAAACCAAACAATAAATATTTATTACGCACTGAAGTCCATACCATGATCATATAATATAGATTATTTACCAACAACATCCAGGATGTTGACTGTATGGGATCACAAGAAAGACACCAAGAAGACGGTAATCTGTCAAGCTGTGGAAGCAAAGTGTAGTCAGATAGAGCAGCACATAGTTGATGGCTGTCTGAAATTAGTCGATGGGACACTAATACCCGTAGAAACAAGGACCTGTAATAAGCACAGAGAGTCTAGTTCCTGATGACCACAATATGCCTGTTTGCGACAGTTTCATCAATGAAACAAAGGTACGCATGATGCGTGAAACTGGTTGTAGTAGTGCAGCAGTGAAGACGTGCCTAGTCAAAGAGAGTCAACTTGTGAGGAAACAACGCATTTGCATCTTAATAGATGGGACAGCACAATCCTAATCCCCATAGCAAAGATTGAGGTAGACACTCCATACTTCGTCTGTGAAATCGAGATGTGTATGCAAATACCGATATATGACCTCATCATAGGGAATGCTGTTGGCGTCAGCAAGGATCCTCATCCCAATTGGCAGCCACAAAGCGGTGCCATGTCCACAATCACTACTAGAGCACAGGCCAAGAAGAGAGAGAAACCCATCAAGCCTTTCACAATAACACCATCCGGAGTGGAAAGTCTCCATGTCAGCAAGTTAAAGGACGAGTAACAACATGAAATTCCCCTACCTAAGCTAATAGAACTTGTCGAGAAAGAGAAACCAGCAAGAACACGTGGTAGAGGTCAATACTGGTGTGAGAAGCAAAAGGGAGACCTGTAACCAGTGTATGCTAATAACACCAAAGAGTTGCGTCAGATAGTTGTCCCTGTCGAATATCGACAGCAGGTTATGATGCCAGCTCTCGAGTCGATCGTTGGTGGGCACCTTGGTGTGAAGAAGACCAGAGATAGATTAGCCAGTAGCTTCTATTGGCCAGGAGTTGGCAGTGACATAAATCGTTTCGGCAGATCATGTGACATCTGCCAGCAAATATTCTCATATGGGCAGGATCTCTTAAAGTGCCATTGGGTGAGATGCCATTTATGGAAGAACCGTTCCAGTGTATAGCTGTTGATTTGATTGGTCGTGTGTCGCATATCACAGACAGATGCAACCGGTACATTTTCACCATCGTAGACTAATGCCACATAATACCCAGAGGCAGTCGCTCTACCCAGAATAGAAACTGAGCGAGTCGCAGAAGCACTCTCGTCTGTTTGAAACCTTCTGTAGGATTGGCTTTCCACGAGAGGTGCTTACTGACTGGGACACAGTTTACCTCCGAAATACTGAAAGAAGTTACACAGCTAATATCCATGAAGCAACTGTTTACCACTGTACAATCCAAAATGCAATGGAATGTGTGAGCGTATTAACGGCGTACTGAAGAGTATGCTTAAGAAAATGTGCCAAGAGCTAGCGTCCACAAGACTGGGGCCTGTACTTACCAGCAGTACTGTTTGCCTACCGAGATGTACCACAAGTGAGCACAGGTTTCTTTCCATTTGAACTGTTGTATGGTAGAACAGTGCAAGGTGCTTAAAGAATTGTTGACTGGCAGTAAAACACCAGAAGTACGAAATACTTATGAGTATATGTCCTCGAAATCGTCTGGAAGAGACATACAAACTGGTGTGGGAAAACTTACGAATGCTGGTGAAGCATACAAGCACCATTATAACAAAAAGACACGAAATCGTCGCTTCAAAGTTGGAGACCAAGTCCTAATATTGTTACCAATCGACAGTAACAAGCTGCTACTGCACTGGAGGGGTCCCTATGAAGTGACCGAGGTACTAAACAAAATGGACAACCAAGTAAGGGTTGGTGGAAAGATCAAGACATACCATGCCAACCTGTTGAAAATCTACATATCTCGTGACTAAAGGGGGGCTGTAAGTAAAGATGATACAGATCAGAGTTCTGACATCGCAGCCTGAAATAGACAATGAAGTTGGTGTTGTTGATGATGAACATCTACTGGAGTTGGGATCGATAAACCAAAAAGAAACGTACAAAGACGTCAAGATATCAGACGAGCTCACTACTAGCCAACGAAGGGAGGTGATAAGTCTGCTAGAAGAGTACTCTGACATCTTTAGTGAGGTACCGGGTACAACCTATCTCGTTAAGCACAAGATTGAGACCATCAGTGAAAAGCCAGTGAGAGTCAAGCCTTATCCCCTGCCATACGCCACACGGTCTGTTGTGCAGGAGAAAATTGACAACATGTTAAAGTGTGGAGTCATAGAACCATCTGATGCTTCCTACAACTATCCGATGGTTTTAGTGAAGAAGAAGGATGGTTCAAATCGATTCTGTATCGATCACCAAGTTCGACTCAGAACCGATGGGTAATCCCGATGACATCATGGCTAAGATCAGTAAAGACCAGTATTTCACGAAGATTGATCCGAGTAAAGGGTACTGGGAAGTCATTGTCGCCCAAGAATCACGGCCTAAGACCTCATTTGTAGAACCGAGTGGTTGCTACAAGTTCGTAAAGATGCCATTTGGTCTGGTAAATTCAGCAGCGACCTTCAACCGCATGATAAGGAAGATGCTGGCAGGAGCACATAATACAGAACATAATGTGGATGACATTCTGTGCCATAAGACCTGGACTGAACACCTTGCCACCTTGCGAGACACCTTCCAACATGTGTGAGAGGCTGGATTAACGCTTCGACCCACCAAGTGTTTGGTTGGATAATGTTCCATCAATTTCGCTGGACATGTAGTCGGTAAAGGGCATCTGGCGATGGATGAAGAAAAGCTGGGGCGCATTCCAGATGCACCACGACCCAGAATGAAGAAACAAGTTTCTTCTTTTCTTGGGTTGGCTGGTTACTGTAGGAAGTTCATCCCAAACTTTGTTGAAATCGCCGTCCTGCTTACAAAGCTCACAAAGAAGAAACAACCTAACACTGTGAAAAGGGAAGAAGTTCAGCAACATGCGTTTGACACTCTGAGAGAGCTGCTGACAAGAGCACCCATACTGAGATTACCCGATTTCAGTAAACCCTTTATCCTTCAGACTGATGCATCAGATACTGGTATAGGCTGTATTTTGTTGCAGGAATGTGATGATGGCAGGTTCCCAGTAGTATGTGCTAGTAAGAAATTGTTACCTCGGGAACGGAATTACTCAGTCATTGAGAGGGAATGCTTGGCTATTGTCTTTGCCATCAGAACTTTTGCAAAGTACTTGTATGGTAAAGAATTCATCATTCATACTGACCATCAACCCTTGGATTACATTCAAAAAAAGTAAGTTCGTCAATGGACACATCATGAGGTAGGCCTTGTTTTTGCAAAACCATTGATTCAAGGTTGAAGCTATCAGAGGCTCAGAAAATGTTGGTGCTGATTACCTGAGTAGGTTAGAGTATTGAAGAGTCTTGGAAATAGGGTAAGAGGTCTAAGTGTTAATCAATATTTAAGTCTTCTATGTTGAGAAAATCTTAAGAACAAGTATTCAAGTATTTTCTTGAGGAAGGCTTATTTGTCAGAATAAATATTGATTAAGAAATTAGTAAGAATAGATCCATTTTAAGTTGCCCAAAATTTAAGCATATGCACTTTTAAATCATGGGGTCAAACTTGTTAACATGTATTTTAATTGCAAAATCCATTTTTAGATGGTGTTTACAACTTTGGGCTCTGGGGTCAAAGCACTCTAGAGATTCTAGAAAATTCTGAAAACAAATCATAACTGCCAATGATGTGATTAGATAAGATCATGTGGTTTTTAATAGCCAATCACTAAATAAGTAGAATATTATAATATGAGCTAAAATCAAGAAGATAATTCAGATGAGCAACAGTAATTAAAGCATAAAGACTTGCTACAGTGTACAGAGGAAATTATACAACAGAGACATCTCGTGGAAGATTCTAGCGAGGATCTTGGCAACGGAAAGGGTTAACAAACAGAAAGGTAACTATGAGCTTGTCACTTGCATTGTGGGTAGTAAGATACTGCCTGTAGTGTTACATCATCAGAGACTGTGACCAGCAATAAGAATCGTGGGTAGAATAAACTGCCTACAAGTTTTACATCACCAGAGACGGTGACCAGCAAGTACACTGTCGCAATACAGTGTGTGTGTGCAGTTCGAAGATTCATCAACAGGACAGTCATCCAACAAGTGGAGAGTCCTAGCTTTAAAGAGGGCGCTAGCGTAGTTACTCTTCTTTGTAATTGATTACTTAATTAACAACAGGTGTCACTTGTCTTATTTGTGGTAATCATAAAATAAATTAATCACTGGGTTTATTATTCACTCTCCATCTATGCACAATCTCAAAGCATAGCTACCTTTTAAACAAACTCACAGTAAATCTCTGACAACATTGTAAAATAATTGATCACATTATTATACTTGACAATACATGGATTTCTTGTTATTTGCCATTCGCACAAGAAATCATTCACATAGATCAAAGGTCATATATTTGCTCACCAGCACAAACTTGCAGTTTCTTGATTATTATGGTCAGGGCATCCACTCTGTCCACAAGTTTTTTCTTCTTGAACAGATCCACAACAAATCGTAGTGTGTAGTGACCGACATCAAATCTTTCAGCAATTTTCCAAATCCTCGATGTGCTGGATAACACATTATGACAGAACAGCCATTTTGTCATTGATTCCAACAAAAATGAATGAGTGACATGAAGCAAGGTAAAAATGCAGTACTTTTACATATTAAGTAAATCTCCATGCAAAACTAGCTTTACTCTTTTGAAAGTCACACTTTTCATCAAAAGATTCGTAGTAGTACAGAAAAGATAATTATCATTTTATTAGTTTCCACACCATTGCAGCACTAGCACAAAATCAGACAAAGTAAACGGATATGGTCTGTTAGAGGATGGGACAAATACAGTAGTATGAGGAAGGGGGGGGGCCACGTCCCAATGGCACCAAGCATCCACATGCCTAGGGCATCCAACCACTGTGAATAAACTTTTTGAAATTGTGACAGACTTGTAGTAAGTTAAATTGAATAAAGTTTCTATTTTATGTTTCATATTTTCCCTTTTCTTTGTACTAGAGTCCATGCATTTGAGTAGAGAAAGGGCCATCCAATAAAAAATCTCCCTGGACATGACCAAAACTCTGTATGCTACTGGATACATACTAGTTGATCCACTTCAAGTTTTACAAACTTATAATTTTTGAAAGTACAAAAAATCAAGGATATACCCTTAAAAATTTGAAGCCCTCAAACCTAATATTCAATAATTTGAAAAAAAATCTAGTAAAGCGCCGCCTACATATAGCTTAACTTACTCTCCTCCAAGCAACGCCTTGACATCATTGACAAAATCAATGACACCTTTCAGTTGTTCTGACAGAGGGCGCTGTGCTCTCATATCCACATTGGCTGGTCGGTAAGGTGGCTCAGGGGCTCGATACCTGCACAAATTGAACCAAGGGTCAGACCGCATTTGTATAATTTTAACAACAATCTAATGTTTTAGGGGACAAAAATATAAACCATGAAATTTCTACATTAAATTTTTATTTTCATACTAGCAAAATCATCAACTTGCATGTAATTTACCTTTTGAGTGCAGAGTATCAAACTCATAATTCTTCAAAGTTCATGTAGCCAGAATGCCACAGCCCGCGGTTGCATTCCGCAGTTGCCAGAGCTTTGCAAAAACACATGATCATGCAAAACTTTTGAGATATCAGAACGAACTTTAAAATCAGCGCATATGTAAACAATGACTTACTGATTGACATTTTGGTTTATTCTCAAGAAAAAAGTTCACAATACTCCAATCAGGTGACATAGGTGGAGAGCAGACTGCACAAGTACACAATCAAAATGCATTGTGCAGAACACGTTTTGGTCGTGATAGACCAACCCGAAAAACCTCTCCTCACTTTTGGGTCGGTGGAAACTCCTGAGAAAACCACAAACCTTTGTTTGACCAATAACATGCGATTTCACGCCAATTCACATGACCTGATGGCGTTAAGTTCCATTAATATACCAGGCGTAATTACCATGTTTATTCCCCCTACAGTCTGTATTGAAATTGCTGATAAAAGCATAAAGTTTATAGTCCCTAAAACTCTTGAGATTCTATCACGAAAATTTTGCGTTATAGAGGAGCTTTTGAAATATCGGCATGTATTACAAGTAATTTAAGCGTCTCAAAATACTATCTTTACCCATAGAATTTTTGCATCTACAGAACACAGCACACTTTTAACCTGTTCATGAATTCATCTTGACTTCTTTGCATGTCTCGCTGCACCGTCTTGGCCTTAGAATCTTTGTCATCTGCAAACGAACCAGCATCTATCCGCACGCCCAGGATTGTGATTGAGCGGTCATTGCACTCCTGGAAGAAGAGACAAATCAGAGGCTTTCGTCACCAGATTACACCATAGGTCATAGAAAAAGGTAACTTTGGTATTTTCCTTTGGAATTCCTAAAGAAAATGCCACTTTCTTCAAATGCTTAATTCAGCTGCCAATTTATGATCAGAAGACCTTGATGGAATTTACAAAACGTGCCATTACATCAGGCATCACTGGTGAATACTTGTCAAATAGCCTAAAGGAGGCTGACAGTTATGATCTGAGACTCAAACTCGTCAGTTACCTTTGGTCATCTTAGCTGTTCCTCCTTTCGTTTCTTCAATGTATATACCATATAACAGTTTTAAAGTTTAAATGAAATTTAACTTAATTTCATATAATTTGATTTGACTTATTTATTTATTAAATTTTAAATTATTTAATTTATTTATTTAATTTTATTTGATTTATTTATTAATTTATTTATTTTTAATTCAGTTTGTGAATTAAATTTGTCAAGTACTCTTTCTAATATCATGAAACTTAATTTAATCTTTTATCTATCGTAATTTATTTAATTTCATTTTTGATATACAGGACCATGCTGTATCTTAGCCATTGGCTAAGAGCATGCTTTTATATCTAATGTATTTTATCCTCTATGAATAAAGTTTATTATTATTATTATTATTATCATAAGTAATGCCTACATGCTGTCAAGGATAGAACTTGACAACCCCAAGGTGATATTAAATGTCACTTGGCAAAGGGGGATGTTTCACAGAAAATATTGCAAACTTATAAGTGTACTTCCCAAAAAGAAAACCACTGGAATGATATTGGTCAACAAAACTGTTAAATATAAAAGAACACTGCACATCAACACAATGTTTCTGTCCCATAAGGTCAGAGAACTTCTTGCTGTGTCTCCTGAGAGAAAGGGTTCACTTCACATTCCAGGATCCTCACTAAGTGAACTGCCACAATTCCTCACCTGCACCCAAGTGGGAAAGAGCGAGTTCCTCTCCGTGTATTTAGTAGGGTCCACCCACTCGCCATCCTTCTGCAGCTCTTTCACTTTCAGGTAAAAACTCATTCTGCGATAGCTTCTGGGCACCTTGCGCACACTGACAAACATGAAGTTCTTTTGGCTGTCACCGGGGGATGTCTCCATATGTCCAATTAGCTCACCAGCCTTTGCTGGCTTCCCCTCAACTTTAACTGCCCTGTTTGATAAAAGAAAGCAGGCCATCTAACAACAGATTAATATACAATCAACACTGAATATTTCTGCAGTGCTGCATTAAAGACTGAAGTAAAGGAATAAGAACAGAAGTTGAATCTGCAGGCATAAGAATGTGATTACTTGAATTGGATTCGTTCACAACTATCACCATTTCCACAACTGAACAATGCACAGGCTTTTGGGTTGAGGGTTTGTTGCTAACACAGTTTAAGCTTCTGACACGATGAGAATGGTGATGTCAAATTACAAAAGTCATCCTTTTTAATTACTTTTCCACATCGAAAAACAGAACAAAACAACCAATCGCAGCAATGTCACAAGATCTAACCAGGCAAAATCAAAATACCAGCCTTCGACATGACGCGAGCTGAGATTTTGGCTAGCTTGTATCAAGTTGCTACATAAAACATGTAACTTTCAATGTATGCTAGCCAAGTTTTTACACTTCTAAGCAGATACCTGGCACACAAAAAGCAACTCGAGCGAATTTGGCCATTGTTAGGTTGTTGCCAAATCAAGTTTTAAAGAACACTTCAGAGAACAATCCTCTTGATGACTTTTTAAACATGTCGCGTGACCACCAGATGATGCAAAATTGATCTTAGACATGTTTCACTGGCGAGTTTTTGGCAACTTATTTAAATTTTCGGATGAGCTGAAGAAACTTTCCGACAACAGCATAATTGGCAACACAACATCACAAAGCAGCAATGCTTCATCTATTCTTAAACGATCAACTTATCAATGCTTTGTGGTAGAAAAAACAGATTTATTTTCATGTAAGAAGTCACGATTATGCAATTACAAAATCTCCAAGACAATATCGTACTGAGGCTCGACCTATGGCCATGTCCCCATGCTTGCGTGCAATGTCCTGGTAGAGGAACGCAATTTGGAAATGTCGTAAAGTAACGTCCATTTCGATTTGCATCTCATTTTGT
The DNA here is from genome assembly GCA_002633005.1 of Phoronis australis. Lineage (NCBI taxonomy): Eukaryota > Metazoa > Phoronida > Phoronidae > Phoronis > Phoronis australis. Next base: position 208,211 of record NMRA01000385.1, on the reverse strand, counting down.
ATCGCAAAAAACAGCAAAGTAACGTGAAAATGGCAAAAAATATCAATAGCCAAACAACGGCCACCACTTACATTAATTGTCTTTCAACAGAGCAGTTGAGAAATTTTCAAACACTTGGTTCTGGGACTGAGTGTGCTCATATGGAGAAGTCATTATCTCAATCAGATGTTGCTTGGCAATGTATATTCCAGTATGCACAACACTCCAAAGCATAACATCAAAAGAGAAAAGCACCAGTCGTCCGAAAAAGACACGCATATCAGTTTGTTGTGTTAAGCGACCGGGTTTTAATTTGACAGAGAACTTAGAAATTCGGCAGTTATAAATGACTTGGTGCTTTACGATATTTCCTGAGAACCAATATTCTCCTATTCCAATACATTTCCCCCTCAATATTTCCTAAGCGTGATGTTCCATACCCATAAAGCAACTAAATGGAAGATGCAAAATTTTTGGTTAGCAAACTTTTTATTCTTCTCTTCGTTCATCCCCTTCCAGCCAATTTTTCACTCCCCGGGTTGTCAGTCGACCACATCGCAGATTTTTTTACACTAGATTGGAAACGGCATTTTTCAGTTGAAGCAGGCCAATTAGAAACAAAATAATTAAACCATAGCTAAATAGTGTAAGTGGTAATGATAAACACACAGTCAAGCTTAGATGGGGATTGTCACACAAAAATATCACATGTCTATTGCAGTCTTTCAATGTCCAGCACTACAAACTCCATTTGGGATAAGACCGTGCTCATGTATACGCCTACCCCTCCTATACCACGTCACCGTCCAAGGCAACACTTGCAATTAACTTTCATGCACATTTGTAGTTTTTACAGGTCCTGGAGTCAAACAGGTTAGATATTTACAAAAATATTGCTGTCTTTTTACGCTTTGGGGGAGAGAGAGCTGTCAAGGAAAAACGTGAGGTCTGTACACTTGTGATAATGGTAATAATTGTGAACATTCCCTCACTAAGTTTTAAATGATTCTGAAACACTTGTCAGTACATACGTTCTGAGATACTTCACGTTGTACAAAAAGATGACATATTTCTTTAGACTGCCTTTCGTAGGTTCGATTCGAATTCTTTCGCGAGGAAGTTTTTCATAGTAATAAACACCAGTCACTGGAGCGACAACCTACAAAACCACAACAATTCACAATTATTCAGTGTGCAACACAACTGTATTTGTGATTAAGAAATAAAGTTCTGTATTCTAAATAAAGGACTACATGTTCACAGTGATTTCAATCTTTTCATGACAGCGTTTTCCCATTCAGTGACTTGACCAGACGTAGGGGGTGGTGAGCGTGTGATAACATCTAACTTCTTTGTTAACTTCCAAGTGCAGTCCTTTGTCTTTTATGACAACAGGCAGGCCAATTATCTACTAGGCTCATTACTGACCACATGTAAACAATGTCAAACCCAGAGTGAATTGGTGTATTTGGAAAGAATAGATTGTCGTAACTTCGGTTGCAGTTGGGCGATTTTGGCGATTCCAAAACTAAACATGATCACCATTTGATGAAGATTTCAGAAATGTTCATGTTCAGATATGTTATAACTTAACTTTTATATTTAACACCACAGCCCAGTCACGATCTTATTGGAGATTAGAGCAATTATCGAACAAAAGAAAGCTGGCCCTCCAACCATGAATGCCAGTATGGAGTTAATCAGTCGTGTAAGATATTGGCTACGTGGGTAAACTTCCCAACTTGTTGTTGGGCTATAGAATCGAACAAGTTGGGAGCAACGGGAAAACGCCGTAATAATGTTTAGATGACACAAGTGTATAACAACAAGAGTAAAACTGTGAAAATACAATACATCCAGATATATAAATAAAACAACACAAAACAAATATAATTTGCAGAATTCTAAGGAGCGTCACTAGGCAAAACCAACTGAAGAAAGTGACAGCTACAATAAAGACAACAAAACCCAAGATGATGATACCCATCAACACTGATGACACAGGAAAAACAAGGAAAATGCAACCAGCACTGCAATGGCACCCATGTCGATGCGCCAAAATGACAGCAACACCACCAGTGATGATTACACAAGTTCAATGAAATATCAAGCAGGATCTATCATAATGATCCACTGCGGTTTGAGCTTATACCACACTGCCTCCACAGGACTACATAAAATTATCCAATTTGGTAACAATCAATAACAGGGGTCCCACATTTTGAGAACCAGTTTTCTCCATCAAATAACAGGTATCAAACTATTTCTAAAAATGCAGGACCCTCTAAGTAACTATTGCCCTCAATGCCACGGTTACACATGAACTCTCGTTAGTCCAGGCAGTAAGCAAATATGCTGTGTCAAATATTTCCAAATTTCTACCAACGAAGTTGCAGCCCACAGCCCCGCAGTACAACTTCACTGGCATTTAAAAGTCCAGTACATTAACGCAGCAGAGAAAGCTTAAACAAGAGCAGGGTCATTGACATATGCCTATGGTGCATCGCAAATGATGTTTCATTTACATATATTTAGGGGTAAAGGTAAGGTACAATAAGGATACTCAACCAATATTATAACAATGGGTGGCTGTAGCACCAAAGCAATGACATGCAGCCATTGTATGCTTCTAGGGCTGCTTATCACAGCCTAGCTAATAACATACAATTTGACCACTTCTGCTAGGTATAGAAGGGACAATTAGCTAAAAATTGCTCATATCTCAAAGGATAACATCAACTCACTGAAGGTTTATTTAAATCTGACAGCACTTGCACGTAGTCCTACACTTCTTTCATGTTCATTCCTCTCCTTACGTTGATGGGCATGAACTGTCTTACAACATCTGTTGTGGTACTTTTCATTTGCCCATCTTACCAGCGATTAGTATTTTTTACCTTACTTAATATATTTGTCACTACCTATTACTTGTAATTGTATTAGTCATAATAAATGACCTTATATCACCTACTCCGGTCTTGTTTCATGTCTGGTAAGGAGTTTGTGACGCACGAACTATTATATATCCAGGGCACATGTTGGTCATAAATTTAAATATTTTTTTCAAGGCTTTCCATAAGGAAATAAAACAACTTACCCATTATCAAAAACAGAGGACATTCTACCTAATTCTCCAAAATTATGTTCTAATACAGAAAAAATTGTCAAAAACAAAATGGCAAAGATGTGCTCATAATTTAATGGCACCAGCACATTGAGATGACACATCTCTGTGTCAATTGTTTTACAGAAAGCTATCAATTGGTTTTCTAAGGTCAATTCCTCATCAGCTCATCAACCCAGAAGTGAAGCATTTATTATCATCTACCAGACAGCATCCAGAGAATGATTAGCGATTATCAGTGGAATCAAACTGAGATTTACCAATGGGGATCCAGGACTACAGAATGGATCGCCATTAAACGAAGGATTGTGGTGAATTGCACGATTTCTTCAGTCCTTTTCATCATGGGAATGAATTTCTTGATAAATAAAAAGCTAACAACTTGTTACAAGTCAGAGCAGAGGCCTCAGACTGGAGACAGGAATTTCGAGGCATGTGATTTAAGCTTACATGGATGACCGTACAGTTACAACAGTGACACACGTGCATGCATTGATGGGTCTAAAGGCCCTTTCATATTGACTTAACTCCGGTCTGGAGCGTCGACGAAAACAGCGCAGTTAACTGGACCGTTCATACTGGGTTCGGTAGTTAATGAACATCGAAGTAAGCAGTTGGTGCCGCTGTCGTCATCGAAGTTACTGCAAGGTAGCGTTGCATGCTAAGATTTTTTTCAATGTTTCAATTTGGAAATATTTACATGTGCTAAGTGACATTAAACTTTAAATCGATTGGTTATTATTAAAGCAAAATATAAGCAGCTAATAGTGATCACACTACCTTGTAACTGTTGACGATAACAGTGCCACTTGACGATAACTTCGACTGGACCGGAGTTAAGCGTTCATACTACACCGCAGCGTCGATGCTGCGGTCTTAAATCCACCTGTTAACTGTGATGTCAACTGGAGCTGTTAACTGCGATCCAGGACCATAGTTAAGCGTTCATACTGACCGCAACTCCCCAAACCATCGACGCGTCGACGTTGGTATGAAAGGCCCTTAACAGCACTTGAAGAAGCAGCCACCAGGAGTATGATGACATTTAAACAAAGAAAGTCACAAAGCATGGTCATCAGGGCAAGAAAGATTGTCAATGGATTAAGGCTGATGATTCAATGTGAACAGATGCCATTGATTGTGGGGAACAATCAAGTATCTTGGCAAATGGTACGATGACCTGCTCAGCGACCATAACAACAACTTACAGATTGAAGCTCAGACTAAACAGTGGCTAACAGTGAATAGAGAAGAGTGGATTACCAGTAAAATTCAAGGCATAGGTCTACCAACAGGCCTGTTGCCCAGATTGATGTGGGAATTTAATATACTCTATGAAATTTCAGTCTCTGTTGTGAAAGGAGTAAAACCAAAAGTGAACAAAGCGTTTAAAAAATGGCTAGGGATTCTTCCAAATTTCACTCAGGTCAGTCTGTACGGAAGAACAGCAGAGTTGCAGCTAACATTGTCATCTTCATTAAAAGGGATCAAGATGGCTAAGTGCAAACTTGTGCAAACAGTAAATAGTGCAAGGGATGCTATAGTAAGGGAGGCAAGAATTGTGACCCGATCGGGAAGAAAATGGCCACTTAGTAGCCGTAAATCAAGGAGAAAACATGTTGCTGAACAGAAATATGGTCGGAAACATCTGTGCTGGGCACGAAGGACTGGAAGCCTACCATTTTCAACAGTGGAGTAGTGCATCAAAAGTACAGAGAAGGGAGATGGTACAGGAAGACGTAAGGAAAGACGAAGAGGATGCTAGAAGGACCAGAGCAGTTCAACTCAGGCAACAAGCCGCTTGGACAAGGTGGAACCTGCCAGAGAGGAAATTAACGTGGAGTGAGTTGTGGAACATGGCTCCAGTAAGAATTGGCTTTGTATTACAATCTGTATTTGATGTGTTACCATCATCCGTAAATCTCCAGCATTGGGCTCTTGTCTCTGGTAGATGCTGTGGCAGAACACGCGACATTCCCACCAAAAGCGAAACAGTTGGCAATTAAGACTTACATAATCATGATAACCTAACACAGCTATTTTAGGATTCCTTGATTTTCTAAACACTCACGAGAAACAAGAAACCATAATGGCAATTAAATCTTAAATGATTTTCTGACTCTACAAAATAGTTAGTGCTTCAGACAAAAAAATAAAAATCTGGTGTTTAACTCACCTTTTGACCAGAATCAGCCAGAAGCATAATTCCAATGCCTTCAGTTTTGTTGCTATAGAAATTATTAGCAGTGGACGGCCAGTTGCCATCTCCATATTCATCTTCAGCCCCGCTACGTCTGGTTCTGGGGAACTTCTTGTGAAACTTGGCTCCAAACAGCATAGTAAATGTGTCTTTGGCTTTGGTAACGCTACAGATGAATATCTCAAATTAGCAATTGATCACTTCTTTGTTTGAATGATATTGAGTGAGTTGCTGTTGCTTTAATTTCTATAAAATACATTCCATTTGTGAAAAAATTCAACTTTTCAATAAAAAAACAAAAAAGAAACCATATTCAGCAAGATTAAAATCAAACAACAAAAATGGATTGAAAAATTAGGAAAATTCAATTGCTTAAATTTCATTCCGCAACATTTTTATTTAGATCAAATTCTTTTTATAACCATTTCCAAAATTTTGTTTGTGAATTTTTGGTAACAATGGCACATAATATGTTCATCGCAAATGCCCCCGTTATTATCGCCATTCTCACCACAACTGCCACTACCACCACCATCAGTAACAGCAAACACTTACTATGTCTTTATGGTGTCGATAATGTCTTTTATGTTGTAGTAGACAGCCAGGACAGATTTATACAAGTCAAACAATGGCTTGAACAGATATTCAAATGGTTCCAGCAAGTTACTTAGAGCTGAGATGAACTTCATGCCAACCTCTTTTTGTTGTTGACCCTAACATAAATTAATAAACAACACGTTATTATCTAGATGAAGAAAATAAAGCAATTTCATCGACATTAAAGAGTTTGGACCATGAATCAAAAATGGTAAATTGTCAACAAAGTTCATTTAAAATTGATCATATCTTCCCATGCTTGAATTAGAGAATTTTTCATAAAAATAACAAATTAATACTCAACCATTTTTTTCAATTTGCACTTTTGCCCTACTACATCTGGGTAGTCTATAGCATACTGAAGTAATTTAACTGTATATCTACAGATCCACTTTGCTTTTACATGAATGAACAAAGTTTAGTTGATCCAACTCTACTCTGTTTTTTTCATCTTATCTGAATCCGTCAAGCATTAAAAGAGTAAATGATAATTTACGGACAAGTTAATCATACTCACCATGCTCTTCAGTCCAGTAGCACCATATCCAACCTTGAAAGGTGTTGGTCGTGTGGCGTAGATTTTTAACATGTTGGAAACCGACTTTGTAGCATAGAGCATATCAGTTTTGAGGGCACGCAGATCCTCACCAGGTGTCATCCAGTAGGGCAGGTTGCCTCCCTTGATAGGGAAGTTGATTTCCACCCGTTTCTTGGCACCCATCAGCATAAACATTGCCATGGCAACCCTGGGTTAGACAAATAACGCTTGGCAAGTGTTCTAAGAATTTCACAAGGCAGCCAAGGGATACCTTGTACAAAATGGCCGAGTTAGTGCTTTGGCTGTTTTAATGACGACGCGACAAGCAAGAAAATGTTGTTCAACATACCTGATGAAAGCTTGTCCAAGTCCTTCCAGAGCACTAGATGGCGCTGAAATCAGTTCACCTAGGGATTGCACAATCTGTTTGCCAGTTTTCTCAAACTGCTCAATAGCGTAAGGGATTGTCACTTGAATGGCATCAAGAATTGTCTGAAAACAGTTGAAAGTACTTTGATTGGCTCAGATTTCTTAGAACATCATAAAGCGCAAAGAATCATAACATGCATAGTCCTGACAGTCAAAACGTCCTGCAAGAAGCATGACTCAATGTCTGAGGTGATATGCATAGTCCTGACAGTCAAAACTTCCTGCAAGAAGCATGACTCAATGTTTGAGGTGATATGCATAGTCCTGACAGTCAAAACGCCCTGCAAGAAGCATGACTCAATCTCTGAGGCACACAATTCAAGAACACAAAGTTACATGATTTGGAAAGAGTCAGTTTATTGGGAATCGTGTAAGGAGATAGTTGGCTGTCTTGTGATGATTGCAGCTAGAAAATTTGAGATACCCAGTCATGTAGAGAATGGATTTGAAAAAGGAAGCTGTTTGAGAGGAGTCTCTATGAAAACATCACCCTTTTGTCAGGAATAATTCCATCAACCTAAACATTTTGTAGGGATTCTTGAGCAGTTTGTTTTTCAAACTACTAAGCAAGAAACAGTACAAAGGGTGCTTTTTTAATGTTGCCAAAAAGAACACGTTTCTTGCACCATACATTTAAAACTAAGAGCAATATTTATAAAAACAAATGCAGGTTTTTAGTAGCAATATGACACCTTTTTTGGAATTTCGAATTACTAAAAGTAAACCATTAGGGAATTGAGTTTTGTAACAAAATGCCCTCTTTCCCATGGAAAGTTGTCGTGAACAAAAACAGGGAAAAAAGTCAACCATCTGAGCAGCACTTAATTCCCATTTCACATCTATAATGAAAGCACACCCTGGGGTATCATGAGGAAGTCTCCAAATTCTTTGTTTCCACTTTGAAATGCAACCAGTTGTAAAATCATCAGCTATTGTTGTCATGGTTATGGACAATCTAATCATTGCAATTTACTTCCAAAGAAATTTGCCAGGTTGAAAGTTAAACATCTTCAAAGAACCTAAAACCATGACACAAGTTCTGCTTCTTTGCTAATTAAATGAAATTTCTTGAAAACAAACAAATTATGTGCTCAGATTTTCATTTCCTCTTCTTTTCAATTGAAAACTGTCTCCCCACTGAAAAAACCTTTCTGTGTTCTAAACTGATGCAAATGGAATCAATTATGCCGGCAAAATTCAAGACATACTCTCTTTTGATTAAAGTTTAGTTAATACAACTATCAGGAAAAATTTAATATACCGTAAGACTTTTACAAGAGATTTTTTACGCATTACCGTAACAAAATTCTCGATGTCCATTTTTACATCATTAATGAAAAACTTGATTCTGAGAACAACTTTTCGGACAGCTGTCACCCAGGGGAGACAATTGGTGGTTTTCCCAGTCCAGCTTGCCAGCGCTTCAGCAGTTTTAACGATGTTCTTGGGAAGGTCAATAATGGTTTGGGCGAAGGACTTGAACAAGGCCTATAAAAACAACAAAGTTAATTAATTTTCAACACAAAGCAATTTGTTCAAGTGTAGAGCCATATTTCTTTAATGAATGGACATACATCGAATCACATTATAACATCACAATATAGTACAGATACTCTCATGTACAATAATTCAAAGTAAACTGTATTACATCGAACTTCGATATGGATGAAACTGAGAATTATGTATCTGTGATTTCTTTTATGATTATAGGCACCTTTCAATAGTGGCAAATTTTCGATAAAATCTTGACAGGTATGGTACCACACACTGTTCTCACAAGTCACAAACAAACAACTATTGCCTAGGTGCCATAATGTCAACAGCAACTCTCAATTCAGAGTGACAAAATGACATTTTACTGCTGAACAATTGTTTAAGTAACTGCCAGTCCATAGTGTTTGCCCAAGTTTGTAAGAACATGACATAACTTTGTAGAAGCTGGTGTAGTTTATTATTAAAACTACTGATTGTACATGCGAGTAGCACAATGTCTGAGTTAATAGTAAAAATAAAACGTTGTTAAGCATAATTAACAGTTTTAGTTCAATTTAACACTAAAACTAAATATTGGAATATCGCGTCAGCTACCTCGACACAGTATCACAAAAAAAATTTTATTAAAATTTTCTTTTCATTCTTTTCATAACGGATGAGTAAAACCAGTGAATAAAATGTTTCCTTTTAAATTGTACACCATCAAAACAATCCGACACTAAAGTCTTGAGAAATTATGGTTACAGTCAAGCGGCCCACATATCAGATGTTTTGCCGTACTTGGCGTTATATTTGGTTGGAACTACTACAGGTTGTTGTAATTTTTTACTGAATAAATACTCACTTTTACGTAATAGTCACTGCAAGTCATATTTATGTCCAGACTGATCTTTAAAAAAGACAAGTAACGAACCCTTGGAGAACCTAAATATTGTACACCATGTTTTGCATATGCCACACCGCGGAAAAATGACTAGCCAAATTCCAGCTCGTTTGTTTTGATATGTTTGCTACCAGAACACAACACTGTTTGCAACATTATCCATATAATGTAATCTGATGACAGCACCAACTTGTTTTTAATATCCCTTTGCCAGTAGATATTACATACGCAAATGCATGAACAGGGTTTGACTATTGAGTATAAAAACAAATACAAAAATAAAACAGTGGAGCCTGTCTGTTCATTGAGATGATTTCGTTGTTGGAAATTATTTTTGGCTAAAATTGATAAGATTTTATTATTACAAACACTATGATAAATAATTGACTGTGTTCTCTATACAAGGTATTTGGGACCAGAAACAATGCAATGACCAGAAACTATGCAATGACCAGAAACAATATGCAATGACCAGAAACAATGCAATGACCAGAAACAATGCAATGACCAGAAACAATGCAATGACCAGAAACAATATGCAATGACCAGAAACTATGCAATGACCAGAAACAATGCAATAAAAACGTAATTCCAGCATCACCAACCAATCATTCTGCTAGTAAGCTCCTTGCCAACTCGCGAAACACTTACCGTGGTTTTGGGGATCTTGTTTTTTGTCAATTAAGATTCATTTGTCAACAGATGCACCCCTGATACACACAGAAGTCCTAGCTGGTGAGCCTACACATACCATAAAACTATAAACTTCTCGTGATGGTTTCAGAACACTGTTACTTGTATAGAGTTGTTTACTTACTCCAAAGCCGCCTTGCTTATTTATGCTCTGGAAAATGCCCATGAAACTATCGACTGCAGTCTCGATGGGTGTGACGAACTGGTCGTAAAGTGTGTCAAAAATGTTAACGAGATCTTGAACCGAGTTAATGCCATATTCCTGAAAATGAAACATTACCAATGACTAAGAATGATTCGAGCAAATAACATTTCGTCTTTACTTAAATGACCCACTAAGTACAAATTGATCGACTACTGTATTCAACCTAATAACAACCTAGGGTGCTTATAAAAATTTGTTTTAGGGAGGCGCTTATTGTAAACCAAGAGGTTGTAACCCGGTCTCCGAAACGGGTGAGATCGAAAGCAAAGACTCGTCATATTTATGCTCTGTGACGTATCAGTAAACTGTAGCAGACTGTCTGCAAAATTGTGGTGCATTGCTATCGAACTTTGTTGTTAAATTACGATTGTTTTACAGAAAATTGTGCTGAAATCCCAGGGCGGAAACTTGTCGACTGATATATCACTGCCTTGCAATCATCACTATGGCAACTTAAATGCTTGAATAAAAAAAATCAATACAGTTTTTACTTAAGCAAACTACCTGAAATTCACCTTAAGTTTTCCAAGTAACGTCCCTAAGATTTTTAAGTTCTTGTGGAGTCAGGATTAACAGCAGGTTTGAGCTAGATCGTGCCATCTATGGCCTATCCGGCAACACAAGAAAAATCTCTCAACAAACACACATGTTGTTGTCACATGTTTGGTTTGAAGTTCGTCTGCGCGTATGAGTATGCCAGCACGTGCGTGTCACGTGAGAGTTCAATTGCCAGTCGTAAACGCAATCTGACGAGCTAGATGTTCATTGTATCCAAAGATATAAGCACAAGCAGTAAAGCAGAATGTGTTTTGTTCAGCAATTACCAGTCTCATCCTGCTAAAAACATTTGACAATTGTCTTGGTAAGCATGGGCGGCACAAAACAGAAAAAAGTGAGGGGCTATAGCCCCCCCCCCCCAGCCCCCTTTGATATGCAGACCATGCTAAGGCCCATATTAGTCGGCGTATGGCTGGATGCATACATGACTGTCTGGCAGTTGTTTTTAAGGTGTAAGAGTGTGTTAGCATTCACTGTCAGTGGTCATTTTATCAGACATATGGCTTTAACAACACCAATTATGATTAATTGAACAATGTCACGTTTTTCCCCGTGTGCGGGTGGGTGCAGGTTGTTACAGACTGGTGCTAATAGCTTTCGGTGCGATGATAGACTGAAGACTGGCTCGAGTTAATCCTTTTATTAATCTCGACCGTATCTTCACAAGCCTACTCAAACAAAACGTCCGACGTAATGTCTATTCTATGCTCCAGCCAGTGCTGCGAAGCCTTGACTTGTGATGAACTTCTGAGACACGTTCAGCAACTCTACTGTAACTGCCCAGTAATTAATTGATGTTCAAATTTTATCTAACTGTCAACTGCTTAACTGCTTTACTGCCTGTCCCAAACGCGTGCCTGAGTATTTATAGACTAATGCAATGTTCTAAAACTTTTCTAGAACTAATGTGCTTTTAACACCAATTTTTTATTAGTCTTAGATTCGCGGTTTCTACATGTACAAAGAAATTTGGAATCTTGTTGAAGGAGAAAATGTGGAATTTGTACGGGAAAGGTTCTCCTGTCGACATGTACGCTGTGTCTGTTCTGATAGGCCAGACCATAACGAAACATGTTCCTCAGAAGATCAGCAAACTAGTATTCTTTTTAGAGCACGGCGGAAGTCTGAACTGTACAGTCATGGCTAAATACCGACATATAGCGGCGAGGCTGGTGGTCTAGAAATTAAGCGCACAATGATTTTTTCAAGACTTCCAGATCTTGTTGTCAAACTGAAGACGTTACTGTAGAATTTTAGCACTGTAGGTAAGGCATTCTTTGCATGTACACGGTTATGGGCTGGGCGCTTGTTTCAGCAAAGTCTGAAAACTCGTGGGGGTGCGCTTAGAGGAGCATGGGCAGTTATTAGGGAAAATGCGGAAGTAGTGAACAATATCATTTTCCTCTGAGCGGTGAGACGTCTCTCATATTGAATGGCAAGACTAATTGGAATATCGTCACAATACTTCAAATAAAATTTAAAGTGGCAATAAATCCACCTTCTCAGTCATAAACACCAGTTATTGATTTAGACAACTTACCACTAAGAAATTTGTCTCAAATTGTTCATCAGTCTAAGTAAGTGTGATTTCTGGACTTGGTTGAAACTGATAGTTATTGCTGAGACAATAACTGACAAGATGACTAGTTACGACAGCATGTCATCTTACTCACCATGCCGGTCTCTAAAAGTAACAAACTAGCAATTCTTTGATAGACAGAAAATCACTTCTCAACTGATTGAAGATCAAGCTGAGTCATATAGCTTTATAGTAGTATGCAGCGTCAATCAAAAGTTAGTTTCTTTCAGATAATGAGGGATTAATCTGGATGTAAAGATGAACCAATAACTCTGCCTTTAGTTTGCACATAGTACATTAACCTGACTGCTAACAACCATAATTACATTTGAAAATAAACAATTATCAAATTTATGCCAGTAGTAACATTTCTGCTCTTCCATTTGCAATAACGTGGCTGAGAAAGTCATAGCTATGACCGAGTGACTTACGATTTTTGATACAATGTGCCCAAGATCAAATAAATCTGATATATTATGTGAATTTCAAAATGACATATAGTCTCTATTCACAAGTTTATAGCTTATGGGATTATAGAAGAGTGTTAGAGTACTCAATGAAGAATTCGCCTCATTACCTTAGCCATATTAAGATTGTACCGGATATAACCACGGAAACAGACTTGGAGGCGGAACATGTCAAACTTGATGTTGAGGATCCCAAGGTTGGCCTCAGCATAGGCTGTATCATAGACGTCAATCATAAACATGCCTTCAAGGGGTTCTAAAACATCAAGCAAAGACTGTGTCACAAGAGCTTGACATCAAATCATAAACACGCTCTCTACTGGTTTTGAAACATCAAACATAGTCTGCGCCTCCAAAAAGTTACAAACAGCACGTGACAAAATTCAGTACTAACTGAATGATTATCGATGCCACTTCGATGTCAATAAACTTTGCACCTGTAACACTTCAGAAAATAATGTACCACTCTGTTACAATTAAGTTACCACAGATAAGGTGTCAACTGAATACCATCAATCAGGTATACATTCTGTGGAAGTGAGAACCTCTTGAAAATGAATTATCATGCAAAACTTCACAAGATATCACCTTTTATAAAAGGTGATTTACCTGACCATGCTAGCTTCTTGTGTGAAATTGTTGCAGAAATCAGCCCAGTCCTTTGTTCTCATCTCAGCCCTTTTTGTTGAAACCTCAGTCACAGTGCTATCTCACCCATTTTCCCTTTTTCAAGTCCTTGTAACATTGTGTGAATGCACACATTTTTATTCCATAATAGTTTTGACCGTAGCAACATGGTAAAGCATTAATTTGAAGCTACATATCTTTTATGAAAAAGTAGGAAAACACAATTTCACTTGTACACTATATTGTTGAGGTTTTACTGTCAACGAATTGTACTTACTTAGATCGAGAGACATCTTGTTTCTCAGAATGACACCAAATGATGCACCAATGGCTGTGCTGCCAATCACCTTGGTCCACGAAAACCCAGGTATCTCAATTTCCCAATGAAGTCCCTTGTCCAAAAAGTCTTGGATACCTCGTCTATCCCTATTGGGTGGTATCACAGCAGAGGCATTGCGTCTGAAAGAAAGAATTCAGAAGATTAATTTAAAACATGAAATTATAAACATCAAGTTTTCCGATAGGGAAGTCAGGTGAACCTCAGAGAATAAACGATACAAATAACAGGTTACCATTGCTAAAGGTTGAAAGAGGTCTAGTTAAGATCCAGATAACAACGAGTCTGGTGTTTCTTTTTGCCATTGATTCTGTGATGAATATTTTTCTCTGTGGTTGTTTGAGGTAATAATCCTAAATCCTAACACTACCAGATAAGTGGCCAATCCCTGAACAGTGCCTGAATGCATTAGTACTGAACAGCAGTTTTCAAAACAAACTGAACAAATTTAATGAAGGTTTGATGCACAAAACAAGGACAACATATTCATTTCTTTTCCTCTAGAATCTGTTTCAATGCTGATTAAGTAGCAACAAAATCTTGACAGGCGTGCTACACCAATTTTGGCAAAATCTCAACAACTTACTGTGCAAGGCCATGACAAAAAACAATCAGTGACTAGATGTAATAACAAAACATTTCACTCTGACTAAATTTCGACAAGAATGCTTTTTGACAGTAAAAATCAGCTAAAACGTCAAATAATTGTTTTGAAAATTACTGCACCGACCGTGGTGTGACATTGTTTCAGCCAACCTCTGGGTGTGACCAAATTCAAAGCAAGCACACAGAATGCTACTTACAGTGTCTTAACAGAAACCTTCACAACAGGGTCATTTTTCACTAGCAGATTGTTTGGTAAAAACTTCAGTTTTACATTACATTGCACAAAGTCAAGTGACTTATTTGACAAGAGACTAGAATCACCATCCCTTCAGCAGCTGCAATTTGTTTCCAAACTCATCTGTGACTTTACCACAGATCAGAATAATGAATTACCGCATCCACAGTTTTCTATATAGCATCAACCTAATTTACTTACCTTAGTATAATGTCTCTCTGTGCATCCGTCAGTTGGTACCGCTTGGGATGCTCAGTATACGTTCTGTAGGCCTGCTGGCGGACAACATCGTGAAAGTCGTGGAAGGCCAGGGTGATGAGAATCTCAGCACTCTTAAATGTATCGAAAAAACAATCAATAAACGTGCCAGTGTCTTCCACGTTAAAACATGAATTCATATGATCTTAAAAATGGTTAGCATAACAATGACCTTAAACCAATCAGAGAAAGCTCTCTTCAAAAACATGAGCGATGCTGAGCATTGACATGCACCAACTTTATCACGCACAGCAATTGAAAAAATGATCCGTTTTAAACATTCCTCCTATAGGGTCCCACTTCCAGTAAACTTAATGTAGCCTGTCTGAAAATAGCAAGGTGTCTTCTTAAGAGACACCTATAAGGCATATTTTACAAAAACCTCAACGAACTGCAAAGATACAAAAGCAAACTTAAATAGCAAAATGACCAATGTCAGACACCACACAGATATAATGAAACTTTGCGACCACATATAACGTGCGAGTGCATAGGAAAACTATGGCAATGAATTTAGTATTCAGCTGTCCCAAGAAATCACGGTGGTCCAGTGACCCCATCTTACTGGGGTCTGGTCTTTGAAAAGTTTGCTGGGAAATTGTTGCAATGGCATTGAACAACACACAGTGTGGTTTGGAACAGTGAGGCATAAATCTTATGGTATACTAATTGGCAATAGTCTGATATAATGTGCCCGTATTTTGAGAACCAGTTTATGCCCGTTATTTAGCGGAAAAAAAATGGTTCTCAAAATTCGGGCACGTTATATCAGACCATTACTCTTTTATTAATGGGAAATACTGGGAGATAAACAACTAAGTGAGGAAAAGTGATTATATTTCTTTAATTTTGTTTTTACAAGAAATGCTGACCAGGTGACGCACACATTAAGTCAATGTGCATATTCTTTGGCTTAGCTGTGTCCAAATGACAATGACAGAGCCAAACACTGCATATTTAGTATTCTGACCACCAGGTAGCACTGATTAAACAATCTTACACTCTGGGCATGACGTTTTCTATCACAGTAGCCAGAGTATTTTCTCATAACAAATCATACCTCATCATGAGGATAGAACTTCATGGCTTCCAAAGCGGCTCTACGCCAAGCCGAGTGACCCTGGTTTGGTGCTGCATATCTCTTGAACAGCTTTAACGAGGTGTGATGAGCGGCATTGCTTAGAGCATACAGCATAATCATACCGGTGTAGTACTCATAGTTGTAGTCCATGTCATCAGCAGAGCGCTTGGTGCGGTCTGAAAAAGGAACTACTCATCAGACTGCCACCACATGGTCACATAAGTTCAAGAGTCAATTGATTTCCAATCTTGTGCCCATATGGAAGTGAGCAAGAGTACACCTAGTGTTTTCGAGTCCTTTCAAATTGCTATTTTTTATGAATAAAGTTTTTGCTTGCCCCTTCGATACAGGAAATTACAATGGGTCACAAGTTGTAACTGCCGTGGATACTAAGCAACTATATCATGAGTACGTAAACAAGCGATTAATAATTATGTCAAATTTGTCTGGTTCACATACTAGGGGGTGAGCTATTTTTGTTGAATTTTGTCAGATTGACCAAATGTGTAAGTGTACGTGATTAAACCACTACCGTATTATGTCAAGTCTTGAAGTAAATATTTATGAGGAATAATTAAATCACAAATGAGCAAACGTACAGTCTCTGAGAAATACAGAAAACTGCCAAATACTGAGATAATTTCCATAAATTATTTCTGTTCATGCGTTCATAAATACTTGGCTAAATCTAATTTAAGCAAGACAGTGTGAAGTGAAAGCATAAGACCAAATTTTTGTCTTGAAGTCTTGAAGTCACATTTCATGAAACAGATCCCAGAAGTATGATGTAATCACTTTCTGCACATCTCAGCAAACTTTCAATGTAAGATGCCGTTGCAACATTTTAGCACTCATCACAACTATCGCATTATGAAATGTCCTCCATATATATTCATACAAAGTGTAAAGCCAGAGCGAGCAAATCATGAGATTTACCATTGTGTCGCTCCAACCAGGTAGTAAGATGGCCAACAATCTGAGCAGCTCTCGCTGGGTTGGTTTTGTTCAGACTTGATGCCATTCCACCAACAGTGAGGCAGGCACGTCGAAGTGTAGCAGTCTCATTGGTTCTATTCGGCACAACTATGTCCATACCTGAAGTACATAGTGTTTCAAAGAAACATGATTTTTTACTCAATTAACACCTGAAAGAAGAAATATAGTTTGGAAAAATGTCCATGGCGTTATTTCAGAAGTTTCAACACAGAGATCATAGATCAGCTAGCAATTGGCAGACAAAAATTAGTATTATTATTTGTTCTTGTTCCTAAAATATCATGAAAGCATACATCCATCAATGCCTTCATTTACGTTTTTCAGCAATAGCACTGTGCACATTGTTTTGGCAGACTAGTCAATACATCAGAAAGAACTTAAGACAACTGTGTTAATTGGGATGGCATTTTCAAGAGATAACTACAAGAGAAAGGAAAAACATCCAAACTTTATTTTGAGACTCCACTTGAAAATAGACCTGGTCCCAGGATGTAATATCTTTATTCGAAACTGAATTCAAAACTATTTTTAAAGTTCCTTTCCATCAACTAAAAATAAGTGCCTAGTTCATTCTGTGTTTGAATATATTATTGTTTATGACAATGAATGTGTAATCTTATTTTGCTTTCGATGACACCACCATTAAAGCTATGAATTCCAGTCTCACTCTCAAGTTTTTACAAGAAATCTCAAGTTTCTACTTAAGCTTGAAGCTCAAATCTAGAGCTCATCAGGTGCGAATTTGGGCGTACACTGTGGCGTGCCTAATAGCCTCAAGTACAAGAACAATATATAATTATCCTGAGTTTGTATTTAATGAAAGGAAAGTGATAAATATATTTTCGATTTCGAGTAAAAAGATTAGAACCAGGACCCACCATTTTTTTTCCAATTCTCAGGAAAGTTAAAAGAGAACAGAAACATAACTGAGAACGCATTAAGTGCAAACAAATGTGCTTGGTGTCTACTCCAAGGCAAAATTTGGAAATTACAAGCCGATTTCTAGCTATTTGGTGAAATTCTATTGTTTTGCTTAAATCTAAATGCAGTAAAATGTTAAAGAGCACTCATGTTTTACAATACCCAGCAATGAAGATGTTAAAAACAGTTCACAGCAGTAAACAAGAAGTCAACAAGAGTGCAAGCATGGGGAATATTCGGCCAAGCACAAGTCCTGAAACTTTACTATTTACATACAAAAAGTGCCCAAAACCAAAGACCAATTGAGTGCCGAAGAATTTAGTCTGAGAGTCTTTTGAGGCCACTGAGGATTGAGGTCTACTAGCAAGCAACTAAACCTGTACCTTTAAAAGACAGAATCAAATAAAAATATTTTTGGTATTAATTTAAACCTTTCGGATTCAGTCTTACCGTGGAATTCAAAATCTTTTCCGAAACAAAGGTCTTCTACAGCTTTGACTGAAGCCTACAACAGAAAAAAAAAACATTAAAGCTATGATAACAATGAAAATAACAACAACAAAAAACGATACACAACTGATTTGAAAGAATTGTCAAAATTCTGGTTGAAGTCAAATCTTAAGAGTTAAAGCTGTGCCACAGGGTGATTTGAGACACTACTCTAAATGCTTCTTCGTTAAGTCTGTGCCATCTATTGATAGTAAAACAAACACCAACTTACCAAACACTATCATAGTGAATTTTCATGGCATTGGCAAAGTGCTAGTCTAACAATTTGTAGTAGGAACTCTCATGATGTAAACAAACCAGTACAAGAATGACCAATATGCAAACAATTTTGTGATAAAACAGTAATTCACAGGACAACAATCTAAAGGTTGGGCAAATGACCCACACAAAAAGCATTGTGGGTAATTATCACAGAGTCAGAACAGATGCAGTCATGGTACTTTGGGGATATGGCTATTGATCACGCCAAAAACAAGCTCAACCTTTCACCCTGCAACCAGACTCTATGTGGCCGATTTACAACCTTAGGTGGCTTGAATAATTAGATTCATCTCTTCCAATGAGCAAGTTATTAAAGTTACACCAAACCTGGTTTTGTTTTGACATATTAACAGGTACTAAAAATAACTTTCCCATCGTATCCTCTGAAACAGAATAATGCTTCGTAACCCTCAACAACCCTCAAAAGTTTGAAGAAAAATTTGAAAACTCCTTTCAAAGTTGGCTAGGCTGGTGAGTGTAACCTACGGTTTTAGCTAATAACATAGCAACTGTGAGAAACGACCACCCACCAACTTGAAGGACCAAAATGTCCAATCTGCGACACAGGGAATAAGGGTTTTTAATGAATTCCTGCCTTTAACTTGGAAGATTGACACCATTTATGCATTGGCAGGTGACAAAATGGAGATAGGTTGAAATCATCAAAAGAAGATTTAGTATCCTTTTAAGTTTAACTAGAAAAACAATTTAATTGGAAAAAGTGTGTGCCAAATTATTTTAATGAACATTACCTCAATAGGATTTTGCAAGGTCGCGAAATGGATTAAGGCTTTGCGCATTTCCTCTGTGTCTTGTTCAAGTTTCTTGAAGACATATTTCAGTATCATTCGCTGGGAGATGGGCGTGTCTAGAGCACCAATCATGTCAATCATCACATGGCGGTCGTGAAAACAGACTGTTCCATTCTCACAATTAGGGCGGACTGTGAGATATTTTTCTGCCACCTTTTCAATGTCTGCATCGACCATAGCTTTCAGCGTAACTCTCAGACGTCGAATGCAGTCAGTCCTGTTCGTATTTGCTGCAATAAACATCAAAATTCCTCAAAATATTCTGTGTAACATTTGAGTTACAGCATCATGTCAGTTAGAGTGACAATTAATCATAGTTGTACCGCAGTAGCATTCCTATGAAATTCGACTTTTCTAAACTAAAGAGCAAAAACCAAAGGGTATTCTGAAATGGTTTCAACACATGACAGGAAGGTGGCGCTTTTTTATTGCCCATCTTATCAGAGATTACCATTTTTATGTTACTTATCTGTATTCGTTATATTGTGATTGTATTAGTCATAATAAATGACCTTATATTGCCTACCTCAGTCTCCTTTTTATCTCTGGTAACGAGCTTGCGACGCACGTATCATTCAACTGAATGAATTGCATTGTGCAGAAGAAAAATTGATTTTCAGGTCATGTCATGCTCATATAACTCACTTTGCCTGATGTTATCAGTCATGCCCATATCATTACTTCATAGTTACTAAAACTCCTACAAACATTGCCAATATTACACCACATGAACACTAGTTATTCCATACCATAAGCAATGCAAACCAATTGTGCTAAAAAAATAATTAGAACATACTTTTTACAGGAGTAATGCGGCTACAGTTCATCTCTTTCTCAATGTCCGTCATTGCAGCATCTGAATCTGTGATAACTTTGGCTTTGGGCTGGAAGGACATGCAATTTAAGTAAGATTTGACAAGGTCTACACCATGTAATGCAATTAAGATACACAGGATGTAATATGCCTTTGAAACATAACTTTTAAAGGGAAATTCATCTCTTCATACATGCGCATTCTACCCTTTGCTCATTTGTCAAAAGCTTCTGCAAACATTGTTGTGAATGCCATCAGTTTGTCAAAATCTTGCCTGATGGTATCCACGGTAACAAAAACAAAAAAGTATTTGATGATGCTTTATTGTGAATGAATTGGAAAAAAAAAGGAAATAAATATAGTTTTACTTAATCTTCACTGCCCCCCATATCAGTGTCACTAAGGAGGCTGGAGAGCACAAAATGCAAAAACATGTTCTAACCTAACAATATCATAAATTGAATGAAGTATAATGAGAAACATGATCAGATAACAACTGAACTGCATGCAACTGTGTTCACACCTAACAAACACCACACCGACACTTACAGTGAAACACTGCCTCAATTATGTCAAGCTCCTTGAGTGAGCTCACCTGTTCAACTTCAATTGACTGCTTCACCAGCATGTCCCTGACCATTTTGATTGGTTCACTGTGAGATAGTTGATTGGTCAAGTGGAGATGAGTGTGCGACATCGTGTATAAAGTGGGGAAATCTGGCGAAAAGTGCAAGTCATAATTATATTTGTTTGATTTACATGCATGGCGTTAATATCAATTAACTGGAAGTGTTTTATGCAGGGAAATGAAACAAATGTCTGCTATCAAGTTAGTGAAGGCTTTTTGAAATACAATAGCCTCACACAGTGCTTATTCCAACACCTTAGTATTTGGCCAACAAAAAACTTTGAGTGTTTACACAGAACTACAATTGATAGATTTGGAGTTTGTGATAAACCAGGCCAAGCCCAAAAATCGCCTTTTAAACCATCAAATTTTTTAGGACATACCGCAGTAACTCTCATATACATCGCCTACCTTTTTCCATACTTACAGCATTGGCGTAGTATAGGAGTGTTCTAAAAAGATTGAGAAAAGTTTCAAGGCTATTTCCAATTTACCCCACAAGAAAAAAATGTAAACATAGCGTTTTCAATTTTGAGGTGTTTGGTTTAAGTTTTACACACCACCACTGCTTTCCTCAGGTATCTCTGCCAGTCCCTCATATTCTGTGTTATGCTGGTAGACTTGAGCCAGGGAGATTCTGTTCTTAAGAATGATCTTGTCCACCGACTCCACTCTGTGTATGGTTCCATCATTGTTGATGTGGATTGTCTGGAAAGGTGAGCAATGTGGTTAACATTTAAATCAATGGTGTCAAGCAGAACACACATGTTAAACCTGCAATAAAAGACCACTGGGGTCTAACCATAGTATGCTTGGCAATAAAATCCCATAACAGAAGTGGCCTTTATCGGACCATATCAATTCCATGAAATTGGGAAAAATATTTTTCAGTGGCAAATTTAGAGGGGGCCAAGCCCCCCCCCCCTAAAATTCCCCCCGATTCCATTTGGCAGTTAGGGAGTACGAAAGTCTGACAGGCAAAACCCTGGTTAATACTCAGCCCTGGCCCCCCTTACTCAAAATTCTGGATTCGCCCGATTTTGCGCTAATTCTGGAAACTTGATACTGATGGTATTGTATATTGTTAAAATTTGGTACAAGCTCCGACCTTGAGCAAAATAATTGATTTTTATTGTCACAAATTTGAGAATTTGTACAGAAAATCAAAAGTTGCACGGTGTTTGACAAAAACCACGGGTTTTGTGCCCCGATGGCCTATAAGAAATTAAATTTGTGTATCTCTAATAATTTAATCCAAGAGCCTAGCCAGCACACGCTGGTCACATTCAGCAACAGTGAGGTGGTTTGGGGCACCTTCCACCTGCAACATCAAGAGTGAAGACAATGGTCACCTTGTCGTGGTCCTTAATGACATCTGACTCGTTCTTGAGTGAACGCCGAACTCTAACACCATCACTGAAATGGTCCACTTCATACTCATATTCACCGCTGCCACCATGATCAACTTCACGCTTCTTGAACTTGTTGCTGTCACCAGGCTATAAATATATTGACATAACAATAATAGGTAATCAAAACACAGACTTATAAGTACCATATATGCATTGCCTGACTGGACACTGAAGGATATGATACCTTATGGCGAAAAAACACTAATCGAGTGTCTGTGGTCAGTATGAGATGAGGACTTAGATAAATAACAGTGTGCTTGGAAGACCAATGTAAACAGATTCTTGATTGACAGCAAGCCAGGGTAAAGTCACATTCACAGCCATTGCATCCATGTTTACAATCAAAACTGTCAACAAGACATTTAGCTGGCGGGTAGTGAATATAGTCCTGGGGCCCGTTGTAAGTCTAAGATTTGTCTTAACTTCTAAACTGTGAAATGTCCATATCCGTTAAGTTCAGAATTCAAGACAAAGCTAAAGTCAAACTCACCTCCTTCTTGAACGGACTTGAAACAAATAAAGTTTTATAAAAAATTGGCGGAAATTTAATATTTGTCTTAGCTAAGTCTTGGAACGGGCACCATTTCTCGACAGTATTCATAGTCTAAAATGAGTTACGTTGGTTCACATTCTAGGCTACATGTGGAGAATTTCTCACTTTATACACTGATCATGCACCACTCAAGATTCCCTTAGCCCCAGACAACTTTTATGAAGCCTATTCAGCGCGCCCTTTGTATTGATGTAGATCTTAGCTAATGAAGTGGAAAGGAAATAGCTAGGCTAGCTAGCACTCAAAAATGATGGTTGTTATTACATCAAAATTGCATGGTTTTCTCTTTCATTTGCACAAAGTTACAGCCTGAAACTGTGGAGAGCATTTTAACTTGGTAAAATTTAAATACTACAAAATGACTAATGTGTTTATCTTGACCATGAACCACTTCCCAATATGTTTCACACCTGTTTTTGTTATTTCATTTTTAATACCCCTGTCTATTTGTTTTTTTTTCTTACCGGGAACGGGATGATATCTTTTTATTTTATTTGTAAACTTGAAGTACCTAAAACAGTGGTGGATTTTGATTGCTAGCGAAACTTAATTAGTTTAGTGAATTGTGAACCCATCCCTGAACTTTCCAGATTCCAACTACGCTAAACATTCCACAGTGAACAAAAGTACATGTGTCTTTAGTTCAAGTTCAATCTTTATTAGAACCCAAATCAAAATATATACAAAAGTGCAAATGGGGATAGCCAAACTGAAGATTTGGAATGTCTGGACAATTTCAGTTGTGCCCTAACTATAACATAACTATTCTAGCTTTTTGTCAGTCATATGGGGTGGGCACAAGTTAAATACAACTATTTCCTAGTCAAAAATCTGGTTACACGAGACTGAAAGAATATTAAAATAATAATCCATTTGATGTAATGTGTAATGTTAACTCTGATCAGCGTTTGTAAATCCACCAAGTGTATCGATACGCATAATCTTTTATCTTCAATCCTAGCCCGGCAGTGTTTGTAGTTTTTATCTTATTAGTTCCTCGATTTTTAAAAATTGAAAACTTTACTTGCTTGTTTTTTCCAAATGAATACCAACGTAGTGTTTGCTTTTAACGGAAAGTGCTGGTTAATACATTTTGAAAATTGGCCATTATGTACAGGCAGTGATGACCATAAATTACACTTAATTGGGTCTTGCTAGCACAGGACAATGCGGTCATCACAACTATATGCGACACCGGCGCCGCCCTCTCCTTGATCCTGGTAGAAGCCGCTCAGACTGAAGGACGAGCAATGAAAAGTCCCGCATACCTTTAGAAATGATGTCGCGTGAAAGGCACATGTAAATTGTCAGAGGCTGCACTGACAGCCATTTCACTCAGTTGAGAGAGCGGTTCTGACTCTTAACGGATATTTATGGTGGCACTGTCTACATATCGTGAATAATATGTTTACAAGCAGCATGATTATGTATAAATATATACCAGCGGGAGTACCGGTATGTCGCCTCCTCTGCCGGGTACTTCAGAGAGATTCTACTTTTGCCACGGGTACCAGAGACATCAAAATCAGTTAGGATTAGGAGCCCGTATTATCAAACAATGAAAGTTCGGTTAATAACAAGATGGCCCTGCCTTGATTTTTATGGCATATTAATTCATTAACGTGATTTATAGAGGCAGGCTTTGAACTTGAATGAGAACTGCGATCACATTTACTCGAATAATGTTTCGTTCAATCAAAAGCTAGATCAAGATATCTCCGTCTCTGATACCAACTGATACTTTTCATCTCAATGAGTCTAAGACAGACACAATCGGAGCGAACTGCTGTGTTTACTAGGGAAAAAGACGGTTTTAACTACAAAAACTCACAGTGTCTGAATTTTAACCCACGAGATATTTTCTGTAACCAGGACATAGAAACAAACTTAAACTAACTTACAGGTTTATGCGCAATTAATAAACTTGTGATGGCTTTCTTGAGCATGGAGACCTCATCGTGTTCCTCAGGATGAACATGGACAAACTCGATCAGACCAACAGGTGTGAGCTCAAACAAAAACCTGGAAGATCAGAAGTAGACCTATCATCCTGCAATTAATATACCTACTAGCTACTAATTAGCTCTAGTGTAAGACCAACTATGCATTCTAATTACTCTGATCTATCTACTTCAGTAAGCCTGTGGCATTAGACTGTCCAGTAGGCCTACGAATCCTTTGCCTGCTCAAAAAGGTAGTTTTTACCCATCAGTCAGGAATACTAATAGAAAGGTTTTAATACTATATTTATTGTCATTTGAAGTGTGAGTGCAAACTTCAGCAACTCCACTGTACAGGCATTCAACTCTAAGCCAATATAAACCAAAAATATCCTCTGGCCCTCACTGTTCTACCTCAATGTTCGTAAGACAAGTTACCAAACAAGTAAATTTTAAAGGGCGATAGAATGGGGATACTTACGGTTTTGTTAAATCCCATTTCTCCGGATTGGTGGTGACTGAAAATAGAAAATATGATCAAAGGCACATTCGTCAACTTTTCAAAATGTGTGTTGAGTTCCATGAAAAGTTATAAACCTGAGTGTCCTTTGTATCTCTTTGTTGTGCGGTAAATGTACAGCTGCAGGAAAGTTGGGAAAGTGGAACTGCTTGGGAATATTTAGTTATTTTGTACGCAACAAAATACTATGCACAGTTGCAAGCTTATTTTTATGTTCGGTAAGCAGTCAGGAAATTGGGTTGCCCATATCCAAACACAAACATATAAGAATGGTTTTTGGAAAAAGGACCCGTCATATTTTTTCAAGCGACCATTAATAGCAGGGGTCATGATCTCTACTACTTCATGATCATTTGAAATAATCTGCATCTGACTCATATCTCTATGATGTAATCTACCACATTAAATATTTCAAATGAATCCCAACATCCCTTTCTGAGATATGATGTTCAAAAATTAGCCAATTTTTTCTAAGGTCCTACAGAACTAATAGGCATAATGAAGCACTAAAATATTACACAGATTTTATATTTTATTACAGGGATGTCTTAACACTTTGGATTCTGTGCAATTAGTTCAGTCATAGTCATAAATGACGTGCTTTTGTCCTTTTGCCTCCACGTCATGCCTTCTTTTCATGTCAGTAGTTCAGGAACCCGACAATTACTTTTGCGTGCCATGTGTTGAAGATAGAGTCAATACAACCCAATACTCAAGTCCACCATTTCAAACTGAGCATGAGTAGCACGTGTGTACTCGCAAAGAGAACTAAATAGAGCAAACAAGCTATGTTGAAACTATCAGTATGACTATGAAAAAACTGCTTGAACAAGGTATAGTTAGGCTATTATTTATGAAATTAGATTTTATGCGTTGGATCTTGGGTTCGCTGGGCAGCCGAATCCAGGATGATCAGTGATGGTAAAAAATTGTGATTGTAATGATATTAGGCTTGAATTAAAAATAATTTGAAAACCGCATGTACTTTGCATGGAGGTTTAATGGGAATCTGTACAGCGACCAGCACCGATTTACATGTATTTAGTTTTTAAAATGTCGACTGTTCATAGCCCATAAAAAATACTTGTGTACTTTTTCACTCATTCGTATCGCAGACGAGAGAACCATGGTGACCAGTGACTGCACTAAATATAAAATACAACTCTCCAAACTTACAACACATCGTTAGCTTCCGTCGTCATCTCTGCTTTGACAAAAAACCCAAAGAATACATAAGCAAGAAAAATATGCCGAAAAACGTTAATGTTCGAATAAAAAAGACCCAAACAGATAGTTAGTTTGATTGGGATTCTTTGCAGATAGAATTGAGATCGAGTAGAATCCGACGTTTAAGCGTGTGGGGCCCATTTTTATGGGCAAATTCCCACTGCGAATGTACCAAATTACGCTGAAATAGGAGTCTCAAGTAAAATGTAAAAACCAATCAAAATGCAGAGTGAAAATTTCGTCATCGTAAGTACCAAATAAAGGAATTGACCAATGTTCATCCTTTTAGAATATAATAGATCACTCTAGCTTCTGGAAATTAAACATAGTCTTAACTCACGACTTTATCAATAGACGGCATAGGCGGATTTAGGGGGGGGCCAGGCCCCTCCCCCCCTTGGCTGCCGCAAAGAAATAAAACAGTAAGAGCGTAGGGAAATGTTGAGTTTATTAATTAACCCCGGTAATTAAAATTATACGGATGAAAAAAGAGTTAAATGTGAGCAGTTTTAGTGTTGGGGAGGGGGGCTCAAACCCCAATTTCAAGTGTCAAATTCGGAACACGGCGCATTCGTAACGGAACTATGGCTAAGTATAGGCTCTCCCGCGATATCCCAGGCGACCGGCAGTGGCGCTGCGCACTACGACTCCGTTTTCGTCATCTGCTCCACTGTGCAATGAAGAAAATTTACTTCATTTTTTAAAGAGAATGCAACCTGAGTGACGATGAGAAAACAGAAGCTGCTGGTAAGATGTGAATTTTAATCGAAGCCTTTAAATGAATTACTCAGAAACTCGCAATACTCTCTTTGTCAAACCTTATAATTATCTTAAGACGATTCCCAAAGCAATCCGTCATTATTGCCAACACAAAAAACGGATTTGGTCTTTTGGGCATTTGAAGACTATTTTAAATACGACAAATTTGTTAAGAATTCATGGCACAAAACATAAAACGTATAATAAGCATTACGAAAAGAAGTAGGTTTCGCGCGCAAAAGCTGTGGACCATAAACAAGAAGGCCTCTTATCGTAGCATCAGCAGCTAAATCGTGGTGGTGTAGTGGTAACGTACGCGCTCTCTATCCGCCGGGTCGTGAGTTCGAGTCTTTGGTACGTTCAAATTTTCCTGTTTGATACGTTCTCCGTTTTTTTTCCTTTTTTTCTTGGAATAATACTTCAGGAATCAAGGAAAATGCTTGATTTTTAGAGGTAAAAACAGAAACATTTCCTGAGCGAGAGGGGGGGCAAACCCCCCTCCCGACCTCCCCCCATTCGGTGCTATGCGCATCTACAATCGTGGTTCAGTTTGCGCAAATGCTTACAGCCGGACAAAATGTTGGGCCCCCCCTCGTGATATCCTAGATCCGCCACTGGACGGCGCTCACGTCACAGAGGGATCATGAACAGTTGATAATACTGAGCTGAGGGAGACTCCCTGAAAAGGTGACAGACCTTGCAAATTAATGGGTGGCGAAGCAAAGGAGGCCCCACTTTTTTCAGTGCTACGCCCCTCATAGTCTATAGGGGGCGCACCACATTGGTGCTGCAGGGCTTTAGTCCTCATATACACTTTTTCAATGCTGCTCCGCCCATGAACTTGCCGGATTTCTATAGACAACATCAGCATTTTAGGATTAATGTGGTCCAAAATTCAGCATAGGAAATTCCGATCACAAAGAAAAACGAGTTTGCGAACATCATGTATATCTTGGGAATAATATTACAACAATCTTCAAGTGGCGATCTCCCGAAAAATAATCGATTTATATCCTTTAGCCTCCCTTACAAACGCTGGTTTGTTAACTCAGTTACAGTATTCAAGATGAGGACGAAACCGTGGACTCGTGCAGGTTTTGAAACGAAATCTTGCAATTTCCATCACGTCTTATACAATATACTCACCGATATCCTTTCCCGTCAGACTCTGTGACACACTGTCCACGTGAAGTGAATATACAGTACCGCTTACTTCATCTATGTTCTCATGGTGACGAATTCGTAACTGAAATTGCAAACATATGATGTCACTCTCCTATCGTATGGGCGGTGACCTTAAAATCTTAAGTTTGAAATCACTGCCTAGCTCACACTGCAGCATGTAGCGCCAGGTTCAAACCTATTGCATGAGAAGTCTGGGTGCCCCAGTGAATTCGAGATGCCCTCGGTAGCCACAATTTTACACCCTCACTGCGTTGAAAACTGTCTTCGCCGTGAATAATACGCTAACATGAAAGTCACGTATTTGTGACTTTTCACCGCTCGTCATTCGGAGCGGCTTTTGCCGGGATCAAAGAGAGCGCGGCGCCAGAGTTGTGATGACCGCATTGTCCGGTGCGAGCAAGACCCAATTAAGTTTAATTACCCGACCATAAACTGTAGTAAACACCTCTGCCTGTACATGCTAGAGAATTTTCAAAATGCATTAATTAACCAACAATTTTCGTTAAAAACAAATACCACAGTTGTATTCAGATGGAAAAAAACAACCGAAGTTTGATTTTCGATTTTTAAAAATCGATGAACTATTAAGCTAAAAACTGCAAACATTCACGATTGAAGATAAACGACTGTGCGTATTGATATACTCAGTTATTTTCAAACGCTGATCAGAGTTAACAATATCATGTAGATTATTCTTTTAATATGCAACTAAGCTAAGTTGAAACATCTATGAGCAACACACAGTGACTAAATCACATATCAATTATTTTTAAAAAATCGCTTATGGCCCAGTGCAGTGCCGAACTACTTCACTCCAAGAGCAGTACACTAGGCCTAACCCGAAAACTGATTCGCGCAAATGCGCCAATTTCCATACTTAGATTGTAGTTGTACACCTGTAAAGACAACTAAGATGGCTAGCTTTGTAGTTAACGAGAGACTGCAAGCATTGGATGAGGTTTGTCGGTGGGTAATTAAGAGCTGTGATTTCATTGTTGTGACTGAGGAAAAGCTAGAATACTGTTATATAGGTACTGCAACAATTGTCCAGACGTTCCAAATCTTCAGTTTGGCTATCGCCGTATTTGCACAGTTGTATATATTTTATGATTCGAGTTCTAATAAAGAAAGTTGAACTTCAACTAACGGCACGAAGAGTTTTGTTTGCTTTGACATGTTGGTGTAGCTGTAATCCGATCTGGAAAATTCAGGAATGGTTCACAATTAACTGACTTCTAATTAAGTTGTTTTGATGCTTCGATTAAACACAAAATAAAAAGATAGCAACCCTAATCGGAAAATGATCAAACAGGTATGGAACATATTTAAAACCAACGATCCTTCGGGAAGTCTTTGTCAGGATCAACGCAAATTAACTTTTTAGTCTTTTTATTCGTAATATTTAAAATGTATCAAGTTAAAACTGCTCTCCATATTGCAGACTTTATCAAGGTACCTCACGGTCAACGGACTCGTAAACACGATTCACGGACCTGCAAACACCGTCCACTGACTCACAAACACGGGAACAGACTCACAAAACACGATCCACGCACCCAAATGCACGGGACACGGACAAAATGAAGATGTCAGCTGACCCAGGAAGCCGATGAGTCCGTGACCCGTGTTTGGCGGTCCGTTAAACGTGTTTCCTCGTGAATATGAGTCCGTGTCCCGTGCATTTGTTGGGTGCGTGGATCGCGTTTTGTGAGTCCGTTCCCGTGTTTGTGAGTCAGTGGACGGTGTTTGCAGGTCCGTGAGTCGTGTTCATGCGTCCGTGCCCGTGTTAATGAGTCCGTTGACCGTGTAGTTCAAGTACCTTGTTTATAACTCTGTGCAAATGCCAGAGAAAAACAATTTGAATGTAATAACGACCACCATTGTTAAGAAAGTAGTGCTAGCTATTACCTTTCCACTTCATTAGCTCATATCTACATCAATACAAAGGGCGTGTTGAATAGGGTTCGTAAAAGTTGTCTGGGGCTTAGGGACTCAGAGCGGTGACCAGTGTAAGCGAGAAATTTTCCACATCGTGCAAACATGTCGATGGCATATGAACTTATGCTAAGCTTGGTCACCAAATCATCGGAATTAAAAACAGGTTCTTAACAGGTTTT
This sequence comes from Phoronis australis, assembly GCA_002633005.1. Classification (NCBI taxonomy): domain Eukaryota; kingdom Metazoa; phylum Phoronida; family Phoronidae; genus Phoronis; species Phoronis australis. The sequence goes on along the minus strand of NMRA01000385.1, from coordinate 177,666 downwards.
GGGCTATAATATCAGTTGGCGTTGGGTTGGTGAAACAAATAGTTAATTACCGCAATGCCTTAAGGGACAAGAAGTCAGTGCCACCGAAAACCTTGCTTAAAACAATATGTCCTTTCCGAGAACTGAACGTAAAGTGGTCAGACTTAGGGTTATAACGTTTGCATCTACATATGCACCGGCCGTTCACAGCGGTTTACAACCACCCTCCAGTTCCAACTTTTACAGCCCGGAGTTTCAAACTGTTCGGACCACGATGAATAGCCGTTAAAACGGTTTTAAATATCGTAACCACTGAATATGAACAAAGCATGTCACAAGGTCCATATGAGTGGTGAAAAACACAGATAATTTGATTGGCTGCCAACTCAAGCAGGGGAATGCCAGACAGGAGAGCTGTCTACGAACAGGCCATTTTCCCCAGTGGAGTGGAATGAGTGGTTAGGTCAGTCATTTCCTCAGTCCAGGTTGTCAAAATACGTTCACTCTCAGGCATAAATTGATTTATGGGATACTATCGGATTTACGGAAGACGGGGTCATTTTTGGTATAATTTTGGATGGTGTAGACTTCTTGGAGTAAACATCCTTGACCAGCACGATAAAATAACTGAATCCGTCGATTTTCTGACAGACAATTACATGGCACCAATGCTTGCCGTTGTTAGACATTCGCTTAAATATTGAGGCCTGTGACCTTAGCGCCCTGCCACTTATCAAGTGGAATTGCACTCCGCCATGGTTAATCTGTGACAACGGAGTTTGCAATTTCCTTTCCGCTGATCTCAGAAAATCAGTTTTCTCCCCATTAATGTCCCCAAGGATATCGATCAAATCTTATTCACAAAAATTGGTCATTTTTACGATATTCCACAATTTCACATATGTCTAGCAAAACACCTCTTCCCATTCTCGCAGAACTTCAAATACGAAATATATACCGTGTTTCAAGAAAAAAGATTTAGCAGAGCCTCTCTGGAACTGTGCGCCCCTTGGATATTTGTTTTCTACTTATCCCAATTAAGTCAAGATTACAGGGCTTTAACTCAAATCGAATCTCCCGCCAAGTAAAGAGCGGTTCCGTTATGTATCCCACATGTCTACCTGGCTACAGCTTTTTGAGGTAACTCGTGAAGTTTTCATTTAAAATAGTTTTCATCAAAATCGACCGTGGCGTTATTTTGCTATGAATATACCTTTCTTAAAATGAAAATTTGACTTAAAAAGTGTTAATGAAAGAATAATGGCACGTACACATCAAATATATTTTTATAATCCCTGATTTTTTATTTCAGCAAATATATACTTTTTTAAGTTGACAATGCCTGTCTTTTGATTTACGAGTTAGCCGGAATGAAGGACACTCAAAGAGAAAACCTGCATTCACATAATTATGGTTACTGCTACTAACCAATTGACAACGGTAGCGTTTTATCCAATTTGAGAATGGGGTACCATCAATGGAATACTCTTGTAAAAATGGAAACAAACAGCCAGTAAATAGTTGTAAGTAATCTGTCTGTGTTTAATTCTCAGTTATGTCCTTTGGATAGTTGTCTACGTACGTATAGAAGGCTTTGGCGGAGGAGCTGAGTCATGTCAGACCTCATAGACAAGTCTGTGCCTCAAGACATCTACGGTAAAGTCGCGTGATTTTCGGACGGCCCGCCATTCTCGACCAAGAATAAATATTTCAGAAATGAGTTTTTCATAGTCCACGAAATTCGTACAAGGTCCAAAAACTATTTTTTAATGATCTTCGAACTTCGGACAATGTCATAAACGTCGGATTTTTGCCCCGCGACTTTCGGACAACGAAAATTTTAGAAACGCTAATTTGGGATCGACGCAACTCCCGTGTCACTAAAGCGTTCAACGGATGGTTACTACTCTATAAGGCTTGAATCTGAGAATTGGTGTAACGGGCTTTGTAATTTTTACCTTGTCTTGACGATGTCATGACCGTTACTCGATTGTCTGGCGTTTAGCTTGTGTTTGGCGCTTTAGCTATGGAAAGAGTCACCGAGTCCCGCATGACGAAAATTTCTGATGAAAATACAAATGGGAAATACACCGAAGGCTGCAAGTTTTTCGTTGTAGCGTAACATGTGCTCTGGTTTAATTAGACCGTGTTGTTGGACTTCGGACTGTGACATTGAACTTGCACGCTTGACATCAACTTGCGTGTTTACGAAACGTTTTTATTTTTAAAACGTCCTGGCCTTTGCAAATGCCCTTGTTAGTGGCTAAAATCTCCGGCGACGTGTTCCGATTTTATTCTTGACGTCATGATGAGAAATATTTTTTGTTTAGGCCCCCATTCACAATAGGCCACATCTAAGTCTGTCCGTAGGATATCGCGCGTTCAAAGTAGTGTAGATAGTGAACAGCAGCAGCTGAATGAGACGGAGCCAAAGTAAAGCTGGTTAAAAATCAAACATAGTGCAAGGCCCAGCACTCAGAAAGGGGCGCGGCGCACACGCAATTGTTACAGAGACATTGCATCCCTGTCCTATGTTGTGTAAGCGCCGGTGTGCTATAACACATATCAAAAACTAATGTACATCCACGTAACCACGTTTCATTACCCTTACAAATTGTCTGTTGCTTTCTGATAATCATCGCAGATGCAAGAATCTCGCTAAAGAAGATAGTGTGATCGTGTGCTTCGTTTACAATGCCTCACCTAACGTCTCGTCGTCTTCAGTCTAGCGTGTTCGTGAGATTCTCACCCTTGCGCCCCTGGTCGCAGACTAGGGTAGAGTTCAGTAGCTGTCTTGGGAAATACAAAAATCTAGCCAAAATCACGCTTTCAATTCAAAAACACAATACATCAGGTAATGTCATGAATTCTTGCTTTTTAGCGAAGTTCTAGCGTTACGAGCTTTACCCCAGATGTAAACCTAAAAAAGATTTAACTTGCGGCGACCCAATTTTGCTTGCTCATCCACTGGTCTGTGTACTTGTGGTCTTGTTAATTCACACCCTGTACCGTCTGAGGTACAACACCCTGAACTCCATGGTGTCCCGAGATTAAGATGAATCCCGACAAGGACACCGGGACCCTGTGGCACTCTCTGTCTGCGGC
>NMRA01000385.1:160435-173673 GCA_002633005.1 Phoronis australis | reverse complement strand
ACAACGCAGCCCGGCCGATATTTCAAGTGAGATAGCGCAGTTTTGAAAAGATTCCGTCTCTTGCCGAGAACGGTTTTTGAGCATCGGCAATGCAAGCCGAATATTTCATATTGAGAAAGCACATCTTTGAAAAGAAGAACCAACACTTGTTGGGAACGGTCTTTGTGCGTCGACGACGCACATTTCTTATTGGGAAAGCCAGATTTTCAAAAATTAATCGCTCAGACCATTTGAGTCTCATTTACCTGCAATTATACTGCTATCAAATGACCGAGCCAGCATTGTTGATACTACGACCGCTCATCGAAATAATGTACACCCACGAATCGAACACTAGCGGAAACCCAAATTTGGAGGCCCGCCAAATTCGGACACCACAAAATGATATTTCGCGAGATTCGTCCAAGAATGAATTTTTTCTATTGGAATTAATTTTCAGTGTCCGAAAATCACGCGACTTTACCGTACAAAACTGGATAATTTAACTAAGTATTTTCTGAAGTAGAATTTGGTTTTTGACTTAATACCAAAGCCAACCACTGGGTCTCGTGCCCGTGCCTTTTTAGCAAAAAGAAGGGTAGCAAATGGAAATTTATGAATGATTCAATCAAATTTCGTTTCACATATAAATGTCCAATATGAATAAAAAAACGCTGTTAAAACCATCACTTCGTGTACAACTTCCTTTTCACGATTGTTCAAAACTTATGTAAATTTGTAGTTAGGCCCTACATCATTGTCCATGAGAAGCTTAAAAACCATTTCTTTGATCTTTTCTTCGTTTTATGCGACTTTTTGAAATTTTTCATACACATTCATAAGTCTTATTTTCGATAGCCCCTCATTCGAAAGTGAAACACAATTCCCAACAGCGTTTCACAGAACAGTGCATAAAGCATAGTATCCGAAAGTTTTATAGATACGATATTTTGATGTTAGTCAGGTGTGGTCACTTTTCTAGGCTCCTGCATAACGTAACACTTATATGTTATTTTCATGTTTGCGTATCAGCGAGTACGTTACACTCCGAACGACCCCCAACAACAACGTCGTCAAGACTGAGGGCAAAGAATATGAATTGTAGCCTATTCTTGTGTCTCCTTTCTTTAGACGAGAATGAACGGTCGTCGAACTCAGGTTGTTAGCATTAAAACATCTCATTCCCGATTGTTCAAAATGTTACGTAAATTTGTAGTTAGGTCGTGAGTCATTGACCATAGGAGGCTTATAAACCAACTCTGTGACTGTCGAGGGTAATTTTATTTTGATGTTTTTGATATCACAGACCATTGTATTTTATAGCAGTAAAAAGTACACATGCTTGTGCTTGTATATTACCATGACATTTGACTTGTACCCTGTAAAGTGGAAATGAAATAGAACATATCTAAAAACATTGAAAATATTTGTCCATAAGATGTTATCGCGCAAATAACTTTTTCATAGGTTGCATGGAGATAAAATGTGTTTTCTAAAATGAAATTGATTTTTGCAGAGCTAATACTAAATGAAAAAAGTTCTCGTCCCCAAATTTCCAGCTTCTTTATTATCCCATCCAGTTGTTTCACAGTTCTCAGATGATGCTCCCCACCCACTTCGACGTCCAACGGCAGTGTCCCCTCTGCTTGGTCGGTGTACCAGCTTGGTATATCTCGGGCAACAAATTTTCTCTGAGCTCCTCGAGAACTGGGCACTGACAAATAAAATGTATCTCCTCTCCAGCCACTCCCACAGGCAGTGTGGCCCAGTGTGATAGGTGCCTGCTTTCTTTACTCTAGGTCGTGGGTTCGAGTCCCACTAGTTCAAACTGCTAAACCATTGAGTCAGGTTTCTAGGTCCTCAGCTCGATTTTAACAATACATTAGTAAGGCATAAAAATCGTTCCGGGTCATCAGTGCATTGGGCCCACATGCGCGGCCTGCGCACGTCTGGTACATGTATCAGACTGCAATTATTTTTTATTAATCACTCCCACATTGCAAATTTCACAGATTCTATCATCTCTGGATACACGATTAAGACGACCAACCTCGATGCAAAGCTTGTGCACTGAGTATCGTCAAGTAAACTTCTTCAATGTGTAGCGCATCCACACGCACATTAGATGTTGCTCTTGTTTTTGTTGTTGGCCCAGCGAGTTACACGCGTATAATAATAATAATACCGTAACACATTGGTTCATAAAAACGTTATTTATTTCTAGCAGGTGAAATAATCTTCACTCAATCATGTACCAAGTTAACCTCATAATACTTTCATAAAACTTGAACCTTTGGATTTTTTAACGCGTGAAAACCCTGATATACGTCGAGGGCGCCGCCTCCCATCACGCAAGAGTGTCATTAAAGACAATTAACAAATATCAATTAACAATGAACGAAATGGAACTGATGAAAACAACATTTACGACTAGTTACCTTGATGATATGGGTCACGTTCTGTGCGCCGAGTACGTCCGAGTCAGATTTGTAGGTGTAGTGGTAATCTATCCCGGGCAAAAACCGCACGTGAGGAGATAATCCGATGCCGCCTTTTACACCATAAAGTAAGATGAAAAGCGAACAGATCACGATCACCGATTTCATGGCGATCAAATTGCCGATAAAATTCTCAAATTTAATCTTCCAATCTACGTTTGTCGGTGACCGGCAGTTCTCCAAAAAAGCTGCTAGATCTGGCTACGTCAATCTGCAAATTGTTCCCCAGCCATTGGTGTATTCTTACGCTTGATTGCCAAGGATGAATAGCAACGGAGCTTGTCACTCAACAAAGATAGCGGAATTACTTAACAGTTGACGCAATAGGCTGCTGTAGTGAAGGTAATGCTTTTGATTATAATAGTGTTCTTCGGGGAGGCTAGCCTTTTATTTTTTATGACGTAAATAACGAGCTTTGTAAGACATGTGCAGTAAGGCCAGTGGCAGATATACTTTTTCAGTTAGGGGGATTCCCTCCCTTCCGTGTAAGATAATTTGGAGCCAAATAGTACACTTTCCAATCCATTTTGGCGAGTTTGTGGCAGTTAACGTGTTTCTGGGATTTTTCTTAAGATGATTTAAAACCCGGCTTCTTGATTTCGTCTCGTGAACTCGGCTCATAAGTTCCGTAAAAACATATTTGTGCACATCTGGGTATGAGTCACGCTACCAGCAAGTTAGTTGGAACATCTGTTTGCACAAACCGATTTTTAGCATACAAAAAGTTTTATACAACGAAAAAGTGTAGTGAGTATACAGGGGATCAACGACGGCCACCGTAAAAACCAAACACTTGAATATCATATGATCGCGTGACAGCAGCCTCAGGTTGTTTAAGAACGAAGACCAACACTGTTATGCCCGGAATTAACAAAGGCAGATTTAGGGGAGGGGGCCAGGTGCCCCCCCCCTTGGCTGCCGCAAAAAAATAAAACAGCAAGAGCGTAGAGAAATGTTGAGTCTGCTCCACTGTGCAATCACAGGCGCTCGAATTTCCCGATGACTCATAATCATATAATTATATGAAACATAGTATTGAGTGACGTCATTTGCCGTCGAGGAACAGATACACTCAAGCGCCGGTGTGTGCAATGAAGAAAATTACTTCATTTTACGAACCGATTGGACAAAATATAAAGTAAAATAAACATTACAAAAAGAAGTAGGTTTCGCGCGCAAACGCTGTGGACCATAAACAAGTAGGTCTCTTAATATTAAGTTAGGAGTTAAATCGTGGTGGTGTAGTGGTAAAGCACGCGCGCTCTATCCGCCAGTTCGTGAGTTTGAGGCTGTGGTACTTTGCAGTTTTCCCTGTTTGACACGTTCTCAGTGTTTTTTTCTTGGATAATTCTTCAGGAATCAAGGAAAATGCTTGATTTTTAAAGGAAAAAACAGAAAAATTTCCTGGGAGGGAGGGGGGGGGCAAACCCCCCTCCCGACCTTCCCCTCATTCGGTGCTATGTGCATCTACAATCGTGGTTTGCGCAAATGCTTACAGACAAAATGGTGGGCGCCCCTTGTGATGTCCTAGAGCCGCCACTGAGATCCATTTTTGAAACGCAGACGAAATAAAAACTTATTCATCATAATACGAGCGTTTACAAATCCTCCGTCGCTAATAACATATATGAGCTCATACGGAAGAATGAGTCGAACTCTGCTGGTTGAAATGTACTGTATTTGGCCAGCAAACCGGTGTGTTTCTTTTTCAAGTCCACGCTCTGAATTGGTGATAATTTTAAAAAGCCCTGGTTCAAAGAAGGTCCCATCAAACGCGTCTCTCTTTTTCAAACCCACGCTATAAATTATTGGTTATGCTAATTTTAAATTCACATCACGAGTATACCCACAGAACTTTCCCACCGAATGTAATTTGACCACCTGGTTAGCTTCAATACGTGGTTGTAACAAACACGCCCCTGGTGTTTAAAAACACGTTGTGAAATGACCAATCATATGTGCGCAGATAAGTAGTGCAGAAAATAACTAAGTTTACTTTATGTATAAACCACGCTTTATTAAAACAAAATATGTGAGTTCACCTCAACCATTCATTAGTGTAATAGGTAAAAGAAACATTCAATGAAAACTTGTCCCAAAACAACTTTAATTAGTAAAGCATTTATGTTAGATTCCAAATTGTATTTCCACACCATATAGTCTTGACAAAATTAGTCAACCACAAATTGGTTAAATCTCCAGAAAGAACTACAAACTTAAAAACATCTGTATACCTTTCCTGCCTAACCTTAACCCTAATCCCAACCCTAACCTAAGTCCTCAAAAACTAATGAACTCGGAAGTCCTCAGCACATAATGGTTTTAAGTTGCAGACACGAACTAGCAACTTACTTGCTCACTGGCCATAGTTCTGAGCGGCACAATCATCTTAGGTGTAAAGTCATATTGTAACGGATTAAAGATATACTCCCACGCTTTTTCGAACTTTGTCAGTCTCTGTGGTCGCCAAATTTAGATTGGGCTCAAAATCGCAATGAAGCACCATTTCACAAATGGGATGCTGTTGTATGGCACTGGCAACATTCCCAGAAAAAAAACCCTTCCGGTAAACTGTTTTTCGGTTTTAACTTAGCAAACATTAGACAAAAATGTTGCAGTCCCACTTTAGTCATGAAATTCCTCAAGACTGTTAGACTGAAATCCGTCTAAGCTACGACCGAAAGTCCTTCTGCTAAGGAGTACGATTGGATGTTTGGTCTCAATTACGACTCGCATCACTGTAATCGGTCGAGAAACAAATTTCGTTGATATAGTTTGCAATCTAATTTCCCTAAACATTTTCAAATTGAAGATCGTCTGTTTTCGATTCGAGAACTGGCAAAACGGCTAAGGCCTAAACTCACAGAGACTTAACTGGGTATTTTCATATTAACAAAACCCAAAGTGTGACCATGGTGTTGTGAAATTAATCCCCATTCGAAGTGTCAAGATCACGATTATTCTTGAAACCGCCTTGTTTAATTTTATGAATTAGCAACAGGTGGCAAAAGTGCAGTTTGTATGCTCACCTGTCTTACTTAAATACCAAAGACCAAAAAACGGACTTAGTGTTCTTTAGTAAATTTTCTTCTTCAATCTTACCTTAGCTGCATCTGAGTCCTTTTTCAGGAAACTGGCCCATGATCAATTTCAGATATGACGGATAAGTACACTAGTTGATAAATTCACCATGGCCTTGTTTCAAGATCGTCTTTCAAATACAAAATTAATCATATCAAATCACAAATTTTGAGTATTTAATCACAGAAGTATACCTTTAAGTTACCTTTTGACAATACAAAAACAATACCTAGAATATGAAAACAGTAGAAATAAAAAATCAAAGACAATTACATAATTTAAAAATTAAAAAAATCTCTAAAAGCCTTTGGTAGGAGTTAAAAAGGTACCTTTTGCCAAAACTATCTCCAAAGCTACACTCCTCTCCAACTGTATTGTCTCACAAAAAGTGTTTTGGTGCAGACTCCTTAAAAGTTTCCTAGATTTCCAGCACTTCCATCCTAATGGGATTCTACGAAGATAAACTTAAGGAACGGCACAGTTTCACTTCTATTGTTTGAAAGAAGTTAAATGGTGCCAAAGTTGCAATTTTACCCAAAATGATATGGTTTTGGACAAGACTCCCTGCTTCATTAATTAAAAATTTTCTTTAGTATAAGTTTGAGTGTTGGCCTGATGACAAGAGGAAGTTGTCAAGTTATCAATTCATAAAAAGTGCTTAATAAAAAGGGGTCCTAAACCCACTAAGCTTGTTTATCATTCAGATAATAATACAATACCATGGACCAAAACCTGTGCTATAAGTGAATTAAAAAAAACACGTTTCACACTGAACAGGGAATTGAGTGCATATTCCAAGCGGCTTGAGTTAAACGCTAGACCTCGGACCAATCACGCTGAATGGCCGACAGGTCACCCATAGACAACGATCGTCGACGGTGACCGGCATTGAGGCCCGGGTGATTGTACATGGTCTCGCCAGGCATTGCAGGTTCGAACCACTTGCTTGTGCGACGTTCGTTCGGGCCCTTTTTCCAGCGATGGCTGCTGCTGGGACGACTGACTTGATTATTGGTACCACTGGCCATGCCAGATCCATCTAAAGTGTTGCCGTCACCAGCGAGAGACGGACCTATATTATCTACAGGTGTGGTTCGTGCCAAAGGTGATGCTTTCCTACTCGTAACTGGGGATGGTGTCACCTTGTTGCGTGGCAGTTTCGGCGAAGCTCGTGGACTGGGGCTAGGACGTGGGCTGCCGCCCTTCTCCCAACTACGTGGGGTGTGCTCTCTCATCGATCTCGGGCTCCCCTTGATATTCTCACCCTCCTCCCACGCCACAGGTGAGGGTGATCGCCGACGTAAGTTATCAACAGAATCTGCTGGCAAGTCCAACTGACCTATCTCTGCCTCCTCTTCAATAGCCTCATTCCTAAAACATGCAAGACAATTGGTCAAGGATAGAAAAGATAATGTGCCATTTCCCATAGTTCTTCAAGTAAGACAAAAGAAGATAGATTCCTCAGTACAGTGTTGTCCTGTGACATACAAGTAACATTAGTTATAGAATTTATGTGACAAATCATTTTTATTGTTCTCTCCTGTGTCCCATTTTATCAAACAACTTGAGTCTGGTTGTGGCTACATATCAGAGAGTCAGAGGCATGTTACTGCAGATGCAATACTGCACTTTTAAGGTGAAGAGCGGATACTGTTTTTATAGCTAGCACCTTCACAAGTTGTCTTCAGAAACTGTGACCAAAGTAAAGTTGAAGTAACGATTGCATGGTTTCAGTGTAAATTCACATTTACAACCTTTGGCAAATTTACGAGCCCCTTATTCTGGTTAGAACAATTTAGGTTTTAAGTGTGAGAAATGGTCGCTTTTTATTCGCCATCTTACCAGAGATTAGTATTTTTTACCTTACTCACGTTTAGTCACTAACTATTACTGGTATTGTATTAGTCATATAACTACCTTACTTATAATTGTATGTGTCATATAAATGACCTTACTTGTAATTGTATTAGTCGTAATAAATGACCTTATATCGCCTATCCAGGTCTTAGTTTCATCTCTGGCACCCAGCTTGCGATGCACGAAGTACCATATATCATTCGGGACATATGCCAATCATAAATGCAACTTTCCAGTCACAAAGTCAGGCTTCTCACAGGTTTGGTGTCTCATCACTACATTCAAACAATCATGTTGAGTGGGAAAATAGTACACCTGATAATTATATCTCGGCTATTAGTGGGGCTACAAAATGAGTGAATCAGTTAGGACGACTGGAGTTTTCATGCAATCAGGAATTTCAACTATCTGGCCTATTTGTACAGGCTAGTCGAGAAAGTCGCTCACAGTTGCACTGTGTTGTGTTTTTTGTCTATTAGACAAATCATAATCAACAGTAAGGCAGAAAGTCTTAAATACATATACCACGGTATTTGTGATACTGGTGAACATATACCATGGCAGTTTAAAAGCTACTCTAAATAAAATTCTTTCAAATATGGTTCATTAACTTGATAACAATGATGGGATTCATATGAAATGTTCAGTTACTGTGCCTTAATGAACTGTTCTTTAACACGTAAACAATAGTTTTTAAAATGTTCTACTTTTACATAAGGGCCTATCAAAATAGATAAATGATGATTTTTATTAAAATCAAAACTTGCATAAAAAATTAAAATTTAAAAAATGTAGCAATCTTTTTAAGATTTTTTCTTGAACCTTAACAAGAAACAAAATTTAGGAATGTTCCTAATATTGTTATATCCCAATGCACATCCATTTCTTTTTTGCTAAATTTTAATAAATACACATAGACAGGTGACCAAATTAATGGCAGATTGGTATAAAGGGAAAAATTAAACTCAACAGACTTTCAACTTTAACCGAAATAAAAATTCACAGTTTTGAAGATATTTGGTTAAGTTCGGACTTGTTGATCAGGTCTTGCAGCCTTAACTTAATTGGTCTTAATTTCATTTCTTTTAGACCTCTAAATTTTTTAGTCTTTTTAATTTAATCTTACTTAAATCTGATGCTGTTCTTTATGTGATGCTGTCATTTGTCATTCTGAAGTGTAGTCGTAAAACTGACATAAAATAAAGAATAAACTAACTGATTTGTAAAAACCACAAAAGGAAAGAAATTCAGTAACCAGCCTTCCTTTCTCACAGACTGTAGTGATTTTCACCTGTTTAGCTCAGTGTGTCTCCTTATACAAGTATTCATATTCATCAAGGTCAATATATTGGTTTTCAGAATGAAAAACTGTAATTATCACAGAGACCAAGCTCACAACTTTAGCAGAACATCAAACTTAAGGACTTGCAATCTCATGTGGACTGACCATGATCATCTAGGAATATACCATGGCTTATTGTTTACTGATTCAAGTCAAAACCCTTCATTGAAATTAATACATTGTGGAACTCAAACACAGACAGGCACATCTAAAACAAAACATAAGCCCCAGTGTCACTGAACAGTTAACATAAATTATCTCTGGTATACCCTTTAACCACAAACACATCCCCATGGAATACAAAGTATAAGTAATGAACAAGACTGTCAAAACATCTAGCAGCTTTTGTGCATCACTGTGTTAGTGCATACAGGGGCAGAGTGGATACCAAACAAAATGGTGCATGATGGGAAGTCACAAGATCTCATCAATGAAATGCACCGCGTCAAATTCAATTGAGTGGCGTTATTCTCGAAACCAATGCATGCTGATATTGTGTCATATTACAACAGTTACTGTTGAATGTAATGCTGGTGACTCCATTGATAAGATCAAGTGCCACATTACAAAGGTGGCACTGAATAGTTAGGCTGCGGCCGCGGCCAATTTGCACTCCCAAAATATAGAAATTTTGGGGTAGGCCAAGTTTGGGGGCATTTTGTAGGTGGGCATTGCACGTAGGCTCAGTGAATGTGGTTTGTTTGTATTTGTGAACATGCTGTGAATAAAAAAAGGCCACTTTCTTGGCTGTAGCTGCACTCTTCTTCAAGATGGCGGCCCCCAGCTGCAATTGTGCATTGTTGGGTAGCGACCGAGAAATTGGCTGTGATTTTAGGTAGCCCTCAAACAAGCAAGAATTGCAAAAAAACTAGTTGGTTGACAGTACTTTTGGACCACATTTTCTGAATCGGTAGGAAATTTGCTTTCAGACTCTAAGTTTGGTTTTAGTCGTGCATCGGCAGGGAAGTGGTGTTTTTCNGGGGGGGGCTACATTACCATACCCTATTTTGAGTACAGTGTTAATAAATTACCTTATAATCTCTAATATTACTAAATTGCCCAGGTACCAACAACAGTGTTTGCAAAAAGAAATTCAAATGTCATATGTATTGAAAATAAAATTACTAATCTTTTGCCATTTTATCTTATCTCATATCACCTTATTTTTATATTATAATTGCAGTAGAGCTGTATAATGTTAAAGTCTACAGGCTATGTAGTATCACAGATAAAATCTGACATCTTGATACACAAAAGGCCAAATTGTCCTCCTTAGAACCAGGAGTTCTACAAATTAGATTTGCTTAGACTTTTGTAATGTTATAGACCAGCTCAAGAGCTTTCATTTCATATATAACTACAATTGCAATTTATTTCTCCAAGACTAGTTTTCTTGTATACCCTTCCTTAAATTCCTCAGCCCCGAGTAGTAGGTTTGCTCCCCTAAAGAATGATCGGTAGTTTATGTTTTGGCACCCTACTCAATTCATAAAAGATTACCTAAATGCCAAAATCATACCCTAACCAACAAATTTGGCCAGTTCCAAAAAGTTAAGCTCACTCAAGAAGTATGGGTGCCTCCATGGGGTTTGCACCTCAAAAAGCATGTCACAACTATGGCAAGGGGGAGCAATCAATGTAGTTCGCAATGACCAGGGGGTTGAAGCACTAGCGATAATGACAACGAAATCCAATTAGTTGTGCACTCCCATGCTGATAGTGTTCACATCCCCATTGCCTGCTAAAGTTTCAAATGAGTGAGAAGGGCGGAAAGTACTCAGGGAGTGGATGGGGTAGGGGGCACATAACGCTAAATCGTCGTGAGAGACCGTCCGGAGTTGGTATAAGATGCAACTCCGGACGGCCTGGGGTCAACAGAAAACCACAGTTCAAATGTGAATCTACACCAATGTGACAAATGAGACTACCGGTAGTTCTACTTGCTACGTCAGCCGCAGGTATATTTATCTCTTTTATGACACAAAATGTGTGATTGGGCAAAGCGTTTTCAAAATAATGTGGATAAATCAGTAGAGCGTGAGACCCCTGAGGACCCTGTAAACTTCTCACGACAATTCTACGTTACGGATGTAAGTAAAACGGGATTGTTGGAGGTCACGGGTTGATGAGTGAGGATCAAGTAAGACAGACCCATGCACAGTGCACACTTCCATATATTCAATATAATCAAATGGGACCTTGAGCCCACAGTGGACAAGGCTGCCTTACACAAAGCTAGCTTATTAATGAGGATGAGAAAATATAACTCGTCATGATATATGGCTATGTAATTCAAGCAAAGCATGTTGTCTTACTAGCTTTGAGTAGAGAATAATATGGGAAAACAACTTTCTGTTTCTACTGTATTCAAATGACAACAAGCTTTTGTCACAAGGTGACCAAACTGAGATGCATGCATTTTTAACGTCATGGATGATGTTTTTGTGTAAAAAAAGTCAGATGAAAATTATTGCAAGACTTTGTTTCCATCACATCTCAACACAAACACTCTAAGCAGTCCCAAATTTTCAATGAAAAAAATTCACTTTGAAACGAACTTTCATATGATGTATGATGTGATGTAGATTCAACAGATCTCCCTATGACCTTGAAAAAGATATCAAGGTTACCAAAACTGACTGGTTCCTGGAGTTGCCCCAGTTACACCTAGGCACAAACTTTGAACAAAATCAAAAGCTCCCATAAAAAATATCATGAAAACAACCAACATTAACTACCTATGCCAAAACTTGATTTTATTGCTGATAAAGGTGTCATGGTAAGCAAAATCGATGCCTGTAGTTGCCCCATCTACATCTTGGTACAAAATACGAACACAATCCCAAAGCTCCTTCTCGAATGATCGCAACAGAATCATTTCCCAAAAACTTGATTTTTCCTCTTTTCGTGAGGTCAAGAACACCAAAACTGATTGGTGCCCGGGCATGTCCCACCAATAGCTCAGCACAAAATAATAAGTTAGATTAGAATTTTTTTTTAAGATATCGTGCCATCAAAATTAGCCCAAGCCGAAATTTCATTTTCTCGCTGTGACCTTGAAAATAATGTAAATGCATTCAAAATAGACTGCAACCAGGAGTTGCCTCCCTACACCTCAGAACAAAATATGAAAAAATCTAAGGCTCCATTCTTGAGGTAATTGTGGCACATGGACATGCAAACACGAATGTATGACTTAATGGTTTACGTCAGGGCTTCATCCAGGGTTTCGAAAATAGGGTGTCCAAAATGGGGTTCCCAGCAATATTCCAGGGCGTCCATCATTGCAACGACGCGTTACCCCCCCACCACACCAACAGCGTTTGCTACCAGAATTCCCCTCACACACAGTGATGTTTTTTTACAAAACATATGTAGGCCAAGTACTTTACATCTAAGTTTACAAAAACAGCCCCCCATAGTGACCTTTTTTTACAAATATAACTGTGTTTACCATTAGGCTCTAAAGTTATGAAAACAGCTAAGTAGTTTACCAAACAAATATTAGGGATATTGGTTGAACAATGACTGCACTATGTTTTTGGCGCTCTCAAGTCAAATTGTAATAAAGTTTATCATAGCATCTTAGCTAGCTTTTTTTCTGTACAATGAGTCATCAGAGCTGCAGTTACCAACACAAGCAAAATGCACAGATGAAAAGTGGTATATTTTGGCAATAGGTGTCCCTGCTGTCCCATATTAAAACATTAACAAACACATTGAAAAGCATGAAACATTCACAAGCTCAAAAATTTATGTAGGCACATTCTTGTGGCACAATATATAGTATTAAAACAGATGAAAGTCTAAAGCACCAATCTGGAGTTATGGTAAGGTACGTGTCCCGATATAAAGTATTGAATTACAGTACTGTTGGAGACCACTGAGAGCAGACTAACATATCTGCTGATGCTCGATAAATCTTCATTCTCAAAGCTTTAAAGCAAGCTTGAACCTAGTTTGTATATTGAATTGAAAGAGCCAGCACTGTGATCTCTTTGGGTGCCTTCTCTCTAAACTATCAGACTATCACCAGGGGTGCATAACTGGTTGTTCTAGTAAATTAACATAGCCCTTAAAATGTGGGTGTCCAAACTGGAGAAATTCTGATTCACAGTGGGTGTCGTTGCCGGGTGTCCAGATTAGTGCTATGGTGTCCATTTAGACGCCCAGAACAAACACTGTATGAAGGTCTCGTTCATGCTCGTGTATGCATAACATGTCGTGAACACATCCACTAAAACAAGAAACTGTAGGAACACCGCATTTATCCACCTTCACTCTTATCAGGCTTCTATTGTGAGTCAGCATGCGTGAACAATTGGCTGATAAGCCACCTCTGGAACTACTTTTGGCTGAATGGATGACCAGGCCATAAAATGATAATATTAGCCAAGACCAGTTACTAATGCAACAAAGAATATTGTCGTAGTATCACCTAGCCTTGGTGGAAAGCTGTATACTGTATTGGCTCTAATAAA
>NMRA01000385.1:56010-159772 GCA_002633005.1 Phoronis australis | reverse complement strand
TTTTTGTATTAGTGCGCGCCGAATGAAAGTAATCGTGAGTGTTGCTGTGTTGCAAAATCTCTTATCCTGGGCCGATTTGAAAAATTCAAAGTTGTACTCATATTTGTTTTCGCTCCTCTTTTCAAATATTACAGTAAAAACTACGTAAAACTCTCACCATAAAAAGTACAGTCTGCTAGCTAGATTGTAATCAGCTGATCATATCCGCATGAGCGAAGCCAATTATCCTCGCTCGTGACTCGATGAATAGAGCAGCCTGGCGGCATCCCTTTGATCGTGAGCCGAGTGCGACTCAGCCAAGGTGGATAAATACGGTCTAGTTCAATTTTCCATACCCCGCCATTTACCTTAACCACCGGGGTTAGAACCAATTTTATTTAGTGGGAATGTTCATAGCATGTAATGTTCCATCTTTGTCTTGGCACTTTAAAATGAATGGGGGAGGGAGACAAACCCAAAACTGATTGAGGTTTAGGTCTTATTTTCAATGAACAAGGTCATCATGGCGCACTTGTGCGCCCACCTGGATGTACCAGTTGCTCCCAGGCACTCAAGATTAGTGGGGTTGTGAAAAATAGGTGGGGACGGGCAGGTAGGTAGCCTCCGGAAGGAGAGGTGCCACACATGTAAGGTGACTGAGGGAGGTGGTCAAACCTAAGACTGGGGTAACAACATCATTAAGTAGAAAAATGGCTTTCAGCACTGGCAATACTCACATTTTGCCTTTCTTCTGCAGACTCCTGCGGCCACTGCCTCCTCCCATTTTCGTCGTGGCACGTGATGACGAACCAATCATGCTGTCCTCGTAAGTTTCGTTGTCATAACCTTCGACCTCATGCAGCGACATTCTTTTGGTGGTTGCGGCACTTATTTTGCCACCTGTCTTGATGATGTTTCCCTTCTCGTCCATATGAGTCAAGGACACAGAGCTGCTCCCAGAAGAATTCCTGTCAGTGAAATACAATCACTTAATTACTGTTAAATTTCACCACTTTCATACAAAACAATTGTTAAAATTGTCTCTTTCTCATTTATCTATTTACATTATTGGGAGTGCCCGCCCAGTAGTTAAAATATTATGGAAGTTACAAAGTTGACAGCCGATTCTGACAAGAGATCGACTAATACAGAATCTAAGACAGAAAACGTTACACATTAACTGCTGCATTTTCTCACGGTGTAAGGTTTCGCTTGGCCTGCATAGCCTGGTCACAAAACTGCATGAAATGAAATACTTTTGAAGGAATGCAAAGTATTTGCCAATCTGAAATAACATATGTCTCGTACCGCTGATATAACAGCCAGTTTTCACCCACAAGAAACATGCTAATTTCACAGAAACTGTTTTTTCGGTCAAAAACAAGATCAATGCAAAACTAAAATTGCCACTTGGGGACACAGAGGTATTCACATATGTCCGATGCCTGATGTTCATTGGAATGTACTTGCCAAATTTCACAAAAATCCTGCAGTCCAGGCTATGGAGAGAAAGCTGCACAAGAAATCAAAACTACTACAAGGTACACCACACTAGTTGAAGCCTGTCTAAACATTATTGTCAGCCATGCTCAGACTACTGGTAACAAATATGTCAATTTTCATAACCATCCTTTTAGCTCTCTTAGCCAACAGAGGTGGATGCCAAAACCAGATTCCAGTCGAAAGTAATGAAAATGGCAAATAAGTGACACCTTGTCAGATCCATCTGAAAACAAGGTGTCATTGCTTCTTTAATAGAAAATTTCAGGTAAATCGGTCATGGAAAACGTACAGGAAATGGAAACAAAATTAAAGTTGCCACTAGGTGGCACAGCTATAGCCAAATCTCTCCAAAGGCATCATTTGTTGTAATCTTCACACTGGACAAATTGAACAAAGAGACATATGGAGCATTTAAGAGATAGACATGGATGCAAAAACAACAAAATTGCCACTAGGGAACCCCACAGTAGTCAGAGTTGTACGAAAATAATCATCAGCCATTCTCTTGGGTAGGAACACACAAAGTTATGCTAATTTCCTTAAGGGCTGGCAGAGTTGTTTGTCAGAGAAGTAGGTAGACTCGAAGAGAGGAAAAATAGCTACTGTACGTGGTCCAAAACATGTCAAATCCATTCAAATATGTAAAGGTGGCATCATCTCCCTGATAAGATGCCTATTTATCACACTTATCTTTGGCCAAAACATTAAGCACAAACTTTAAATTAGGGTGCACTTAGTAAACAGAGACATGTCAATAAACCAAAACATTGGATCAATATGTCTCTGTTAACTTACACCCTAATTTTAAAGTTTGTGCAGATGCCTATTTGCCAGATTTCATGAAAATTCCATAAGGAACTTCATTTTCATAATGTTAAATCGTCGACAGTGAGAGACTGTCTGGAGTTGGTATATGGTGCAGTTACGGACGGTCTGGGCTCAACAGAAAACCACTGTTCTACTGTGAGTCTACACCAATGTGATAAACAAGAAACGTAGTTCTACTTGCCGCGTCAGCTGCATGTATCATTATTTTTTTATGACACACAATGTGTCACTGGGCAAAGCCCCTTCAAATTAGTGTAAATAAGCCAGAGAAGCGTGAGAGCCCTGTCAGGTCCCTGTCAAGTCCTCACGACAATTCTACATTATGTTGCTCATACCATTCTATCCATGGTTGGAGCATAACTGGAAAATTGCATGAACATCCATCCAGGAGCTTTGGAAGATACATCCGTAGATGCCGGACAACAGATGCACACCAGAAGGACAGAGGTGGCAGCATAATGCACCCACATACATGTACATGAATGCACAATTACGAGCATTTTTGCAATAACCCAGGTTTCCTTTCCCACTCAGTCAGAAAAGACAGTTTCCATTACAGAGTGCTCCTACAATGATTTCTGGATTATTTTGCTCTTAAACTATGAAAAGGTAAAGCACAGACTGGCAGAAACAGACAGCAAACAAGACAGGAGTGGTTTGGTTTAGTGAACAGGGATTTTTAATAACATGAAAGTAAGATGGCAACACAATACAAATACTGGAGATGTTTTATGCCACCACCCAGGAATCAGCCATCCGGTCTTCCTTAAAGAGATGCTAAATTTTTTCAGCGCATAGAATATCTGATGCAATAATCTAAGAGCAAAGATGTTCTGCAGTCCATGTAAAGTCAGAAATATTGCTAGCATCAGCCACAATTTCTTCTTATGTCCATAATGTATGACAACATACCACTGAGACTGCATTGGGAGCTATTTTTTGTGAAACAGGAATTCACAAAGACATACTAAGCACTTCTAAGAAAGCACCGAGTCGAGCATGATCACTAAGTGACGTGGGCGTCAAGCCAGATATGGTGATAAACTAATTAAACAAAACAGGGAAGAAATAATTTACTTAATATCTCAAATTTGTCTACAAACTTGTTAAAATGTTAACATAACAGAAAGTATTTAAAAAAAGGGAAAAAAGCCAATTTCAGTAGTAAAAATCCACCCAAGGCCCTGTTACTAAAATCCCTACTAGCTAAAGGGAAATTAAATTTGCCATACGTATATCTTAAAGGGAAGAACATAATTTAACATCTCTTACATGAAAACCGTAGACTGAGACTACTTACGAATCACTCTCGGATAATTTCGTACAATCTGCGACTTTCCTTGGAATATGCCTAAAACAAACACAGCAGGAATCTAATTCTCAGGGGGCGCCACATACATTGGATCACAAGTGCACCATTGATGAAACATACACAAAAAGCCTTCGGGAAGTAACAGGTGAGTAAATCACGAATCAATCTTGTAAAATCTTGCCAATTCAGGACACAATATGGCAAACAAGAAGAATTTTGCTTTCTCATTTTTTCAAAAAAATATGCGAAGCACCAAATCAATGTTTTACTATTTCAAAGATCCACAGTTATTCAAAACACAATTTTTAACAATGGTGAAAGCTCTTGAAAAATGGACAAGAGCAATGTGAAGCCTTGATATGCACCCACAGTGCACCACAAGCAGAATATTTCAAGTGCTTACAGCTTCATTTCAATGGTTTTACTTTTGAAAACATTTGCCAAGACTAAAACGGCCACACAGGAGGCAGTGTGGCCAAGTGTGATAGGTGCATGCTTTCTTTAATCGAGGTCATGGGTTCCAGTCCCACTAAGTCACACTGCTAAACCCTTGAGTCCGGTTTCTTGCTACTCAGCTCAGTTTTCATTGTTAATAATGCATAAAAATGGTTCCACATGATCAGTGCATGGTACACCTTGTATCAGACTGCTTGCAATTATCTTTTAAATGGCCACTAGGGGGTACTGCAGTGGTCAAATTCTCAGAAAATTAGTCTTTGTTGATTCATTGTAGTTGAAAGCTCAGGATGAAAAAATTTTTCCAGGTCTTCTAAATGCCATGCAAATAATACTTAGTGATAGTACATTGTGAAAAATTATATGGAAAAGTGACTAACTTTTCACGAAAAAAGGAAAGTTTCACTTGTCCCCCAAATAATTGTGCCCTAATTTGACGAGATCTTGCAGTACAAAGATAAGACAACATAAGAGGCGTGGTGCTAGATTAGTAAGAGGTACCCTACAGTGAGTCATTTTGACAGGTTATGGTAGGTGATGCACACGTTGCTGCACCTATTGCAAGCACAATAATGACTATGGAGCAAGTATTACAAAAGTGTATAACGGTCCTTTCTGGATGTGGCAGAGTAACTACCACATTAAAACATCCACCCTATGCCACAGGTGTAACAGCAAATTCCATACGTAGGCGACAGTTCGAATTAACTCAAAAACTCAGATGATAAAAGGCTAAATATTGTCTCCACATACTGCCTT
The DNA here is from genome assembly GCA_002633005.1 of Phoronis australis. Taxonomy (NCBI): domain Eukaryota; kingdom Metazoa; phylum Phoronida; family Phoronidae; genus Phoronis; species Phoronis australis. Next base: position 154,935 of record NMRA01000385.1, on the reverse strand, counting down.
GGTTTTCCTGAATAAGATAAACACAAGTATCAATGATTATCACAGGTGAGAAACAACATGACCACCGGTCCTCTAAATTGGACTGACTCACCCAAAGCAGGACCTTTGTGGTTCAAATGGGACTGCCGCACCAGAAAATGGTACTGACGCACCTAAAAACATGACCGCTCCACCACAAAACAGGACTGCCAGGGATTGAAACAGTAATGACAAACAGGCTAAGATTCATTACCGGTGGGCTTACACAGATCATACAATTGGGCTATGTATGTTTGCATATGCAAGTCTTGGGCCGATTAATCCACCGAAATCTTTTGTGCACTACAGGACACTTCCTTTGTAACACGCCGCGCTTTTAAGTTTTACTTCTGACCAGGCTCTGCTGCAGTAGGTGACTTATAAACACTTGAAAGGTCAACATTTAATAAATCTAACGACAAACCATCATGTTGCACGCTTTTGAGCTAAATAATTATAATTTTATCCACTGCACAAGTTTTAGAACAAAATGGAAATCATTTTCTCCAAATTGACGTTTTAGTCCAGTAAAAAAAACGGCGTTCTGGTTCTCAGGTGAAGCATCATCATAACTAGCCTGTATGCGGCTGTATTAGTATACAGCTTTGTGCCTATGTGGCCGGTATAAAACTGAACATGTATAATCTTCACCGAATTAGTGTCATTAACGACACTCTTCCTTGAGTAAACTAAATTACTTATCAGCGCTCGGCAAAAATTGTTGTTCTGTCGTTATTCTGCTGCTAAAATTGAGATGCATTCTTGTAGGTCGGCTTACATTGGCCAGTTCTTTTTTCCACCGATTCTTCAGTCAGCTGTTCTTCTCTTCTACGAGGATGCGTACATGGCACAACAAATTGTCGAAACTGGTTTCATTTCGTTAAAACTTTTTAGTATTTTAATACTAGCAAACCGAATTTCAGAACAAATCTTGCTGTTGCAAAGTTGTCATCATCTTCCGAAAGATGTCGCAAAATTTTAGGAAATGGCGTGTGCACATGTCACCAGTGCAACAGACTTTTTTGTTACAATAGGCAAAGAATTATGCAAGAAAATGACGTTCATTAGATTGTTTTTCACTCAAGGGACTGCAACCTGCAAGGTGAGTGTTGGTTGACTCCTAGATTTTACATGCGCCTGTGCCGGTCACTAGCTCTGCATGTTGATATAAGTTTCAAGACGAAGTGACGAGCTATACCTGGGCTGTGGGAAATTTCGGGGATGTAACGGAGCTGAATAACGCAGTGCTACCAAGCTTTATTTTTAGCGATAGTCTTTACACAGCTATAGCTGACCGGTTACGTCATAACCCGCAGTATCATACAAAGGCCTTGATCACTACATTTTGTCCGGCGGTCATGTTCAGTTCCTGGTGGTCCAGTTTTGTGGTGGGGCGGTCATGTTTATAGGTGCGTAAGTCCCATTTTCTGGTGCGGTAGTCCCATTTGATCCCCGGAGGTTCTGTTTTGGGTGAGTCGGTCCGATTTAGAGGACCGGTGGTCATGTTGTTTCTCACCCATAATTATTGCACTGGAATATTGTGTGTCTGTCTTTCTAAGAGCAATGCCAAGAAGTGAATAAGATACCGTCTTCTTGCCCCACCCCACCGTGTCCATCAGCCTGGCTTAATTCCATGTATGAGTCAGATCACCCACTCTTTGTTACCAAGAATGCAATTAGTTTCTTAGTAGAAAATCAACCCACAAACATTGGAGGTTAACATTGAGGAAAAGCAATAAAATTTGAGTGGGGAGCACATTATGGACTTTTGAGCCCCTGATCTGTGTATGGTCTATCAATGGTATCCATACAATAAGTCTCTTGGCGTGAGATTCTTGCCGGCTACTTTTGCAACAAAGAAATAAAATCCATGGCATGGAAACAACACGATCAAGTTTGTGTTACAGTGAAACAGGAACGCTTTCAAAAGAATTTTTACGTACCGTCTGCGACATAAAGCAACGGTGGCAACGATAATGACCACAAGGAGGATAACACCAAGAACACCAACACCAGCGCCAACACCAGTCAAGATGGCCGAGATGGTGGCGTCTACTGCGTCTCTCTTAAATACACATTCGTAGTAGGCGAGGTGATCAACACACTTGTGGTAATTGGGGCATGGATTAGAGGCGCACTCGTCGACTTCTAGTTGACAGTTTATACCTACAAAAGGGACAATATGCACTATGTTTATAAATGGAATTGGTAAAAATCAACAAGTTCAAAAACAATAAAAGAAAACCTGGAACAGAGTTTTTGTCCCATTACCTTTGAATTCAATTTTCTGCAATTATAATTTCATTCATTTTTAAGTTTTGTACATCATGTAGCTGCCCCTGAATCATTCTTCCTAGTACACACTAAGCCACATGAGAGGCAGAGGCTGCATATGACTGTATGAGTCACAGTACTGCAAAAATTTGAAAGATGTCACTTCTGTGAAGATATATCAATGCATCTGTGCTCACAACAATCACATAGTAGTGATATATCATAAAATTGCGAGTGAATTATCAAATTTTTTCAATGTTAGTCACCATGTAAACATCCAAGATTTGTGTAGACGTTCAGGGAGCAACTATACTTTTGATCATAATTTTGATGACTTTTCATCATCCAACAACTCCAGTGGTGAACAAGTCAACTCTGAGTATACAAATAGATACATTCCATGAGCACTTTCGCCTGGCAATTTACTTTTTCTGGTATGACAAAATAAAGTATTCCTAAAAAGGATTTTGGACTCACGTAATTGCGATTTATACCAGCATGTGTCTAACACAACTGTGATTGTTTGATACCAATACTTTTATTATAACACATACATCAAGTATGACAACAGTATTATTCAATAGAACTGCATCAGCTTTTATCAAACCTCGCAGAGAGTTTTATTGGTGTGCATTTTACCTAGCCACTTCAAAAATTGAATTCATTACCGAAACGCATTTTAAGCAAAACATCACGAAAATGCTATTTCACTCATTAAATATATTTAATGTGAGAATATGGACTTGTTTCACTTATACCCCCTCTTTCGGACAGCTGTATTAATCCTTTGTGTAGATTTGCATGCAGTCCTGCACACGAGGCACTAGGACATTCCATTTCCAGCCTCACTATTGGTTCATTTCTGTCACGTGCCATGAGTTTTGTCAGCTCCTGGCTCAAATAGGCTGATGATTATCATGTGTCATGGAGCTAACTTTTTGTTCTCCATAAACATATATTTCCAGCCATCATTACTTCACTTTAGCAGCACTTACGTTCGAGTTTAATCTCTCTTTAAATTTTCAAACCCTCTCTTTTCAGTGGTTCCTCTTACCTGAGTAATGCGCTCTTTATTGCCCACCTTTCCAGAGATTATTATTTTAGCTTTATGTTATCTGTACACTCATATTTCAGTCGTAATAAATGACCTTATATTGCCTAAACACAGTCTCCTTTTTATCTCTGGAAACGGAGCTTGCAACGCCTCTGTTATTTTCGGGACATACTTCGAACATAAATACATTTTGCCTTGAACATTTTCACTTGTATTGAATAAATGAAAGGTGCCAAATGAATACTACACTAACTAATAACAAAAATCAATGTTCAAGCAACATCATTGTATTTGTATTCTATTGAAATACTGGAACATTGCTATTGACCAAAAATGAGCAATTTTGGGGCAAATTATGAGTCCAAAAATCTTGTAAACGTTGATTTTGTTGTGCCCATATCACTTACATTTTTGCAAGGCTCACCCAAATTGTTTCAAAACACAGTGTTACTGCTGGTTGTAAAATACTATTTATATCAATGAAATTTGTTGTAAGACGGGTTAGTGCCACTATTGAATGGGTGGGTTCAAGTCGCCTGTTTCCATGCCCTTGTAATTTATCCTGATTGTTTTATGGGGCGAGTTCCTCTGGTAAAAATTGACAAAAAGTAATTCAGAATTGAGGTCCAGTTTTATCTTACCTTTTGCTACTGTTTGACTCACAATTCCTACTTTATAATATTTTCTTAACAAGCTATCACCAGTTTTTTCATACTCGAGCAGTTGAGATTCTTAATTTATCACTTATTTGTATAAACATATAAATGATCAGGTAATCATAATTTAAAGCAATTTTATATTCTACCATTATGTGGTGCAGTGATTTTTAAAAAAAAGTCTATTTTTACTGCTGTTGACCTAGGCTTTATTTAACGTGACAAACAATGTGTCTGATAAAATGCCTGATACATCATTTTCATCAATGTAATAACGGATTGTACACCAAATATTTAATAATTTCAATGGCTTTAATTCTATACTCATCAGTACACGTAGGTGTCGAATTCATTGGTAACATTTTAATTTTACATATTAATTCTTAAATCAACTTGTTAACTCTGTTTTTAATGTTTTCTTTTTTATCAGTACCCTAGGCAACTGGATACGTTTTATCCTGAAGAAACATATCTCAAAACACTGCAACAAACTTACAGCATTTTGTCATTTTCACCAAATTCATTGAAAAACTACACGAAATGAAAGTGCACCTTTAAATGTGGAAACTTATACATTTGAAAAGTACACCATGAATGAGGTGAAAATAAAATTGCCAGGTAAAAGTTCTCATGAAACCTTGTCTTTAAAGCTCCTACAGCCCAGGGGCCACTGAATAAAAACAGGTAATTATCAGTCGCAGTCTGTCACCCAAATATCAGGTCTCACTGGTGAAGAATAAAAATTGAATTATGGTAAAAAGATACCATCAGATCCATAACTCTCAATACCACTCCAAGATGGTCACTCAGACAAATCTAAACTGAGTCATATCAAAATTATGTCCAATTATCAACTTAAGTTATCTTACCAGTGTAGCCTAGTTCACATGCACATGAGTAGCCATTGTCATGGAAACCATAAGCACGCCCCTTAGTTGTACAGTTAGGATCTCCAGTCTCGGGAGGACAGTAGTCTTTTACACAGGTGGCGTTGTGATCCTTACAATTGCCAGGGTCACAGAGCGGAGGACAATTGCCAGGGTCACATTGGTAGCATTCCACCTCCTCGCACGGTTCGGTGCAGTTGCCACGGACACAATCTGTGCAGTTGCCAGGGTAACAGCCATCACACGTTCCCAGGGTGCAGTTGTGGCAGCCAAGGACAGTGCAGTTGGCTGGACAACTGGCATTCAAGCTGGCGTTGAAACAAGGCGCACATTCTGGTAGCACCGTGCAGTTGGTATGGCAAGTTCCTGGACTGCAGCCAGTACAATTACCAAAGTCACAGTTGGCAGAACAGTTACCCTTGATGCAGAACTCCTCTGAGCAGTTGCCACGGATACAGTCTGTGCAGTTGCCCGGGTAACAGCTATCGCATGTACCCAGTGTACAATTGTTGCAGCCAATAGTGGAACAATTTACAGGACAGCTGCCATTTAAGCTACTGTCGTAGCATGGCGCACACTCTGGCCAGATTGTACAGTTGGAATGGCATGTTCGTGGCATACAACCTGTACAGTTACCAAAGTCACAGTTGGTAGAACAGTTGCCCTTGATACAGAACTCCTCTGAGCAGTTGCCACGGATACAGTCTGTGCAGTTGCCCGGGTAACAGCTATCGCATGTACCCAGTGTACAATTGTTGCAGCCAATACTGGAACAATTTACAGGACAGCTGCCGTTTAAGCTACTGTCGTAGCATGGCGCACACTCTGGCCAGATTGTACAGTTGGAATGGCATGTTCGTGGCATACAACCTGTGCAGTTACCAAAGTCACAGTCCGCAGAACAGTTACCCTTGATACACGACTCCTTAGGGGGCTGTGGCGCTTCTGTACAATTACCACGGATACAGTCAGTGCAGTTGCCGGGATGACAAGCATCACACGTTCCAAGTGTACAGTTGTTGCAGCCAAGCAGGGTGCAGTTGGATGGACAAGTACCATTCAAGCTGGCATTGAAACAAACAGCACACTCTGGCAGAATGGTGCAATTAACATGGCAAGTTCTTGGAGAACATCCTGTACAGTTGCCAAAATCACAGTCTTTGGAACAGTTTCCTTGAATGCAGGCCGCAGATAATAACGGTTTCTTAGGGCATTTCTTCGGAGTACATGGTATACTACAGTTACCTGGGTTACAGGGGATGGAACAGTTGCCAGGGTTACAAGGAAGGCTACAGTTGCCTTTGATGCAAGGAGGCTTGTACATTGGCGGTCCAGAGCAGTTGCCATGGACACAAGGGTTGTCACGGACATAAACATTCAGGTAAACGCCTGTAATAAAATAAATTTTTATAACGAAAAAGCAGAAACACAATTAAATTGGGCTCTGTAGTTACTGAGGTTGAGTCTTGTCAATTTATTCACAATTATGTTTACAAGACAATTTATGTTTGTGGCAGATTGCATTACTGTGTTTGGGTTTAATTGTTTATTCCACAGCGAAAATCTCAGAATTTGATGCAGTTTTCGGTCATTTTCGCAGCCAGGGAAAGTGACTAGCAGTTGTAGTACTTCCTGTTCCTAGACCTACTGTTGGAACTATGACACACATACATATGCATTTGATTAGATTTGTGGTTATATCTTGTAGCCTTTATATATAATGTAGAATTCATACTCAGCTACACTCGTGTACCTCTTGCACTCTCCAATAAAATAGTCATGCAGAACAAATCTACCACATCATACCTCACTGCGCCTACTCAGCCAGGTCCACTTCGAGGTGATAACCCCCACAATACTGATTTTTATCAAACCAATAATTTCAACATATTAGTATAATGAAGTTCTAGTTAATTTGCCTTCCCCAAAGTAAACTATGACATTATTTTCATTAGTCATCACTTAAACATAGATCTTTAAAACTTTGTTTTTTATGTATAATATCAAATTTCTTTAAGTTTCCAAAAAAGCAAATTTGGTAAAATTTGTCAACGAGTGAATGGTGCAGCACTGAAAGATTAAGAAAAAATACACCTCAGTTGTGTTCATTTTGGCTACTATCTATGAAATGTTGCAGTGATATCCTTTGACAACCTGGGTTGCATTCCGTGGATGCAAGATTTTTTGTGAGTTGAACTTCGTTTGTAATGCATGGTGATATCTATAGACTTGCAGGATCTCACTTACCTCTAGTTAGAAACATGTTCTACTGAAGACTGTCTTGATTTCTGGAACCAAGTGTTAATGTATAAGATAATTTACTGGGTTGGAAAAATCATTAATTTTAAACACAATACAAACCTCCTGAATAGACATCATCTTGATCCTTGGCAATAACTCCCATTGTCAGGTTACCATAGTAATTTTCTGGGAAAATGACCTTGAACTCGACGGCATACCACGTGGTCACATAAGACATGGTGAAGGGGATCTTAATGTGTTTCTTGATACTCTCAAAGTCTTTCACTTCTCTTGTCTCCAGCTTGAACTGTGTTTCATTCAGACCAGTCTCGTCAATCTGTATTGTGAAGTTATTGTTGGCGTCCACATCATAAATCAGCACTTTACCAAACGTGACGCTTGTGATCTCATTCTCCACTATGACCTGAAACAAGGATTCAGTCATTTTTATGTACTAGTGGCAATAAGTTTTGTCCAAAATAAGCAAAAAACTACTGTAGTCTTAAAAATTGCCTTTGCTTGTCAACACTTCCGGCCTGTTTCATGAGTGACTTAAAACTTTAATCTTAAATTCGGTCTTGTGCTCAAACTTCACAACTATTGAAAAAGGTTTAGTTGACGAGCGTAGCACAGTCTAGAAATTTTGTATATTAGAAATTACCTCTGTCACTAACTTAGCTCTTAAAAATATGTGTGTATTCTCAGAGACAAGTGAGATATAATTGTTTTTCAGAAGTAGTTTTGTGGAGCTTAAGTCAAAGTTCTGACTTAAATAATAGACGTCACTTTTCATGAAAGATACCCCACAAGAGCAATTCAAATTACAAACATCACTGCATGCATGCACGCATGACAAGTTTTCTGAAAAACAAGGGAAATTCACCATTTTTTCTTCGAAAACTGAACCACATAACATTTTGTGAAACATTTTCTAATCCTACACAGAAAGCACGTCCTATGTTCATGTCAACTCACATCATAATTAGAGCCTTTGCCTCCTTCTGTGATATACGTGAGGTGATCGTCAAAGTCGTAAGGTGCAAAGTAGAGGATTGGTTCATCATTGTCATTGACCAGGTGGATGGATATGTTTGTGTAGACCATGTTGGGTGTAATGTCTGCAATTATATCAAATTATCATTTAAAGGAGTTCTATAAACATGCCTTTTGCCACATTTTTTGATTTAGAGCATTACTATTATGAATTAGCTTACAAAATGTTCCTTAGTTCAAATAAGTACAATTTCTGCCGGTTAAGAACTAGATGTTTTTTACTGCATGAGCCAAGGTTCAACAACCCGAGTTATCAAAGTGTGTTATTTTATTCACTGAGCATGGTCTCTGCTAGGAATAACATGATGTCAGTTACTTGTAATAACAAAAATCACTTCCCATCTGAGCAAGGAATAAGGAGGTTCAATTTCATAGCAGTAAGTTCCTTTAATCAAAATTTAGATTCTTCAATGCAACAAGGGTTTATTGCCACCATTAATTATTTTCTAATCCTGGAGAAAAATTTGAATATTGATTTAAGGTTACAATTTTCAAAGTTCATGTCTCCTACAAGTTAACCGTTTCACTTACTGGTGACACACTTTCTAATGTTTAATTTTCTATGAAGGCTTGAAGAAAACGTAACAGACGAGATAAAGCAACCCAAGTTGACCATTAAATTAAAAAATTAAAGCTAATGTGATATTCTGGCTGCCTCTTGCTATATTTTGGCAGAATTGGACTTCAGTACATTGGTCATTGGCAGCATTAATTTGATAAACGTACCACTAGGCATGTTGACCTCCGTTAAGGTCACATTAATGATGTCATCAGAGGCAAAGTCCTTGTAAGGCTTGTAACGCACTGTACAACAGCCTATTACAGATGCGGTACCATGAGGCGGCTGGTTGGTGATGTTGACCTGGACACGGTCCCCTTCTGTGTCTTTATATTCCAACGTGATGCTCGCCTCAAAGTCTTCATAGACTTTGAATGGATTCTGCGGGAACAGAGTATCACACCCCACTATTCATGCAGAACATGCTAAAGTAGACTGTACCAAGCATACGTGTATGAAAGGAGAAGATACTACAACATAGCTGTTGCCTAAGAGCTATGTACGAACATAAAACGCCCAAAAGTAGTTAACTTCGAAACAGCATATCTCATAAATGACTGATTGGACTCTAATGAAGGTTACAAATACAATGTACATTGCTTCATGCAAATGTTTTCCAAAACAGTGTTAGGAATAACTATTGTTTAGAAAATGTTCAACTTTTTCATGAAGAGCTAAATGTAGAACAGCACGTTAAAAGTAGCATAAAACAAAAAAATGATAATTAAAAAAGTGTATAGCTATTGAGGTTTCATAATGAAATTTTTGTCAAATACAGCTTGTCCCTATCATAGACAGCGTTGTTTTGTCACGTCCCAGTTAATGGAAGAGACGTATAAAGTTAGACATTAAAAACTTCATGCTTTTTACTTTCAGAAGATTTACAATTTCAGTGAGGTTGACTTTATATTTTTTACTGTAGGTATCCGTTAATCAACTCTCAGACACACTTGTTACAATTTGACTCTTTCACTACTAAAGGGAAAATTTGTTGAATCAGAGTGTTTAGTGAATATTAAAGATGATTCATAGACTGAATGTTCGCATGACGTAAATTGGAATGAATCATGGCTTTGACCTCCTCTTTGTTACCACCTACATAACAAATCAGATGTCATTTTGACAATAGGTTACATACCTGAGCATTAGTCAAATACGGTTTATCATTGAATGGTTGTGGTGCCACCTTTGCTACAGTCAGCTGAGTAGGATTGAGCTGAAAGTCAACGGCAACATTCCTCTTACGCCGGGCTTTTGATGGCAAAGTACTTCCAGGCTTTGTCCATGAATCGCATAGCTAAAAGATGTTCAGACATGAATACAAGTTGACCATTGAGATTAACCATGTGACTACAAATTGTTTTCATAACAGGTATCAATGGCTTACAGAAAAGTAAAGAAAGAATTCTTGAAATTTGATTTCGCCAAAGTTTAGTTGAAAATTGTAAATTGGCAACGCTGTGAAATACCTGCTTTAGATATTAAAAAATTGCATTTCGTGCTCATTAGGTCTAGTAACAAAAATTGAATTTTATCTTTAACACGTTTATGGGGCGTGCAAGAACAAGAATAGGCTAGGGTATTCTGATGACATTGTCCAAGGCACAAAATTAGCCACAATCTTGGGAAATTAGTGAGGGGCAATCAACTATAAAATCTCAAAATTCTATTTGGTTTCAAAAATGAGGTAAGTATTTGAAATGAGTTGAGAGCACTTTTGTGTTTTCAGTGCATTTAAAAGTTGTAGGTCAATGAAATGTTCAGTAAGACCTAGTTTTGTTTCATTTTTATTTAAATGAGACACGACCTATTGAAATCTAGACTCGCACTAGACTTTTAAAGGTATTAGACAAAATGACTAAAGCATCTAAAAACTTTAAGCCATTTTAAAAAATTATTGGCCAAATGCTTTCTCTTTTTCCAACCCTCACAACTGATAAAAATACAGTTACACGGACCTAACATGTATGTTTCATGTTATGCACAGGTCCTTTCCCTAATGTACTATGAGAAAAGACGTTTGTCATAAGAAAAAAATAAAAGTTTGGGCAGAGGTTTCCCCTAATCCTCGATGGGTATGCCAGCCATGAGCATTGATTTTGAATTAAAAACTGGGCAGCGGTTCCACCCCCTCCCCGGGTTACGGTGGGGATACGCCAGCCACATGGGCATTATGTTGATTTAAAAAATGGGAAGGGTATGCCAGTCACATCGGCATTTCATGAATGTTGACTTAAAATAAATTGGGTAGGGGTTCTCCCTATCCCCAAATTATGGCTGGGGTATGCCAGCCACATGGGCATTTCATTGATATTGACCTAAAAAAATTGGCAGGGATTCCCCCAATCCCCGAGTTACTGCGGGGGTACACATTTCATTTTGATGAGCAAGATGCTTAGGTCCAAAATGTTAAGCAATTTGTGGCTTGCAAAATAAAGCAAAACTGCATAGAGTAATGAATATAAAACTCATTAATTACCAAATTAACATTTTACTTCACTTGCTTTCCTTTGGCCACTGCCAAAATAGTCTTCTATTCATCGTTTTGACATTGTCACTTGCAGACGACAAGCTCTAGCACCTACACGAGATCTCCCTACACCAATTTGTTGTGGTAAAAGAGTGATTTCAGGGAAGTGACAAACATGAAATGGAACATTGGCCTGCTATTTTTAGGACTCAGAATCAAAGTACGGAAGTTGTTTGCGGCGCAACTTGATTTGAGTTGACTGTGAGTCGACACACAAGTAGGTTTCCCCGAAATTCTTTAATTGTCAAGTTGCAAATGCGTTCCCCCAAATTGGCAAACAGACTTAGCTCTGTTGTTGAGGTAGAAAAATGCATAGTCTGACTGGTATAATGTTCAAACGGTAGGACCGCTTACAATTTTTCGAGTCAGACAAGGGAAGATTGACTGATGACACCTTACTAAGTTTTTCAACTTTCACAACTACAGGCCATAAAAACTGATGTGTTACATTGTGTGTAAATACCACAGATTCCTCGAGGGTGTTTTGTTATTCTGGGAAGTGGCCACAAGACAAAAAGGGTCCAACGTGCAACAAATTAATGCCGAGGTGTTCTAAGTGCATCCAGAAACAGATGCAGTGCCACCTGTACAGTAACTGCTGAATAACTACACCAAAACAAAAAATAACAAAAAGAGCACATACTTTGACAGAGATGGTTGATTGATTCCAGTTAATATGCATTTGATAGTTCTTAGTACATGTTTGACAAGACTCGCATGCCTCCTTAACCTTGCCTCCACCATCACCTGGAATAGATGTGAAAACAGTAAGTACCGGCCGCTAATCTACGTTACAGTAGTGTTCAACACAGAGTGGTCAACATCAAAATTCAGTACATAAAACTGCAGCATTCAGTTGTTTTTGACCACATTCCGTTTCAAATCTTGCTAAATCAGTAATAATAGCTGTGTTCCTACAAGTACATGTACCTTGTGGAAATTGCGACAACTTTGCAGATTCCTTCATAAACAAACAATTAGTGTCTAGGCACAGAAACGTCCGAAAAATGTTCAACATGAAATGCAACTTAATTGCAGCACAATAAACTGATTAAACTGACAAGGAAGGATTCTGGCAACAAGATAACCCAAATTTGGCAGAGTTTAACAAGGTTCTGTTGAAGCCGGTCCAGTTTATTTTGAAAACTACTGCAGACTTATGTCTTTTAAACAACACTTTGTGAGTAAAAGCAAGGCAAAAGACTAGAAAAGCAAACAATGGAGAAATGAAATTTCTAATAATTTGCTTTTGAATTCAGTAGATAATTTAAAGTATCAGTTTAAAGTAACAATTTTAGCCCAAAAGTTGAATTTGTGACTTGCTTGTGACAGCTGTGTGAAGTATGGAGGACTGGGTAGATGTTGGGGGAAAGGAGTTGTCCCGCCTTAGGGGCATTCTTCAGAAAAAATTGGGTATGGGTACGCCTCTTGCAAAAAGATCATTTCAAAAACAATTTATTCCTAATGTTGTTTTGGAGAACAGAGCACAAAGTGTAGTAACTGTTACTGCATTCAAAATTTCATTTGGACCCAGACAACCATTTCTGAGATATAGTGTTCAAAATTTAGATAAGGTTGTAATTTTCAAGGACTCAACATAATCTTAAGGTGATTACAAAACTGCATTCTGTCCAAGAACTAAGTTTTGATTTACACCATTTGCTGCTGAGTAATTAATCAAAGCCAAACTTACTCGCTGATGGCGCTGATGGTAATTTTTAATATGCATTGTGCTACTGTGGTCAGCTTGTAATTATCAACAGCTGACAGCAATGAAAACTTGGAAACATGCATACACTTGGGCTGCATTCCGAGGACAAAAAAATTTAGTGACCTAGTGAATTGATAGCTTTGTTTGCAGAGCATAAACTAAATCTCACGAAGTGATGCGTAATCTTGCAGATTCTGCAGTCTACAGGATGCACACCTGGGATTTAAGTTCAGCACGATTGATTGATGGGTGCCTCGGGAATGTTTCCCCCGCAAGAATTGTTAAGTCTCTCTAGTTATTCAATGCATTTGTATGATTTGAATCTCGTTTCTTTTTAATTCTTACATGACAGGTCTATAGTCATACTCACACCAAAAAGCATGTTGAAGGAAGCTGACCCGTGCTTTCATGGTTAGCTGTAGTGCTGTTTCCCGTCATTGTGTTCCAGTCACCCAGTGTTTTGAGATGTCACTAGTTGTTTATAAGTTGGGAGCCACAACACAATGCATTAGAAAAACAACACCAGCACATTATATGAAATCCACTTACTAAGCCTCAAATTTCACCTTCTGTGTATATCTTCTATAGGTAAGACCCAACTACCCAGACTTTATTGGTTTTGAAGTATTTCCACAATACCCTTTAAGATCTTACCTGGGTCATTATAAAGCAGAACTGGTATTTCATCATCTGCCAATGTAGAGTTGTCGAACCCAAACGTGGCTTCCAAGGGCTCAACTGTTGTGCCAGGCGTACCAGACAAGAACATCGATTTCACTACCTTGTATACTCTGAAAAGAAACGTTTCAATCAACCCAGACAATTGCATTAGATTCTGAGCTCCATTGCACTCAACAAAATGCAGTACGTAGTGTACTTGACAACAGGATTGTACTGTAGATATTTCCTGCCCATAAGAGGAATTCAAATTTCTTTGCACACGTGAAAACTGCGAATCGAAGACTAATAAAAACTTGGTCAGTGTTAAAAGCACGTGGCCAGGAAGCGCACACTACATACATGTACCTGTCATCAAAGACATTAGTCGGGAACTATCCGTTCATAAAACGGGTAGCAAAGCATCAGCAACAAATGAGCATTGGCACTAATTTCCGACAGTTTATAATACTATAAAAAAAGTTTGCGTTATTTTTCAGAAGGATTGTTTGATTTATCATAATTCATGTTTTTAACCCAAATATCCGATAAAATGACCACTGACAGTGAATGCTACACATCCTTACACCGAAAAATAGCTTTCAAATAGTCACGTACGCATCCAGCTACACGACGACAAATATGGGCCTAACCGAAACAAATTTCCAACGTTTTTAGCACATGAAATCAGCAAGGGCTGAATGAAACATGTTCTGCTTTAGGCCTAGTGCTTGTGCTAATTTCTTTAGATACAATGCACATCTATCCATAGACCTTAAGATGTCTATGCATCTAGCTCGTTAGATTGCGTTCTGGCAAATGAACTCTGGTGACACACATGGGCTTGCTTACTCACACACGCAGATGAACTTCAAAACAAATGTCACATGATAACAACATGTGTGCTCGCCCAGAGATTTTTCTTTTGTTGCCGATCATAGATAGCACAATGTAGCACAAATTTGTACTTAACCTGCCATTAATCCCCACTCCACAGGAACTTAAAAATCTTAGGGTCGCTATATGGAAAACTTAAGGAGGATTTCAGGTAATTTGCTTGAGTCGAAACTATTTTTTATTCAAGCATTCAATTTGCCATATTGACAATTGTGAGACAGTCAGTCGGTGAGTTTTTGCCCTGGGATTTCAACACAATTTTCTGTAAATGATCGTATTTAACAGCAAAAATGCATAAATGTGATGAATCTTAGCTTCCGATTTCACCTATTTCGGAGACCGGGTTTCAACCGCCTTCGGTTACAATTAGCGCCCCCCTGAAATGAATTTTTCTAAGCGCCCTGGGCGCTTATTAGGGTGAATACAGTAAACATCTTACGAAGACGCAAGTTTTTGTAACCAACAGAACCCTATTTACTTTATTTCACAAGTTTGAGTTTTAACTTGAATGATTTACTAATAGTTAAGCATCTACAGTTTCAACTAATAAGTGGTGTATGTCAGACTTCAATTACACGGGATTTCTGAAAGAGCCCCAGGGGAAAAATCCATTTTTTCAAAGAGATAATTAGCATTTATGTATTTGCCATGTGCATCCCGATCACAAAGGTGACACCTATGGGTTTTTTTTTGAAAGTTGTTGTAGGGAAACAGTTTGGAAATCACAGAATGTACTGTGAAAGAAAGTATAAATACCGTCTCATCATTCTGCGGGAATGCTTGTCATTATTCTTGCTGTTGCCCTCCATGTCAGCTATGTAGCTTGGAGCGTCACTGGCTGCTGAGCCGTAACTTGACTGCAGGTCAGCTTCAGATAATTCACCATAGATGACACCACCAGTACCTGGATAGAACGATGTACAAAGTAGTCAGAAACAAGTAGTGAGAAATACCTAAGGAAATGCCATTCAATTAGAATCAACCAGACTATAACATCATGTTAAACTCTTGAGTAAAGCTCGACAAAAATGCCGTTTCACTGCAACTAAATGTTAAATTAAATTAGTCTGATACGACGATTGTCCAAGTTTGGCATGGTCTCACAACTAGTATTCTTGGAAATCCGTCTAGTTTGTCTTGAAAACTACCATACAGTTTCTATTACATGAGCTTCCTCAGGTAACAAGGGAATTAATTATCTACCTTGAGCTAATATTGTTCCGTTGGCAATGTTGATAGACTGAACGGATCTCTTGACTCTTGATGAACCAAGAGAGATGATGGTATCATTGGGTCCTGAAAGAATGGCAACCGTTATCATTAAGATGTATTCATAATGTAGGCAAATTTAAAGATGCCATGAACCCGCTCCTCTTCAAAAATAACCTTTCTTGAATTAGTTCATAAATAAAAATCTGAGTTGTTCCTCCGTCAAATAAGAAATGATTTTTGGGCATGAAAGGGATGTATTTGCTGTTTCAGCTCAGACTCAACAAGTAGCCACAGTGGGTCATTTTATGCATCAAACGCGTGTTTGAGCAAGAATGAATTATCCGTTAGTCCCAATAAATGAATTCACTCTTTATCTACAACAAGAAAGGAACAAATTCAGATGAATTATATCCAAGGTCAAAATCGAAGTAGTTACTCTTTTTGACAGAAAGTCAGGTTCACAGCCGCTTTAAACTTAGCCAACCATCTTGAAAACAAGGTGAGTTCTCAGTCAGAAGAAAAATAATAAACTTAAATTAATTACATCTAAATCCACATAATTTCAGAAATGGGTCAACTTTAGGCACATTATTCTAGGGTACCACTGAAAACTGACAATGAGAAAAAAGAAAACGTTCAATACAGGACAAAAGAGAAATATTGTTTATGAATGACATATGTCCCAAATAATATATAAATGATACATGCATCACAAGCTCATTACCAGAGATGACTATTTATTTTTATGTTTGACTAATAAAATTACAAGTCATAGATAGTGAATAAACATATTAACAAAATATAAAAATGATGATCACCATTTCCCAGTCACCATGACTTTTCTCTGCCTTATTCCACCTGAACAAGATGGGTAATAACTAGTCAAGGCAAGTCATATTTGCTATAATCTTAATTGACAATCGTCCAATGCTGCTACAGCAGTCCGTTAAAATAGTAATTGATGCAAACCATGTAGAACTATTACAAGGTTTGTTTACGCTTGACAAGATCCTGTTCAGGACTTTCTATACGATTTTAACTATTATAGAAATAGTGACAAGTTTTCAAAATTTCTGTTTGAGCTTTGTGGCAAATACTCCAAATTTTTTTACTCTGGTAGTTATGAAGATCAATTCTGCTGGCACTCAACCATCATGATAAGAATAACAGTCAAGTAGTTTTGTCTCATGTGTGATCATTTTTGATTACTTACTAAACATTTTTCAATGATATATCATTAACTTTACATGGCCAGTGATTTTTTGCAGACAAGCCCAGGGCATATAGCCAAAAAACATCAGTTCCAAAAGTTAAATCTAAATATAAACTCGGGTTTATAATTAGAAGTGACAAATGTATGCTTCAGTGGTGCCATCTTGTAGCAGGTGACTAATATCAATACACAGCATTTTAGGAGTTTATTGCAGAAAACCCGAATTTGGTGTCCGTTTCCTACCACACTCAGAGGAAACTCCCAGAATTCAACCAAATTTTGAATTTTCCCTATAGGCATGTACTGTGCATATCCTGTGGAAATTTTTCTATATAGTGGGCATATTAAAACATGGGCCACCAGTAGCCTGGGATTTTGTGAACCAGTCTGATGGCTGTTATTCAGAATGTAGGACCCCTGCAAGTACTATTACCGATGGGCTTGTCTGCAGAAAATTCTGATAGGAGCAACATTCATTATGGTCTAATGCACTGAGAAAAGTGACATTCAGAAGAGTTGCCTTACTTTTCACGCAGATCTTTGCTAGGCTCAAATCAGACCTCATGTGGTTCACTCCTTCTACTTCAAGTTTCACCTTCATGCAGGCTCCTGGCTCTAGCTTCATCTTGTTGTCACCATACTTATTGCTCGCTACACTGTCTGCGTCATCAACGGTCTTCTTCTTCAAATCTGATAGCTTCTGATCACAAGCAAAGCCTGGCAAATATTACACAGTGTAAGTTTCAAAACAGCAAACAGATTTTGACGAAACTCAACTTCGTATCCCTTGTGATGAAGTTTAAGGATTCTAATCCTGGAAGACCATAAGCAGAAATCTAAGTTAGTTATTTCCACCAAATAAACAAGTCTGAAATTCTCACCAAATTCCCACTACTTTCCCACCAGCCAATGAGTAAAGAACACACCTTCAAATTCTCTAATAGTTCTTTTAGTTGATATCCAATGAGATTCTCATTTTCTTTTTCATAAGCTACAGCTTCTCCAAAGTTACGGCAAAACCTCAGATGGAATCAGACAAAAACCATCTCAATATTTGAAAAAATATCCAGTGAGACAATGTGTGGAAACCTGGTCCCCAGGTTCAAACCCTGCTGTGCACCAAGAAAAAAAGTTACATACACAACACCAGCCAACTATACCAGATACCCGAGTTCATCTTTCTAAGAATGCTGCGACAGCAACAGCTGCAGATGGTTGAAGAAGTAAGACTGACTGACATGTTGTGCCTATGTAAATGGCTAGACTCGAGGTTGGTGTAAACAGACCAATACATTTTAGAAATTGCGGTAAACACCATAACCTTCAAGGATTATGCAATCAAGAGTGTTTTTACATTAGGTACTACATCATTTCCCAACTGCCACTTAATTTGAATGTATTTCACCAGCTGGGATTTCAACAGGTTACAATAGCATACCATACCGTCTGGAGTTTCATGACCAACTTATTTGGATTGGGAATTAGACAAGGGAGACAAACTAATATCAGTGATAAGTGACTGTTTACAACACAATGAGGAGTTCTAACTTGTGTGCTTAACTGAACAACAGGGCACTTACCTGAATGTAGTACCATGAAAGAGTGACGGTGAATTTTGAATAGGTAAGGGTTATTACCAAGCTTCTAAATTTGGTTGTGATCACAGCGAGGTGTCTTTTGTGGAAATGATTATTTGTAACTGGAGTTTAAGTCTGACAGGCAGGAATCAAGCCCCTAACTCTTCTTGCACCATATTAAACATTTCTTACCCAGTGAAGCATGTAGCAATCTGACATTTTTTATGAAACTCATTACACTAACTTGTGTAATATTTTAAACTTAAAGTTCATACCATCAGAGCAAATTTTGCCGTCTTTGAGTGTTGCATTGTGACTACTTTGTGTTCCAATCTTTGCTTTGGGCAAGAACTCTCGATTGGCTGAGTCTAACATATCCACTTCCAGTTCTGAAACCAAGTTTGAAAGTTAACTTATAGACAAAGAATGCATGAGGCATTATCATTTAACATAAAGCCGAATGGAAAGAAACTAAAATAAAACAAGAGCAACGCGGAGCATTGAAATGCGCCCACAAATGCATCACAAACAGTGTGCTTTTAGGGTTGTTTATTTGTGGCATAAAAATGGCCACTAGATGGCGCAAAAATGTAGAATCCATCCAAAAATGAGAACATGACATAGCTTTAATAGAAAGCTATTCACCAAATATCATAGAAATCTGTCACGGAACTTCAGAGAAACAAACTAGGAAAACAGAATAACATGAAATTGCCATTAGGGGGCACAGTGTTCATTGGATCCACCTGAAAGTTATCATTGTCTGTGGTTAGCTTCATATAAATACACTTACTAAATTTCATAAAGATACAGCAGTGAGTTTAGGAGATACAGTTATGGCCGCAAAACAAAACAATAGGAGACGCCACAGCAGTCAAAGTCATCATCATCAACCATACTCTGCATACAGAGAACATAAACACCAATTTTCAAAACCATCCTTAGAATGATTTGGTTGATAGAAGGGTGGACATCAAAAAACAGACTCGAAAACAGCAAAAATGGCCACTAAGTGGCGCAAAATACCTCGATTCCATCCAAAACCGGGAGGATAGCGTCATCTCACCAATAGATGCCTGTATTCAAAATTTTATGAAAATCCGTTGAGGACGCTTGAAGATTAAGACTTTGCCACCAGGGGACACATTAGTAGTCAGATCAGTCCGAAAGTCTCGAAAACAGTAAAAATGGCCACTAGGTGGTGCAAATTAAATCGAATCTATCCGAAAACGGGAGAATAGCTTCAACTCACTAACAGATGCCTACATGCCAAATATTATGAAAATACGCTGAAGACCTAAAATTGCCACTAGGGGGCACATTCAATTTGGTAGTCGGATCCGCCCGAAAAGGAACACATGTGCAATTTTCATGAACATACGTCAAATGGTTTTCGAGTTAGAGTAGCGGACGCTGGACGGACCCCGCCCGGATGGAAATGACGGCATAATGCATCCACATATAAATATGTGGGCGCATAAGAAACTTTGACCTCGTATTTAGTGTATGGAACAATTCAGCATATCACCACTGGGTCTAAACTCTGAATTCAGACTCGACTCCGACCCAAAATTTCAGTGGCAGCAATGGCCATGCCAGTAACAAGAACACTATAGGTGTCAGGTAAAGGCATAGTGACCTTGTTCCTACATTACTCACCAACCCACTTTACAGATTTAGGCATATCGCCCCAACCCATCTGTACTAGGTCTTGTCTTTCTTGCACTAAAAACTTTTCTCCAAGGTTAGGGTCTTTCTTTGTTCCTGGCATGTCTACAGCCACTTCTGTCACATTAGGCGCTATTGTATTCAACTGAAAATATGAATAAACTCAGTTACCAGTGAAGGAAGTTCCTGACTAGGGGTACCAGGGTGATGACCTATCTCTACACTGACCGCCATCTTCCTGGGATACGCCACACTCAGGCGAAAGCTGTGAGCTACATGGGGGATCAAAAAATACAGTCCATCCTTTTCTAGGCATTTTACATGTCACGTAATGGACTGTTACTTGACCTTTAGTGATAATCAAGACAATGGTGTCAGAATTTTGCAAAATATGATGGAAAAAGGCTGTTACCTAGTCCCTCCAAATTTCACTGCTCATACACTGCTCATACACAGCAACACAACTAACCTACTTGAGGAATTTTGCAAGTATTTCAATGTTTTTGTTATCTACAAAATTTCTCAACAAAAATTGGTTTATCGCCAAAGCATCTTTTCTAATGCTTTCGAATGCAAAACACAGGCTAACACGGTATTCTTGTGTTTCATATTTCAGCCAGCACTTGGAACTGCAGGCCTTTGTTGCTCAACCTGTTGTTTTCTTATATTTCTGCAGGTTATAGTGAGCTGTTATCACCTGCATTACTATTTGCAGTTGAGACCTGGGGTCTGTTTCATGATAATGACTTAAAACTTAAGACAGAAATTTTTTGATTGCATGGTCTCACACTCCGACTTCACAAACTAAGTATGACACATCACAGTCTAGAAATAAATTACATACTGAGATTAGTCAGTAACCAGCACTTAGGCTATGTGTGTATTCTGATAGACTGTAGACAGTTTCACTACTCAGTGAGATTTCATTATTTTCCAGAAATAGTTGTGTGGAGCTCTAGACAAAATTTCTGATAGTTGACTTGAAATTTATTACAAAATCAAATAACAAATTTACCGAGTACGAAATAACAGGGATCTATTTCATGAAGTGACTTAACAAGTCTTAAAACAGAATTTTTTTTAGACGTACATATTCAAGTTTCAAAATTTCGAGTCCAAGGATGCACCGTCTTTAATAAGCACTTTCCATGAAGTACTCTTTCATAGAAATATTTTACTCACTGTTAAAACACACAATCTCACACTACTCAGCCATAGAAATATTTTACTCACTGTTAAAACACATGATCTAACACTACTCAGCCATAGAAATATTTTACTCACTGTTAAAACACACAATCTCACACTACTCAGCCATAGAAATATTTTACTCACTGTTAAAACACACGATCTAACACTACTCAGCCATAGAAATATTTTACTCACTGTTAAAACACATGATCTCATACTACTCAGCTATAGAAATATTTTACTCACTGTTAAAGCACACGATCTCACACTACTCAGCCATAGAAATATTTTACTCACTGTTAAAACACATGATCTAACACTACTCAGCCCAGCCACATTGGTTGCTCGTAGTGCCACATAGTAGTCACCATCGGAGACATTGTCAAACTTGAGAACACCTTTGTCGCTCAGACCAACACTGGTGTAGTTGACAATGGCCTCCTTAAGACTTGCTGACTTGAACAGTCCGAGTTCCTGATCAGCCATTAAGCTTTCCATCTCAACCACGTCCCACATTGCACCCATGGTATTTGCAGTGCCTTAAAAATAGAATTTAATTTAGAATAAATTTGCGTGATTTTGCACTCATTTGATTGTTATTTGAGGCTACACTAAGAATACTCGTACAGCAGTTTTCATTTATGGTCAAAGTAAAAAATTAGCCTCAACAAAGTAACCGTTTCTTTTCAACTATATCTGGTTTCCATTCTACAGGTAGTGGAGTACTCGAACACAGTCAAAATCCAGGCCAACACAATTAATAGTTGCATTAGTGATAGGGAAAATGGTTACATAATACCAAATAATCATACGGTAATCTCACTTAATTTCCAAATAGCATTTTTATCATTTTCAAAGACTGAATCTGTTAATAAAGTGAGCAAAATTTCACCAAGGTGTAGTTTTACTGTGTCTGTTCATTACAAATCACAAATGAATTACTTAAACCCATTCAAGGCTGTTACAGTAAAATCTGTGTGCGAGGGGGGAAGGCAAATGAAATAAAAAATTATGGGTGGTTGTGTTTGATTTCAATTCAAAATGGCTGGTGGTCGTACTTCAAAAAAATAAAAAATTACTGATCGCTGTTGTTTCATTGTGCCATAAATGTTTGATGGTGGGTAATTTCTAATCAGTAAGTTTTATAAACAATCTGCACAGATAAATAAACACACAACTTGCAAAAAGCTCCGACTTTTTCACTCCCTCCGATCTCCCCATCAGCATGCCCATAACACCAGTCAACCACAGGCGTTCGAATTTCTCGATGACTAATAACCGTAGATAGGAAACATATGTTTTCTTAGTAATGAATGATGTCAGTGGTGATCGAGGAACAGATAATCTCAAGCACTTGCACAGTCAACCATAAGCAAAATTACGGGTGGTTGCACTTAAACTTAAAAAAATTACAGGTGGTGGGCTGAAGAAATAAATGAAAAAAATGGGTGGTGGGTACGAAAAAAAGTGCCTTCCCCCCTCCCATACAGATTTTACTGGAACAGCCCTCAGCTTTTTCTCGGCATTCCTTCCATTGGGAAATTTGACAAAAATTCCACATGCCAGCCATTTTAAGTGCCGAATTGAATAGTATTTACCTCAGTATGGGAAATTTTGTGACATATTCTGTGAGGTAAACTAACTTTGATTAGAAACCATGTCTTAGGTGGCCAGCAAAGGAGTAAAAATGCCTTCAACAGAATGAACTTACTAGAAAATGCAGTTGGCTGATCCATTGAAAACCCAGGATCTAAGCATGACATTTTCTTTATCACAGGGGGCGATACATCCACTGTGATGCCATTGGTGGTAGTATTGACTGTTAGACCAGACCGACTCTCAACTTTCACAATCACAAAATAAACAGCAGGCTGATAAACTATGTTATTATCTGACATCGTCTTATTTGCTCCTGCGGAGAGATTCAAACCAGTCAACCTCAGCGTGATAGGAGTGAAGTCGTTCTTGTCTGCATCTGTACAGTTGGGGTTACAGTTAAAGTCACATTCGCTATAACAGCCGATACACGTCTCATTAATGAGAGTAAAGTTAACAATATTAGTTGTGGCATTCCTCTCGTTGTTGTCACTGACGCCCAAATAAACTTTGCCGATGTGACTTTCAAAATCATAGAAAGGCTTTCCATAATGGCACGGCCGAGTGGGTGGAAGTGGTACGGACATTCCACTCACAACAGTTGACGTTTCATAGATGGTGAAGGGGTCAATTCTCCGAGGCACGTACTTGTCTTTCATCCAAGTATGGACGACAGGGTGAGCTTTCTTGGGAGGCCGAACACCTGGAAGAGAAGAAACTGTCAATACCAGGCTGCATGCATAAGTATAAAGTGAAACACTTTGACTATAGTGCCATGTGCCAACTTTGATTTTAACAGCTCAAGCTGACAGTATTCAGACAAAATGACCCGTAATTCTGAGACATGGAGGCTACAAATTCATCGTCAGAGTAGTGTCCCCTGATTAAAAGAAATTTATTAAGATAAGTGAGCTGTTCTACAATTAGAAATTGCTGTCCTAAAAGCTATTACCATTGATTTGTGAGGTTAACAGAATTTAGCCATAACAACGGGAAAATGGTATTTTGTTTCATTAATTTTGTGTAATTGTACTATAGCTAACAATCTCTTGTTAATTAACTATATTATGCAAAGTGTGTGCATGCACAAGTTAGCACACAAGTCACTTACAATGACAGTGTCTAACAGGCTAATGTCAGGAGTTGGGACTTTTTTGCAATGCCTGAAACTGCTCTGGTAATAACTCCACATATCTTAATCGCAACTTTACTAGAGAAATTAGTGGCAAACAATCATGAAATTATAAATCTCTGATCACTGACAAGCAGTCAGTTTGTCACCCTAATTACTGTAAACATGTAAATGGACAGTCTGGTGAGAAATTCAGTTGCTAGAACTTACAGATTATGACATCTTTTTCATATGGAACAGCATCAAAATACACGACGGAACTAGGTGAAAATTCAAGCCAAAACTTTTATTAAATTTGTGAACTGAAGCCCACGTTTCTATTACCCCATTCCCTGCCAACACAATAGAGAAACAGCTGGCTGGGCTGCCAACTGCCAACAGGCACATCCAATTTTATGACATAATGAGGTGTCGTAAGGGTGACCACTAGCAGCCCAAGCAGATGGACTGAATTCAGTGGGCTATTGTGTTCGCACTAGCAAACTCTTACCTTGGGAGGTGGTCATTTTTTTACCTGGACTGGGTTCCTCACGAGAGGCATGTACTGACAAAAAGAACCTTCACTCACCTGTAAGAGTGATGGATTCTTCACCATTCTCATACAAAGTCATTCTCCAATCTTTACCCTTGGGGTCATCAGGGTCAGGATAAACATGTATGATGTATGTGACCTCTGACTTAGTGGGGTCATTGATCAGCTTGGCCCACTCGTGCTTTGATTCCTCAAAATCTCTTGCCCACATTTTCGCAAACCAAACTTTTGTCTTATTACCATGCTGGAAACCTTGAACATAAATTCCAAGTTGTTGAATTATGCCAACATAAAAAATGTTGCTAAGAAAAAGTACACTGTGAAGTTTTATTGTCTTTAATCTCCAAGCATCCTGGTCACAGGCAGACTGCAGGGTGTTCCAAGCACCAAACATATTATCCTCATCTTGCGATTATATTCATGTCAGACATTGCAGGACTTTTTCCTATACATTCAAACGTGAAAGCCTTATGGTTACTACACCTTGCGGCATTTGGACTAACTGAGCAAAACACAGTGAATGGACAATCCAAACCATACAGACTAGTCTCAAAAGTTATTCTGTGTAATATTTCAGACAAATGGAAAATGATGATAAAAGATGGTCAGCAGACAAATGTGATCACTACGCATGTGTAATCAAACAAGGTTTTCAGCACTAAATGTGACAAATATTGTGTCCTGCGAGACAACAGCAACACCAGAATACGCATTGACCGTGCCTTTTATTTCTTCTCACATCGAAAGAAAAAAATATTCCTAAAATTATCATTCACAATCATATGGGAGTCCTTATAAGCCTGAGGAAGCCCACTTTGACTCTTACGGCCACTGACCCTAAATCAAGTCATGAAAATTGTTTGATTAATATCTGCTTTATAGTTAGTGCTTGTATAGTCTGTTTTTTATTGAATCAAAGGACTTAGTAGTATGCCATTCAATAAACATTTTTTGTTGCTTTTATAGTAAAGCTGCTTGTACAGAAGAAGCCTAACGTTTATTAATTTCACTTAATGCTCCTCACACCTTGCCTCAATTTGAGACTGCTGTTTTACAGAAAACTAGCATTTATTACCAATATAGCCCAACATTATGATGCCAATGATACCCAACATCTATCAATTCTGGTGAACACTTATTGACTGTCTTCTGGTGGGAAACTGGCTTCCATTAACAGTTTTAAGGTCTCAAATAAACTTGCAGACTACGGATGCCTATGATGATACTGAACTTATTTATTGCGCCATGTACTATATTTGAATATTTTGTTCAACTGCTCTCCCAAAACTGCTCAAGACCAAATTCTTGAAGAAATATTCAATGACACGAAAACTTAAATCAGGTACAAATGGCAGAACACCTGTAAACAAAGTGGAAGAAGTCAGTAGGTTACGATCCTTAGCCTCACGTTCAAATTAAGAATGAATATTAATGAGATCATTTCAATAATGGTCTATATAAGAACACCATTACACTCAGAAAGCAATTGCCATTATAGATTAACACTTATTTATTCTTTAATATTTAAGAGGGTAATAACTCCATCAGTTCTCACTGCTTTCCATGGGGGTCCTCACTAGAAACAATTTCCTTACCAAAGAAAGTAAGACCAAATCCACTCTTGTAGTTGATAATAACTTCTCGTGGGTCTTTGGTGGTGGTGATGACCGGTGCTGAGGTTGTCGTTACAGCAACATTAGTGGCATTGCCTGAACCGTTCCTAAAAACTGATGTTGTCGTGACAACTGTAGTTGTCGTTGGTGCCATGGTAGTTGTAGTTGTGGTGGGCGCTTCTGTTGTTGCGGTGGGCGCTTCCGTTGTTGTGGTGGTGGTCACCTGAGCCTCAGTTGAATTGCTGCAATTGCCTTTGCATGGCTTGACCTAAGATGACAACAACAGTTATTAGTGCCCTTTACTTCTGGATAGCAGTCAGAGATAGCAGACTGACTAAAGGGTATCAGTGCCCGGTTGCATGAAGTACAGTCCCATTAGGGTCTCAATTATGTTTCTTAATCCTTCGGGACATTTGGAGACTTTGTTTATTTAGTAAATGTAACAACTTGTCTTTATTATGAGCTCCTCTTATTATTATTACATTTTCCAATAATACAATGTACATATGAAAACCGGTGACTTATTTTAATGAAAATAAATAAGGACCGAGTTCTTAAGGATGTTGCATGAAAAGTACACTGTGTATTTTCAATAATATTGAGATTTTAACATAGAGATTGACCTCACTATATATCAAAGCTAAAACTAAAGCATGACACAAGAATAGAGAAAAAACTAGAAAGATTATTGTCACGGCGTGACAATAACGGACTCTGCGCATGCGTATTACTGGAATTATTATGGGAAGTTACTGACAGCAACCCATTTACCAATATGAAAAGGAATTCTTTACAATTGTAGGCGAAACTACATATTAATTTTTTGATGACCTTTCCACTAATTGACCTCTTCCGGTGCATTATGAGCCCCGATGAGGGAGTAATTGTTAACTCGATCAAAAGTGTGGTTAATGCTGATAATCACAGATGTTTTACTTTAAGCACTTCAGAATACAAGATAAATGAAGTGGTCAAACTTTCAGAAGAAAAATGCACCTAATGACCCCACGGGTGCACCAAATGACCTGAAAATTTCTAATTCAAACTCAATCGCACTAAGTAAACAGATACGTAATCCACAAGTCTCTAGCTCAAAATTTTAGTTTGCACTCAATGACCTTTGACCTATTTTTTCTGATTGGTTAGGCCTATTGCAAAGTAAAGTAGGGTATTTAATTGGCATGTTGATTTACACCAGTGTGCTGAAATTGAAAAGAATTCCTTGAAAAACGGAAGAGATATAACATGTTGAACGTTACATGACCTTTGCACTAATTGACCTTATCCGGTGCATTTTAAGCATCTTTAGGAGAATTATTGCAAAGCCCATGGAAAATGTGTTTAATGCTGAGAATCACAGTTGTCTAACAGTTGACACATCAGAATACTTGCTGATTGAAAAGGTCAAATTTTCAGAAGAAAAATGCACCTAATGACCCCATGAAACTTTGGATTCCGATTTGATTTACCTGTGGCTATCAGCCTGTCAATTTGAAGTGTCTCGCTCAAAATTTTAGTTTGCACCTAATGACCTTTGACCTATTTCACCTGATTGGATGACCCGATTACTTAGAAAAGTAATTTTTTAAATTGTCATGTTGACTTATACCTGTGCACCGAATTTGAAAAAGATAGCTTTAAAACTGGAGGAGTAGCATTTTGAAAATTATATGAACTTTGCACCAAACGACCTCTTCTGGTGCAATATGGAATATGATTATATAACCAATCAAAATTTATATACTGTCAAAAGTCATATCCTGAATATAAAGACCGTACCTGCACCCAATTTGGAGTTATTAAGCCTCAAAGTTGGTCAGAAGAAGAATAAGAAGAATAAGAAGAATAAGAATAAAATTGAAGAAAACCCAGGAACAACAGTACTCTGCGCTTACACGCGCAGAATAATAACAAGAAGAGCAGCAGTCTGTGTTTGCACAACAACTACCGAATGTTTAGGGAATATAGTTGGGTCCCTAAATGCGGCTGTTTCATGCAACTGGCCACTATGTATTTCAAAACATAGTCATTGCAAACAAAGGATGATAAAAATTTCTAATTGCAACTTCAATGATGAACTGAAAACTATTATGTGAACTTACATTAGTCCTACCAATACATAACTTTACATGACAATTAAACTGGGCTACGTTCTGTAGATGCAGGATGACCACAAGAAAAGTTAAGCTGCGTGATCACATGCTCTGCTTCTAATACATGGCCGTGATATCTCGCCACGTGATGCGTAGTCTTGAGTTATCGCGAGTCTCTTACATCTACGGCATCCAGGCCTGCTGACACATAACACCATGAGAAAGAAAAGTTGAGAGACAAGTGACTCTTACTGTGGCCAGAGTTGGTGGTCTTGTGGGTGGCTTATATGGGGCACCCTGAGCAAGAATTTCAGCTGCACTTTTCTCATCTTCGACTCTTGGTGCCACGCCCACATCAGGCTCATCGAGAACAACCTCCGTCATGGCAAAAGTTGTCATCACCTTGTCACCAGCAGCAATCTGCATGGTGATGCTATATTTGCCTTCCATGATTGTTTCTGCCTCTCCATAGATGCCTGAAATTAACATGTGTCGTAAACACATCAAATAGATTACTGCTAAAATTGGCATTAAATTTTATATTTTTCAAAGACTTATTGCACTGCTACCCTGGCAAAGTTTATTTGCTGACATGTGCATTACAAAGATTAATACTACAATAAAGAGGAGAACTTTCTACGTAATAACTCTGTTGAAATATATTAACTGAAGAACTTGTGGCCAAGGGTATCCTGAACTGAACAATGTTTAACATTAAATTATTTTCTTAATGTGTATACCACTGACAGTGCTGACATATGACAGTTGTTCTTCATCACAGCTGTAAGAACACCAGCATTGGTCTGAACCCATAAAAGCAAGTCCCTATAATTGCAATAACGCAACTTTGTGGCCCGCCCCCCGGGGAATGAACGGCAAACAGCAATTCAAAGGTGTCAACTATTTCCTAGCACTAATTTTCCTACAGTAGCAAGGCCCTGAATTGCATTCTTTATCAATAAAAATAAATTAAGGTAGAAATGAAGTGATGCTATTATCATATATTGCAATTTCCGCAAATGACTTGCAAATAATCACTCTTAATGAGACTTAGATTCCAATACCATTCCAACTAATGAAATCTTTTACCCAAATCTAAACAAGTTGGGTACATTTTGGGGCGCTAAAATTCTCATGAGACAGTCGTTCACCAACTGACACTCCCATGTGCTTTTAAGGAAAACCTAGTCGTACTTAATTGTGTTACACAGTCGAGAAACAGTGTTTGCAAAGGAAAATTAAAAATTCCAGGTATGGGCGTTGAGCAGAACATGGGGAATAACCGAATATTCAAAGTTTGTGAATCATGACTAGGTAGATTCATACCAGCACACTTCATGTAGTCCTTCTTCGCGTGTTGCTGGCAAGTGAGAACCTTTGACCCTGGCTTTCCAGCTGCAGGAACAGCGTTATCAGCAACATACAAGGAGGTTAGAGTTCTGGGATCACCATCCACCAAGTACTTTTCATATCCAGTGAGAGGTGTCCAGGATGAGATGTTTAGGTCTCTTGTGTCAGGACAATTGAGCTGCAGCGACAACACCAGGTCAGGGTGCAAAGAAAAGGATAATTTATTTCTCCTGACAAACATAACTGAGAACACCATGGATTGATATCTACTTGGCCAGTGGAGTTTTTAAACACATATTTTGCACCATCTCCCTGCTGCTCTATCCAGGGAAGATGGAGAAAATATAAACAAAAGACAACACTGGCACCAACCATACCATACAAAGCAGAGAGAAAACAAACTCTTGATGGCACACCAATGTACAATAGGTTTGGAAGGAGATTATGAATTACTTCCGAAGCTAGATTAACCACAAGATTGCTCATGTGATCTATAATGTCGTAACATTGAGGGGAATTTCTGGCAAAAGAGTGTTCCCTCGTCAATTTTTAGTGCATTACCGTCACTGTTCAGAAGTGTTTCTACTAAAAATAGCACAAAGCAATATCAGTACTTTATGTGATATGTCCCTCTGTTGTCTTCAGAGCTTCCATGAAAACTAAAACGTGAATTTCAAAACTAAGATTTCTTTCAGATATTTGTAAGGTTGATCTTTGTTTCATTAGGTCAATACTTACAACGCTTATTTCCTATCACGTCTCCAGTTATTCACTTACTTTCAGTGTTGAAACCCTGTGCAAAGTCATCTTTGAAAAATACTATTTGTGCTTATGTTTTGAAGTGGAACACCCTGATTTGATCCTTTAGCTTATTAAAGCGAGTTAATTGACGTCAAAACATGTTCACTCTATGCCATAAATTGATTGATGTGATGAATAGGCCTCTTACTCCTGCCCATATGAGTCCTTTGAAGTAAGCAGTCTAGCTACAAAAGTGCTAGCAATAACACTGATAATTTTGGGGTGACTCAAACCTCTTGCAAAACGCCAGCAAAGTAACTCTTACGATCATTCACATTGTTGGCATTTTGTACTGCAAGTGAAAGTTCTAGGAAAAACGCAAATGTATGTGGCAGTCAAGAACACTTTAACACTTCATGAAAATATATGACGTTCCTTGAAATACAACCACTGTTAGCTTAACTGACCTGTTCTTTGTAATTAGCAATTGCCATGGTAACCACTAGCTCATTAATTGACGAGGTGTAGGTAATGTCCTTGTACCAATTGTCTCCATCCACAATACTACCAACAACTGAAAATAATATGTACAGCAATTTTATTTATATCCAACTATTATAATCAAAATGAAAGTGGCGTCGTTAGTATTTCCCCAGACGGTATTCACTTGCATGCATATTGTTCTTCATATTGACAATCACATTGCCAGAATAGAAATTAACAGAAAACTGCAAAATTAATGAAAGTAAACCAACTGTGCAATTTTCAAATTCCATGGTCGCTTTACTTAACATTAAGGGCCCTATCAATAAACCCACTGCCGATACCAAAACCTTAAATACAATTATCACTAAAAGAAAACCTGCTTTCCAAACCAGATTCATCACCAAATATTGTGACCGTTTAAGAATTCTAGCCAGTCACAAAGAAACAACTCCCTTACCTGGAGGGATGTCGTCCAGGAACCCTGGGTAACTTGCCAAGAATTGGGATTTCGTTCTTGCTTTGTTAGTTGCCGTCATCAGCACATAGTGAACACTGTTGAGTTGCAGGTCAACAGGCATGAACACCAAGCTCGTGTCGTTGGCGGCAGCCTCTGTAGGTTCAAACAGAGGCACCAAGTTGGTACCAATAAGAGCTTTATTTGAGCACCTGTCACGAGTTAAGTAGACATTGTAAAAGTCAATACCAGATTCAGCATCAACCCAGTCCTTCCACTTGACTTGTAGCTTTTCTTTAGTCGAGAAGAAAACAGCATCATTGTAGACATTCCCGATGTCCACTGTGCCCATGACTGGTTTTGTCAGGTCAATCAGTACAGGCTCTCCAACTTCTGTGTAGCAGTGGTCCGCCTCGTTGATGGCTTTCACAATGGGGTAGTAATATGTATTGTGTTGTAGTGACAGGTTTGTCAGAGTGACCATGGTGTCTGTTTTCACATCTGTCCAGTTAAGTACATCAAATGACATGTCATTGATGATGTTATGTGACATGTCAGCGTAGTTTCTGCATCCTGTCATAGATGTCACTCGTGCAGCTACATCCTTGGTTGCTAAGGCAACTTGGTAGTTTATGTTGGCAAAGGTTTCACCAAACTGTTTCCATGCTACAGGAAGCGTCACATTACGTGACCAGTACTTATCTACCTTAACGCCACCTGGGCCAATGTCGTACTCATAACCGACAGCGATACCGTTGGAGTAACCATCAGAGAATGAACCACTCATGGCAAAGGCACGGACGGCGCAATAGTAAACGACATCAATTTTGGTCAGATTCAGATCTATAAAAGTATAACTAAGGTTTGTGCCGACATCAACATACCAGTGGATATTGGTTCTGGTGACCTCTGTTGAACGGTCATTGCCCAAGCCAACTATATAGTGAGAGATGACCTTAGAGGGATCCATAGATCCAGGCTCCCCAAACTCGTCCCAGTTGCACTCCAAGTACGTGTAAGGCTCGTAGAAGTTGAGATCTCTATCTTTGTAAGGCCCATCACGAACTTCTCCAGGTTGGGGAGGGAACTTGTTCATAGTCACGCCATCAGAGGCTGCCACCACAGTCCGTCCAAGAATGTCAGTGACGCGTATCACACTGAAGTACATCTTGAGGTTCTCCAAGACAAGCTGGTCATTCATGAAGAAAGTGCTGTCAGTTGGAATGGACGTGAAGTTCTGAATGATGTAGTCTATTAAAAACAGTGGAGAGTTAAAATGCTACTTTCAATCACGATAATTAAGAAAGAAAAAATAAGTTTGGTTCACCTTTCAATCCTAACTTCAACAGAATTTTGTTATTTTAGATGTATTGGGCTAACCAGGTAGTCTTAGCAAAGTTTTGATAAAAAGAAAATGCGAAGTCAGTCATGCAAAAACAGGCCCATGATCAAATGATATTTCGTCACAAGATCCCAGGCAAAGCAACAAAAGACCAATAACAGTTGTATTGAATAGGCGCCTGAATAGGATACCATTACATGCGACTGTTATTTGCAACTGTTTGAATTAGAAGGTGATTCTGATGGTGACGTAGGAAAAAGCAAGCCAATACGCCCAACAGTTTGTCACATTTGACAATTTATGGCACTAGTGGGCTCAAAGTGATGCTCTTAACATACTGTAGGAACCAAATTTACTGGTGTTGCCCTTTAAGATAGGCTTTAAGGGTTGCAACTATTGGCGGAGATAGCTTTTGAAGCAGTGTATCATAAAACGCTTGATACCACAAACATTTTTGATCATGTTTTCATAGAAACAGTAAAAGTTAAAAATACAATTATAAGGATCAAAACCTTCATAACTTTGGAAAGGGATGAGGTAAAGACACACATATGTCAGCAATTGAATTTCATGTTAAAACTGAAAATATATTGAACTATAAGAATTTTTACAAGTCGGTTGAAATGTCAAATATGTGACCAGTGAAACTTGGGGTCTCAAATTGCAAAACAAGGTTTTGAGTTTCCTAAAAATAAAATATCATGATCTATTTATAAAAAAATACATACACTTCCTATCAATGTACAACACACATAATGAAATGAATTAAAATATTACAATAGTTTTTTAGAGTCTTAAGAAACCCTGAACAAACTCGGGCTAACTCTTTAGGGCTAAACCAGGACTACTTTGGGCAGAGACAAGACAAAGGGCATGCATTTGAGGCAAGGAAACCTAATAGAACAGAAACAGTACTATCCCATAATTTATGAATTCTGATCTTAAAATCTAACTACTTTAGCTGAACTGGCATCTAGATAGATTATGCTTTAGGTTTTACGCACACTCATGAAACAACCATCTTTTGCCAGCGTGGTTTTGAAACAAGGTCTGATGTCTGATGTCATCTTGGTATTTTTGCAAACTTCTGTTACTACCCAGGTTATCAGGCTCTGAAAAAGTGACCAGATAAATGTTGCCACATCCTAACTCACCATCTGCCCTGTAGATGGCCCATTCAACTGCGGTGACGATGGCGCCATTAGCAATCTCGTAGCGTCCTTGGAGTTGAGTTTCTTCTTCTTGGAAATCCACATCAGCTGCTGTGCTATTGGGCTTCAGGTCATGAACTGTAACCTTGAGGTCAGGGGTTATCAGGACGAACTGGGAGACAGCTGAACTGAACAGACCTGCCTTATTGACAGCCCTCACAGTGGCTCTTATTGACGTTCCTGAAACAGAATTAATAGTGGGTGAAAATTCAATTAATGTTTTACGTAAAAAGGCGCCAACTGCCACATGACATGCACTCTGTCCTGCATTTTCCATCATATGTCAAGAGGTCAGTCGAAATGAAGCCTCATGTAGCGAGCAATCACAAGGGGCTTTATGTGGACAAAAGTATTTCACACTGAAAGTCAAATAAACAGACAGTTATAACATAAACCTGTGAAATGTATAAGTGAACTTGTTAGTAAAAACACACTCGAGTCAGTGTTGCAATAGAAAGATATGTATGTCAATTGACTTGATGGCAGTTCAGACAACTAATCTGTCATCTTAAAGAATTCTTAATCATGAGAGGGCTTGCCAGACATTAGATCTGCCTTAATCCTATCATCTGGCTCCAAATCAGAGGACAAATCATCAATTCTTTTTACCATGACAAAAATTTACACTTCAAGAGCATGACTTCTGGTTAGGCTCTGACTGCTCATAATGATCGAAAGTAATTGGGATTTAGCAAATTAATTTTATATGAATGAATCATAAAATGGTAGATGGGATGCTTTTGTGAAAAATATTCTATTTTTTATAAGCCAACAGATCAGATGTCCCAGCAGCCTATTTGTAAGAAATCCACAACTAAATGTCCTACAGGTGTCAGTGACACCTCCTTTATACGAGTCCACTTGCAGTGTTAAGTTATTTGTAACTGGATTCGAAATATATACAAAACAGTAGCACTGGTATCCAAAGACCACAAGACTTGTCTTAACAAAATGACAATGAAATTTGAATTCGTACCTGCTGCTAGGTTAAGTCCCGTAATAGTGTAAGATGTTACCAAGCCAATAGACTTGAACTGTAGAATGGAGGTCGATGATTGAGCAGTGCCCAATGCTATCTCATACCTAGAAAGAAACAGGGAACACATTTGTCATGATTTTTTACATTGATCCTGAAGCTTAGACAGCTTTAAAACACCCACAGATGTTTTCTCTTCATAGGCAATAAAGGAGAATGTCACCCCAAAAAACAACGTATTTTGTAACAATAGATCAACTAGTTCCATTCGATAACAGCAAGTTCAGTTCTTTTACCCGTCACCAGACAAAACAGAGGTGTTGAAAGTAACCAATACAGGTTCTAACACAGTCTTCTTAGGAGTTCCAAAGATGCTTACTGGTGTCAGCTTATCACTTAAATTCATTGTTTTACACCAATAAATCATCAAAATTCGATGTAAAACCCTTAAAAATACAAATGAGTTGTTTTATTTCGCTGTTACAGATTTATAGAAATTTTGAACGCACCGTAGCCTACACATAAGCGGCACACCATGTAAACAAGATCAGTTCCATAAACCATGTGAACAAGATCAGTTACATTAACCACTTGAACAATTAGATCAGTTCCATCAACCATGTGAACAAGATCAGTTCCATTAACCATGTGAACAAGATCAGTTCCATCAACCACGGGAACAACAGTTACATTAACTCTGTGAAAAAGACCAGTTCTATTAAAATGTGAACAAAATCACTTCCAATAACCATGTGATCAAGATCAGTTCCTTTAACTAAGCAACAAGATTGACTCCGGCATCTCTCATAGTGGTAGCATATGTAATTTCAATTTTATTGATAGTAATTATTATAATAAACAGGTGTGCTAACAATAGGTGTTAAAATATAGCTATTTGGCACATTGAAAAAACAAACCTGTCCAACGGTGTGCTGTCAGTAAATGGCTGCCACTCGACATCAACAAACCTCTGAGAAATCTGGCAGACAACCTGAGCAGGGTTGGGTGACAGTGGGAAAATAGACGGAGTAACTATTTTAACCTGTAACAGTGAGAAAATGGATAAAGTTATGATTTTAACCTCTGTAGCAGTGGTAGTATAGAGTCAAGATTTTAACCTGTAACAGTGGAAGTGTGGACATAGTCAAGATTTTAACCTTTAACAGTGGAAATGTGATCATAAATTTTAACCAGTAACAGTCAGTGGTATAAGTATAGATAGAGTCGTGATTTTGACTTGTAAATTGGAAATGTGGAGTCATGATTTTAACCTGTATCAGAAAGTGGAAATGTGGGAACCTTAAATTTTAACCTGTAACAGTGGAAGTAGGGATAGAGTGATGATTTTAACCTGTAACGTTGGAAATATGGTTAGAGTCATGATTTTAACTTATAACAGTGGGAATGTGGAGATACTAATTTTAACCTGTGATAGTGGGAATGTGGATAGAGTCAGTATTTTTACCTGTGATGTTCGGAGTAAGGACAGAATCACTACATTAAAACTGGAGCAGTGGAAATAATTAGGAGTAACTATATTAACCTATACCTGCGGTAATGTGGATGGAGTTTGTAAATATACCAGAGGGACTATATAACTGTCACAGCACAAATCTAGGATTTTGAGAATACTGACAGTCTCTATTCTGATCTGTAACAATATGAAAACGGACGGTTCACGAATGGAGCCTGTAGCAGACGAATATTAACCCATCAACAGAAATTCAAATGGTTATCAGTTTTGACAGTCACTTTTTTGGGTGTGGCACACAAAAGCTGTTCATGATGCAACTCTTACGCAAACAATTGGGGTTTTGTTACCCCATCGTCTAAACAAGCTTGAGCCAGACTGTGACCAACCAGTGCTAATGGATTCACAACTCGTACGTTAAACAGGTGTGTTGGTTTATCAACGCAACTATATCTCATCCAATACTCATTCCATGAACAGTGACTAGCTCACTTTAGTCCATGACAGCGTCATCAAGCCTTTGATTTGCAGAGGAATTTGCTGGATACTCTGGGATAAATACAGTGCATGCCTTCTCATCCACCTGCATACAAATCCTGTTAGCATCAGCAGTTGCCTAATGCAATGCAACATGACAGATAACAAAATCAACAAAATCTTCAATTTCAAATCGTACAATATGAAAAATTAGTCCCAAATCATTTTGAGTACAGTGCAAATATTTCAAGTATTCGAAACATTTATTTGAATGTACAAGTATCAATCATTCCTGAGTTATCATGTTCTGAAGAAAGCAGAATTTTGGCATAATTCTGGAGTTATATATTAACTGAACTACACGATTTTCATTATCTACCTCTCACATTCATATTTGTCATGTGAAACAGGTGAATCTAAATTTCAAAAACACTTGCCAAAACCAATTACCTCTGTAGCAGTTGGTGGATCAATGATGTAGACAACCTCATCAGAAACGGAGATGTCATGGCCCACGAGGTTTTTCACATGAAGAGTGGCAAAGTACGTAACTCCCGTGGTCAAATTTTTCTCCAAGAAATGGTATTTCCACATTTGTCGGTAAGGAGGCAGTTCATACCAATCTATCATGTCTGTACTGTTGTGAGACGTGCCAACGGCAATGGCCATGTCTGAAGAAAGAAAGTTTACATTTAATTATGCACTGATTAAGAAATCTTACAAACCTCCTCTGTGGAGCACACTGCTAACTGACAAGAAATTAGGAAAGTTTAATTGGCAATGAGCATATAGGACGGTGTTTTTCCGTTCAGTGACTT
The DNA here is from genome assembly GCA_002633005.1 of Phoronis australis. NCBI lineage: Eukaryota > Metazoa > Phoronida > Phoronidae > Phoronis > Phoronis australis. The sequence goes on along the minus strand of NMRA01000385.1, from coordinate 117,245 downwards.
ATAACCAGACGTAGAGGGTTGTGAGCATGTGATAACATCTAGCTTCTTTGTTAACTGCCAAGCATCGTGTTTTGTCTGATATGACAACAGGCAGGCCAATTATCTACCAAGCTTATTACAGACCAGATGTGAACACAGTCAAATCCAGAGTGAATTGGTACATTCGATAATAGATTGTCGTAACATCGGTTGTAGATGGGCGATTTTGGCAATTCAAAAACTAAACATGATCACCATTTGACGAGGATTTCAGAAATGCTATTGGTTTATGTTCAAATATGTTATAACTTAACCTTTATTTTTAACAGCACAACCCAGTCAGGCTAGAATATGATATTACTGGAGATTAGAGCAATTATTGAACAAAATAAAGCTGGCCCTGCAACCATGAATGCCAGAATGGAGTTAATCAGTCTTGTAAGATATTGGCTACAGGGGTGTTTTTCCCTACTTGTTGTTGGGCTATAGAATTGAACAAGTTGGCAGTAACAGGAAAACTCCATAATGATAACCAATTCTTGAATGCTGAATCAGTTGCGTGCTTAATAAAATTAGTTTTCTCCTTAGAATGGGAAAATATCTTGCTACATCAACTCACAAGTAACAGAGCTCTCATTGTCACTAGCGATATTCCAGCTGCAATCAAATCCGAGATTTGTAGTCGACACATAAGGATGGCAGCGATAGTTCTCCACGTATGGAGGCGTCACATCCACAGTGACACCTGGTGTTAATTTCCTGACACTATTGCCGAGCTGATCCACAGAGCGGAGTTCACCAAACACCTATGGGCAAGTGAGAGTTGAAGAACGTGCTTCACTACACAATTGGTTGCGCAGAACATGACCTACAAGACTCTGCTCAGATGCTTCAGTAATTAGAAACCCTAGGAAAATGTAAAATTCGGTTAACCTTGAAACGGGACGAATTCTTTATTAAATGGAAACTAAATCCTATTTGGAGATTTCAACCAGTCCTCCATTTGTCATGTGCTAATGCAGCATTGGAATAGCACTTGAACAATAAAAGCAGAAATAGAGAATCACTTTCTGTCACAAACTGGATATTTGTTATTCTTGGTCAGTGCATGGTCTTTCAAGAGTTGTGTAACTTGCCTAAAGCGTAGGTATCATGCTTGCCCGTCTAGCAGACTTTGAAAAGAGATTGATTTCAAATCTTGCTCCAAATTTTTGAGGCTTATGGAGGGTTAAAAAGCATTACTTTGTTTCAGATAACTAGATAGGAAAGTCATTTTTGACCAGACGTGGTACCCATGCAGCACTCTTGTTTTTGTTGATGTGTGTATCTAATTTTTTGTATATCACACAATGCATTTACTGGGATTTGTGCATAAGGAATTAATCAACCTTAGGAAAAGGAAGAAAACCTGATGTTTGGGCAAACTTTTGAAGAGCAACATCAGCAGTTTGCTGCTGAGTAGAGCTATTGTTCAAGGTTTGTCATTGAGAAATTTAAAATTAGCACTAAAAAATTTACAGTGTTTTCTTCTAGGCCTCAAATTGTCTCATTTTTGATCAGTTTGAACATCACCTGCAAAATAACACCACATGGGGCATTATATATTATAAAAATGCCAACCGATCTGTAGCAGTGGGTGTATTTTAAACACTTGTTTGCCTTTAGCTGTAACAACTAAAGATTGGAATGATTAACTATTTTTTCATAGAGAAGTATACCTTAAATCAACCATCAAAATTCAGTTCTAGATTAGCATGGTTCTTACCAGTTGTCCTTGGGTTAGTTTAACCGTGCCCAACGGCATATGGTACTCAGTTGTGGCTTTCCAGTCTTGGAGGTCTCCTGTCCCAGGTAGACTCCCCACACGGTAGTACATAGTTTTGTTTTCAATTCCTGTTGAAATATCAATGAAAATAGTTAGAAATGAAACATGAAACAAAATTGTAGTTTAACTTTAAAGTTCTTGAGTTTGAAACGCAATATGGCAATGATCAAACACTAATTCATTGAAACCAGTTGCATGAGAAAAGAACTTCCCTCTATCCACAGTGAGATTGTTTGCAATTAAGAGTAACGGACCTGTAAGTGCTTTTAATCACCCTTTTCACTGTTGTGAAGAAGAATAACGTTGCTACGTGGAAATCATATTCAGCAATGCAAAGCACGATTTTCAATGCGAAGTTCAAGTTAGTACAAATTAAAGCAGACATCAAATAAGTTCATGCATAGTGAACTAATTTCACAAACAGAGACAAGTTATTATCATGGGCAGAGCAGCACTGAAAAAAGTGGGGCTATAGCTCCAGCCCCCTGTGGTGCACTGCCCTTAGACCGTGGGTGGCGCAGCACTGAAAAAAGTGGCGGGCTATAGCCCCCAGACCCTATGGTGCGCCGCCCATGATTATAGCTATGGAATTGGTCAAAATAGTGTGCACCCTAACGATTGTCTGTGGGCACTAATAAAAATTAAATTGAAGTTAAACCTACCATAATCCGTGCTGTTCCACTGGAAACTCAACATGTCTGCTTCCTTGGACTCATAGATTACACGATGAGGGTCGTTTAGGTCAACCACTGTACCAAACTCCTTCAGTTCCAAAGTGGGTGGTGTAGAATCCAGCTGGAATCCGTCAGACTCGGACACAACGATGTCTTCATGACAGTTATGACCCGTGATGGCTCGCACAGTCACAAATGCCTGTCAAAAATAACACTATGAGTGTTCTATACTTTTATGAATGTTGACAAACTGGCGCAATTATATTTGACTACATGAAGTGTACCTCACATGCGCATGTTGATGTAGGTTCTGGCAATAATCACTTATAGGGTCCCATATTTTGAGAACCACTTTGATACCTGTTATTTATAGAAGAAAACAGGTTCTCAAAATGTAGGACCCATTTAAGTGGCCATTACCTAATGACATGCTCCTATATTTGAAGCTGTACCTACATTTTAATGTATGCTAATATGTGCGAGTCACTACAGTGAAGCCGAGCAGCAAATTTTTAAATAGCATGTGAGTGCAGCTAGACTTGTAATAGTTTACAAAATGGTAGATCTTCACATTTTTTCAATTAACATTTTTAACTAGATCTAATTTTAGCACTCAGAAAGGAAAAATGATAATAACACAAAACCACCCACTTAAGAAATGCACAACCTAAATTCCAAGATTGTCTGTACCTACATCTGATACGCACATCTAAATATTACTAAGGTTTCTATGCTTACAAGTGATATGCACATCTACGCGCCAAAATTGTCTCTGCCTAGAACTGACATGCACATTTACATGATACCATGTTTTTCTGTGAAGCTTAGGTGCATGCAACTGCATGCAAAATGCATGAACAAAAATCAAGCTTTGTGAAAATTCATTATTTCAAATAAAAGCACAAGGATTTAAATGTGCACATGAGCGTTATAGAACAGAGTAATTTTCATGTCAACAGATGTCTGTAAGTATCTCAGGCCACGTTCGTACAAGGTTCTGAGGACATATGGTAAAACAAAGCGTAGCGCAAATATGTTGGTGTGTTACTGCTGAAATTCAATGGAAACTGCTCCTCGTACAATCATGAATTCCTACAATAAGTGATATTCATACCACACAACATTGTTGAAGTCTAATTCAGGAGACAAAAAAAGAGCAGATTAAACTTTTTCCATGACAGTCACTGTAACTTTCATGCAAAATGAGAAAATATTTCAGTTATTCTGCACATGAATTTATTGGTGAAATTCTAACGCTACAACAAATCAGCAGGTAATACCTTTTCCTTGGTCAGGTGAAGATTAGCCTGTGCATAGCCCGTGTTGTTAGTCTCCATCACAATACCCTCCATCATGAATGGCTGAAGGTCTGTGTAGCCCGGCTGACTACCAATACCCCAGTCATAACCTAAAATGAAGACACAGACATCCAGCAATAATTAATTATAGGTTGATCAAAAAGATAACATAATTAGGAAAAACAACTAAAACAAGGTTTTAAGACAAAATATGGTTCAACTTCACTAGTAGACTGCAAACAAATGACATGTAGCTATTGGCAAGAAATTCAAGGCATGAATACAAAATAAATAGTTCCAAGGACTGGTTTCAAACGGACATACAAGTAGACTGAGATAAGACATTCAGAAATGTTTAAGTAAAATAACTTTGGAAATGGTATCCTTGCAAGTTCATTTCAACCACTTGATCTTACCAATGATACCGCAAGCTTCAGACTTGAATCCCTTGAAGGACATCGCGACTGAAGTGACATCATCCTGCCAGCTGGCGTCATCATATTTGACACGTCCGTCAAACACCACGCCAGGCTCGTTGCCAGCCAATACTTTGATCCTATTGGATGTCATCACGCTGGATTCATCACCAGCTCCGTTCACACACTTTACACTGATGTAGTAGTAGAGGCTACTGCTGCTGAACGGCTGGAAGATCACAATCTCATTAAATAACCTCTTTTAAAAGAATGAATCAGACAAGTGTAGTTCGCCAGGAACTCTCTGGCAAGAGATAATGGAGTCACCATCTGTTTTGTTTCTCCTCAAAACTCAGTCACTTGATAAAAACTTGTGAACCTGACGAATAGCATCAGCTGCTGCTCATTTCTGGTTTCCTTTCATGTTTACGGGCCCAGCCCTTGAAGGGTACCCAATGCATCCATGTAGCCATCCTACGCATATTTTTCTTATTGATAACTTCTTAAGCAGCATCCCTCAGAGAGACATGTCCCAATAATGGAAACCATTATGTTTCCATGTTACTGTTTTATTAAAATCATACAAACTTTCAGGTTATGAAAAGTCACTTGTTGGAAGGTCACACATATTTTAATGATACAGGTTATCTATCCTTTCACAATAACGGGTCCTCTCTCAGAAAGGCGGACCAAAGCAATTGCCCCTAGCTCTGCCTTTCCGGGCACTGTCAACAATTCACAAGGTTAAAAAAGATTTCTAGTACACGCAAAGCACAGCAGTATCATGACATTCAGCGCAAATAACCAAAAGTTATTGTATTGAAGGGATGGAAGTTTGAAGAACTTGAAGGCCACTGTTCCGTGAATTATACAAAGGGATTAATATTTCTGAGGTTGTACAACTATAAAATGTCGATACTCTTTCCCAAAGTAACATAAGAATAGTATGGATCATCACTAAGAGTTTTTTGTAACCAACTAGCACAAGTTGAACAGACGATCAGGGTACGATGTTTTACTACTGTGTATAAAGAGTTATGTATAACAGATTACTGTAGTCAAAGTACTGTACATGTTCTACCATTGATAAACAAAGATTTCAGAGATTTTCATAAACCATTGATAATAGCTAACTCTTGAATGAACCAAAATCCACGTTAACACAAACAAATTAGGGAAATTTTGTAAGATACCCTGTCTCTCTTTTTCCCCGGCTGACCCATCTCCCATGTTCTCCCGATTGCCCTCGCAAACAGGCCTTTAGGAATTGCTGATAATGTTCTGTTTTGATAAGCATCGACTTTGTTGGTTCTGACTATGTATACAAAAGTCATGTTGATGTATCATAGAAATTTGACTGATTCACAGATGTCTTTTTGACACTTAGAAGCTAATCTTGTAAGAATTGATGATGCTTCGTTGAATTTAGTTGCAAGCTGAAGATTAGAAAATCTACCTAAGTTCCTAAACCCAAATAGCGACGATTTTTATGTATCTGAAATAGAGGTATTGATGAAATTTGAACAGTTCAACAGGATGTCCCAAAAATGCACTTACAATTCAAATGTCAATAAAAGCATTCTTCATTGATTCACCAACAAGATCAGTGGTTTAAATTCACAGAAGAACAAGAACTATATGCACTGCTCCTTAACTTGGGGATGATTGAATATCTTTGCAATTCTTTGATGTTTTTTTTTAGTTTTCCAGCAGCATTGAGCAATAAATTTTTGTTCTGAAACTGAGTCATTTGTTTGCCTGTCCCATGTATATTCAGAGCATGTGATGGTTCACGTACCTACTATGAAAACAAGATGAAACCATACAGCAGGCCTGGTCACAGAATCCAATCCACATGAACTGAATTAGAACTCTTGGCTTTGTAGTGAAGCATGAGCACATTTTGGTACACCCTATTTATCATTTGTCCTCAACCACCAGAAACAGTGTTTTAATAAGGAATTTTGAAACAGCCCCAAGGCAGTGTACCACGGACCCGGGCCCATACCTTTTCAAAACATACATTCAAAGCATGACCCCAATAAAAGCAACTTTTCTAAAACTAACTGAACCATTGATAGTAAAATGAATCCTGACCTTAATGCCTAAGTGGACGAATAGGTACCAGGTGAGTGGCCTGTTCAATTTAATCATGTTCGAGCTGTTCAATGGGTTACCTGGTTCATCTAATCCACATTTTAATACCTTCAGTTAGCATGAGTTGTCAGCTTATAGCTATACTGCACCTGAGGCAGACAGTCCAGCTCCCAGCCCATAAGCCTCGTTCTCACTATCCGTGAAATTTTGTTGCAAGTTCTTATGGTTGGCTAGCTACCTGGAGTTTATCATCCACCTATGGCGGGCATGTGTGTACAAAAAGGGCGGCTTCCAAAGAATGGGAGGTGGTGGAAGTTACAGCATAGGAGGAGGGGGCAAAGGTTGGATAACGTCAATTTGGTTTGTGCACCCCCAATTCTTAATATAGGCCTGATAAGTCAGCACTAAACACAGGAATCTGATCTATAAACTGAGTTATTCAACCGGATTTGGCAAATTCTACAATCCAGAAAGAATGCCGTATTTTCGGACTTAAATATTTTATTCATTACGAATTGTGATAGTCAAAAACAATGAGTTTGAATGATAACCCTCTTGACTCTGATGTCCTTCACGGAATCATCCATTAATTAAATGAAAATACCTTGTAAGTGGATGACTTTGACAAACATTTGTCAACTTTCTTGTATCATATAATTCAACCAGTAAATAACTTTGTTTATCTAACCAATTTGGGATAGATCATTTTTCTTGATTCATCCAATAAGTATCTACCCATATTGTGCAACAGAACTAATTGCATCAGTATTGTTTGAACAAACAAAATTAAATAAATGACATAATCCACGGCCACATGAGTTACTGATTTTTTCACAAGGACACAAAAATCAAAGCCCAGTTTACCTGCAATCCCAGATCAGCAAACAGTCCTGTGTTCTCCATTCCCATGTCTTTCCAGGCTACTACTTGATCGCCACCAGAGGTCGTCCCAATCGCCACAAAGTACTTGGAGATACCACTCTGGAAGTCAAACCCTCTCCAGTAGGCATTGAGTCCCTCAGAGCCGATGTGTAGAACTGTTGGGTTGCTTGGATCCGTGGGATCAAGCTCTTCATCTTCCTCCAGTAATCCCACGTGCACCTGTGATATTGCAATTCAAACACGCATAAAAAGAAGTCATGTTGAATGCCTTTAATTAACCACAAACTCTTCTTTACTGATACACACTATGTCAGATTACCTGTGGCTAACTCACTGACACAGTAGATAGGGTCGCGCCCCCACAGTAACAAAACCTTACCTTTCTCATTGAAGGCGGAGTGACGTCAATGACCACGCATGGTGAAGTATGTTGGGTGAACAAACGTGCTGCGTTGATCGCAATCACCTTGAAGCAGTACTGTGCGCCATTAGTCAAGGCCATAGTCAGGTTCTTCCTGATGAATCCATTGCCAACAGGTTCATTGGCATAAGTACCAACCAACGGATAAACCTAAAATCATTTACTTGCCTTAGAAAGAATCAAGCAGGGGTGATTTCCTAAAACGTCATCGCCCAGAAACGCTCTTCATACCAAAAACAGGGAGAAAACCCCTTGTCAAGACAAAATGGGATGCTACAGGCATAGTTCCTTAACTCAGGTCACAGAAATAGATGGGAATTTCTCATCTCAGCCAAGGTATAAAATTGTGCTCAAAAAGGTGTTTAGTTTGATAACAGAAAAGAGGAAAACATTATTTAATTTGGTACATTTTTTCAACTAGATTTAACCCTTTGAGATAAAAACTTTAAAGATATCAACTCACTGTTTTATAGCCATCACATTTGATACCAGAAATTTTAAAGCATAGATGGTACAAAATGCATATACCGTAAGAAAAATAACCCTACTCATGACTGCATACAGAGCATCTCAGTACCTGTTCAGTGACGCCATTGAACAGCTGTGACACACTGTATCTGTACTCTGCAATTCCTGATTCCACATCCACATACTCCCATGAGAGCAAAAGTCTGTCATCGTACTTCTGATAACTGTATCAAGAGAAATCTTTTGGTTAATACAAGTAACTGCACTNGTCATTAATCTGAGTGACCTTCATAACAGCCCAGTGCGCGCAGCAGTGGTGACCTACTTAGCTCAGTGCACAGGGAAAGTTGTCTGAATAGAGGCTTAGCAGGATAAGGGTTAAGATGTCTATGGTACGGTCTCAATAATTCTGTGCTAACCCAGAAATCACCTGACCACTCACCTAAGAAAGTAACAATGTGGAACACTCAATTGAAATCAAATTCATAGTGGTCAGTGATCTAAATCAAAAGTGGGCTTATCATAGACGTAACACAGCTTTAGATACACTATCTTTAAAAAATAGATATTTGTTCCTCAGCAGATTTGTAAAGAGATCAATTCAATGATGTCTTTCCGTTAGAAAAATTGACAGTGAGAAATAATTGTGAGCATCTGCATAACACCTGTTAACCCTAAATCACCAGTGCTCAGATAAGCTGTTCATTCTCGCTTGAAAATAACTACAAACCTGCGACACATGAAAGAAACTATTTTGATCTGCAGCACTTTCTGCTATAAAGCGGGCCTCAACTTGTTCCTTACACTCAAATGAGAAACAGTTCCTGGGATTGGAAAGAATTGCTAAGCTGCCAGTTCAATAATGTTTGAGACAATGCTCAGTGCATAAAATGAATGACCTGCCATGAGAGAAAATGTGTTGAGCCTGGTATAGGGCAATAAATTATTCCTGTCTGAGAGCAGTTTCAGTATGCAGCTTTAAACTGCAGCCATTGGTTTTCATACATTCAGTAAGATCACAAGCATTATACTTGCAAGATAGACTTTACACAACACAGCTGGATCAAGCCAAATTAACACAGCACATTTAAAGTAGTGCATTACTGATAAGATCATTAACATTTACCAATGTACAATAAACCACACAACATGATTTCGACAGTCAGAATGCAACAACCTTCAATATTTTTTACCTGCCACCAGGGTTGTCAGTGTCCGTGATACTAACGAGAGTAGGTGGGGTTAAGTCAATTCTGTAACCATTAGAGACAGCGGTAGTGGTTGCTCTAGCACCATTTTCAGCTGTCACCTTAACTGTGACCTGGTCAGAATTCTTTAGAGAAAAATGGTGTTCCTCAAACCGTCGCTCTGTGTTTGGCCTACCGGGGAAGGCCTCCAGAAGCACACCATTCACAAAGACATCAAGATCATACTTTGTGATGTTGGACTCTGGGTCGCTGAAACCTGAAAATCGAAATTGTATGTCTCAAAAGTCAATCTCAATCAGGAAGTTTTCATGACTAGAAATGAGAACCAGTGGCAAACATACGCCATATAACTGTGTAGTAGTACATGGAATACACACATCACAAATGCTGCAGTGCAAAATGAGCTTAAGTTGACAAAGGCATTTCCCAAAGTTGGACTTCTCACATGAATGGAGTATCCCCCTGCACAACAGATTAGTTAACTTGACGACAGAATGAGAATTGAAAAAACTTCTTCAAGAGGATTATCAATATTACCTCAGACAGCAATGGAGAAAATCACAATCATGATTTTTTAAAGAATTTGAGACAAGAGCAGAAAAATAAAAGAGCCTCTAGGGGACATTGCAGAAGTTGGATTCGTCCGATTATCTATCTCCAGGAGCCTAGGTTATCTCATTAGAAGCATAGGTGTCAACTTCCATAGAAATCTTTTGCCAAATTTGGAAGACATTGATACAGGTGCAAAAACAAACTATAGCAGTATCTACATGTATCCAAAAATAAATGTCAGCCACACTCCGATCAATTACAAGGTACCTTAACTAAATGGTTTACGCACTCGTAAACACAATGCAGACACAAAAATCAACTCAAGTACCTGCAAACACCATTAACTGACTCACAAACACGGGATCAGACTCACAAAACACGATCCATTCATCCAAAATCCATGGGTCGCAGATTTACATTGAAGTAGAAACACGGTATACTGACAGCCAAACATAGCTCACTCTTGACCAATAAAGCATGCTGAATACACGGGCACGGACTCACCGGCTTGTCGGGTAAATAGGGCAAAATAGTGATTATTACTATGCAGAAAGGGAATTGATCAACCTTCACGTATTTGGCAACACCTTTGCCCAGAAAAAACACATAATATGAGCTAACTTTCCCAAGAGACAATTATTTCAAGTCATGCTATAATCTGTTTCAAATGCTTTTCTTTTACTGTACATCAACTTAAAAGTAAACAGGTCACAAACATCAATATCACCGTCTTGAGAATTGATGTTACAAACTACTGGTTTGCCAGGGACGCCAATGAAAGCAGTTTAAATATAATGTTTAAAGGAGAATGACACCCAAAAAACAACCTACTTTGCATTAATTTAGATCAAGTAGTTGCAATCGATAACAGCATGTTCAGTTGTTTTACCTGACAGCAGATGGAGGTGTTGAAATTAACCAATGACGTAACAGGTTCGAATGCAGTCTGTTCAGCCGTTCCCAACACGCTTACTGGTGTCAACTTATCACTTGAATTCATCGTTTTACACCAATAAATCATCAAAATTCGATGTAAAACCTGTACATATTACATCGAGTTCTTGAACAAATGTGTTGTTTTATTTCACTGTTATGGATTTATAGATATTTGAATGTACAGTAGCCTACAGAGTTCAGTAGGCCAATTTACCATTGTTGATCACGGGAGTTTGGGTCTGTTTTGTCAAAAATTCAAATCATTCTTCTGTCAAATACAGACAGGAAAACATAGCTGTGTGTTGTACTTTTAGACTTCCGATTTTTTCAGTTTTAACACACAAAACGCTTGTTATCCCAGCCAGTGGCTCGGAACTCAATCAGGCCGTCGTGGCCACTGGGACTGGACATCACGAAAACAAGCCAGCTTAAGTTGGAAACTAAATCTCCAGTCATGAAAAGACTATAATAGTGAGCCAAAGAAATAATGTGCACGTAATTGTTTTGGTGAATTGGCCACGAAAATGAAAATCTGCGTACTTGTTGGGGACCGCGAACTCAGGTTTCCCTTCCAAAGAACCGTCAGGGCAAAAGTTGTATAGTAACAAGATTTGAATCATCTAAATAAGGATTTCCTTAACATGTGACCATATCATCTAAAATCAAGTTATTGTTTTGCAACAGCTTTCTGTCATCGAACACTGAATTAGCATGCACTCACATGGCCTCGGTGCCCGGTCAATTACCTTTATTGCACTTGATCTAAAGCCAGTAGCACAGTGAATTATTCATTGCTGGCTTCTCACAACATTCGCACGCACGAATACTCCAAAGGCATTACAAATTGTGTCTAATGAGACAGACTATCTTTCAGTTTGATATAAGCATTGGTTAGAATGAGAATTCATTTTGAAACGGAACGCTGAATAATAAACATCAACATGGCAACTCACAAACCCGACTTAAACGAGAGCTTGTCTGACGAAGACTTCACAGGACTGGTGGATCGTTAGGTTTCACAAGCTATCACTTTGAACCAGAATACACTGCGTCACTTCTCACCTTCCTTACAGGTTAACGCGGCACCTCTCGGCAAGGTGAGGTCGACCATATGTGAGGCGATGTGGATATAGACAAATTAAGATGGTAAAAAAGACTAATTAAATTGGGTGGCATTCTCCTTTAATGTTTCTAATTCACAACAATTACTGTCATCATATTACAGGCAAATATATGATCAAAAATATATATAGTCTCGCACCCATTAAACAAGCAGCTGTCGAATCAGGCTTCTACATTTTATCCGTAAACCATGTTTGGCAGTCCGACTGTACCGTGTTTCTCCGTGAATGTGAGTCCATAACCCGTGAATTTTGGGTGAATGGATCGTGCTTTTCGTGTCCGATCCTATGTATGTGAGTCGTGTTTTTGCATCCGACATTGTGTTTGAGAGTCCGTTAACTGAGAGTTTAGGCACATTGAATGGGAACACGTCCTTAATTTCATGTACAAGAGCTAAACCTTGAACATTAAGCAGTCATGTTACAATTGCAATAAAACCACATTGCCTATAAAAATCTCCATTTCAGTTACAGTACAGTTAACTTTGACAGCATTATGAAAGTTTTTGTTTTTTATTTGTTAAGTATGGTGACTGAATAAATAAAAAACAAAGTAATGCAGATACAGTTATATTCTCTAAGACTTAGTGTTTTGGGTCAAATGTAGGTATCTTTAAGCATTTTCCTGTTTATAACAATGTAACTTACCCAGCAACAGAAGGTAAGACATATGTCACATTTAGGTAAGTTTTCTAACACATGTAACTGCCCTGCTTAGGGTCTGGGATTTGTGGCATCTTTGAAATAATAAAAAACAATCTCACAATTTCTAACATTGTCACAATCTTAATGTCAACACTTTAAACATTGAAGTTTACTACAACTTTTGAGCAAACACTTTTTCACCTATTAAGTTTGTTGTAGTCGTTCCACAATTTTTTATCTAAAGTTTCCTGCATTTTTGCTACAAAAACTCTTTTCTATAACTTTCAGTGGCGGATCTAGGATACCATCAGGGGGGCCAACACTGTGTCTCGTCGGTCATCCAGCCTAAGATATGGGGGTCATCGGGCACCCAGCCTAAAATATGGGGGCTCGAATTTCTGAGGGAGTGGACCTTTTACTAAGAAACAAACGGAAGACTACAAAAAAAAAAACGGGAGCCGCATCTAAATTACCAGGGTTAATCATTAACAATGAGCTCGATATTTCCTCACAGTCCTGTACTATTTTACTTTTTTGCAGCAGCCAAGGCCCCCCCACCCTTAAATCTGCCTATGAGTTTCTTGTGAACACTTTTTCATCTTTGCTAACACCTTTTCACCAATAAAGTTTCCTGCAACTTTCCCGCAAACACTTTTTCATTCAATAAACTAAGTTTCCTGCAACTTTCCTGCAATAACTTTTTCATCAGTTCAGTTTCCTGCGACTTTCCTGCAAACAGCTTTTCACCAATGAAATTTCCTGCAACTTTTCTGCAAACACTTATTCATCAATTAAGTTTGCAGCAGCCTTTCCGCAAACACTTTTTGAATCACCAAGTTTGCCGCAACTTAGTGTTTGCAGCAAGGTTGAGGCAATATGGGCGGCTGAGTTGTGGGTAGCGGAAAACTCCTGCAAACATTACGGCTGGTTTGCTACAAACAAAATTGTTTGCTGCAAGCTTGCAGCAAACATGGTCTTTTGGCATGGGCAGTGAACTGCAGGGGATGTTGAAGCTCACCCACCATTACGGTATTCAAGTTGCAGCTTTGGAAAATATAAACAATTTACATACAACCACTAGAATGTTTTGCATTTTGTCTTTGTTTCTTCAACTTTGAAACTAATCAAAATATTCTGTTTCATCTTACTCTTAAATATTTAACAAAAGTCCGGACTATGCTATTAGTTCTAAGAAACATCTACACATACCATCCCATTGTGCCATGATAGCAGCAACATCGCTGCTGTACTTGAGGTCAGCCAAACCAAATCTGCTATCTGTTACATTGCCTTGAATTGGAGGGGTTAGATCAATTTTCACTGGAACAATAAGCACATTTAATTAAGCACAATGCAAGACGAGCAAGCGCATCCAAGACTCCAATAACTTGTTACGTCTGTCCACAAGCTGCTACTGCGTGAACATGTTTGTAACTTATGCAGTACTTCTATTTGGACATGATTCACCATCTTACTGTGTAGAACATTTTCAGCAAAAATATGGGAAGCCAAACTATCCAGAAAAAAAGGAATATTATTATGGTGGCAATCAGATGGGTTTGAATGTAATCAAAGCCTCCTACAATAATATCAAAACATCCAGTTGTTCAACCTGTTAGAAATTGAGTCAAACATCCCTGGTCCTCTTACATAACACAATGACTGAGCTTCAGCTTAAAAAATAAAGCATTCCCAAAATATAAGGTTAAGAAATTACAAATCCAGCTCATACAAATTAATCAAACCTGAGTCCAAACTAAGTAACTATATCAATCAGTTGTACTCAAAAGGGATAAAACAAAGAATAACACCAGATGGCACTGCATAATGTGTCTTCAATGTCTTCACACTCACTGTTACCCTTATCCAGTAGGCATTCCAACACCCATGGATCACCCAGTAATTATATTCTTATTTTTGCAGGCAGGTTACAGTCTATTCAACAAAACTCTAGTGCATGCCTACCAAACGTGTACCATCGGTTTTTGGGAAGAAGAAAAAAACGTTTAGAGATGCTGCAGGGTAGAATGGACTACCCCAAGTTTATAGCTTTGACCGCAGCTACAATACAGATAAAATTAGTAATTAAATGTTTAATGTGATCTTATTACAAATCACCGATTCCCAAAGTTCCATTCTAGTCATTCGAAAGAATTTACTGTGATCATATATGTTAAGCTTTTGGTGTTGTTGCCAGTAACGTGACTTTAAGGGAATTATAGTGCAATTTAGGTCTTCAGTTAGTTTTTGCATAAATCAACTTACCACCATCAGAGCTGCCATTGACATATTTGGGTATGAGACCTCTGTTGGAGGCCGTCACCATGGTGTAGTACACAGAATTGTGGGTGAGACTGAGTCCCGTGTGGCAATAGGTCTTTTGTCGGTAACTAAGCACAATGTCAGTATTATTGGTGAGATCGTAACCACCAGGAGTAGAACCCATGCGTACATAATACCTGTAAAAGTAGAACCCATGCGTACATAATACCTGTAAAAGTAGAACCCATGCGTACATAATTAAATACCTGTAAAAGAGTCACATTATGTTTACACCACTCTCCTGACTGGTTCACAATAAACCTTCAGTGCAGCTGATGAATGGGACTGATAACAGATAAAACAAACACCATCCAAAATGCCAAAACCACTTAAACAGTAGCCTGTGTTACTGATGGTGTGTAACTAGACACCATCCAGCATTCATGCATGGCCAACAAAAGAAACAATATGGACTCCAGTCAAGACAGTGTGGCATCCAGATACAACTGATTTGTTTGTAGGTTACTTAACACAGGCTGAATGAGACAAAGACATGCCTACATATTCCCATCAAGTCTGTCATGTTATGGCATCCATAAACACCGAGGCAGTCAGGAATATGGGGAACAGAAACACTATAATGGCCAGAGAGTGGGGACTAGAAACAGTATGGGGGCTGAAAACAAAATGGCATGCAAATAACATGGCACCTTGTCTGGCTACATATAAAAGGAGCAAAGACTTACGACAAAATGAAATTAATAAACAATAACTTGTTATCACAACATTCTGGGTATAGGCGTTTTGTTTAGTAGTTGCAATTAAGACTTGTAATAAATCTTTATCTGTTACTCTTCAATATTCCCAATTTCATGCCTTGATTGCCTTAGCATATTCATATGCTTGCTGGTTGTATGTCAGCTCTGGTTCGATTCCCAGGTAGGGTGATCTACGCAATTGCTACTCTCGTCAAAACCAGACTAAGCAAAGTGACTGCTACAAACCAAGGAAATGGCAAGCATGACGTGTCTTCAAATGACTCATACTCTAGCATCACTCACAAATTTGTGCCATTTCCTGGCAAGGGCCTACTCTCGTGGAAAGACCAAATGTTGCACAGTGTAATTGAGTGCAGTGTTGTTGCATCTACCACAAACACAACACCATGGTAAAAATGTCTTAAGAATAATGTGAACATGTGGAGTAGAGACAACAGAGTATGTTTACCCAGTGGAAGAACGAAATGTGTGCATTTTGCTTCTCATGATAATACGTCACACGGGATATCCAATAACAAGCCAGCAACGCCTTTCAAATTTTCAGTATGGTTCAGTTTGTCAAATGTTATGTGTAATTTCATACTCGGACATGATTTGAATAACACTTTAAGCATGCCAGTGGACATGTTTCAGTGCCTTCTTTAAGTCATTTTCCAGTACCAGGCCAAGACAAAATGGAAGGGAATCTTACTTCATGATACCAGAGTGGGGATCAAAGAAATAAACCCAGTGAGCGCACAACTTGGTATTGTCATTAGTGAACTGTAGGTCACGCTTGTAGTCCAGTCCATCGTACACTGTCCCGGCAATTGGTGGAGACTTGTCAACCAGAAGGGGAGTTTCACCGTGTCCAGCCACAAACAGTTCAACTGCAATGACACAGTAACCCTCTGTTGATGGCGCCACAATTTTAAACAAAAACTGAACAAATGCCAGGTACTATACATAATTCAACCCCATGTTTTTAACTAAAGGAGCTTGAAACCAGTAGAGTAACCATGCTAAAAGAACTTTTAGCAAATTTAAATGTTATTAAAGGTTTAATTAGCAAAGCCAGTCACAGATGATACAGTGCCAATTAATGATTCATCACAGAACTAGCTATGCATTTTTTATAATAAACTAGACGTCAAAGTTTCTACTCTACTACGTTTCAAAGCGCAAATCGCAATATTCTTCTTTTCAATCAAAACAAATTTTCATTCAGGATGAACCTTGAAAAAATCTCGACAGGTGCTGCTCCATGCATTTTGTCGAAATAACAATTCCCTTGTAAGATCATTGACAAATAAACAGTTAGCGGGTAGGTGCAATAACATCACATTTTAATGAGCAGAGTTCAAAAACTCCGTATTAAGTCCAAAATGCAATTTTTTTTGGTAAAAAGTTTAACTATAACTGTAAAATAATTCTGGCTAAGGTGTTTGCCCAACTTGTGTTGTCGAAGTCTGTCTGGTTTATTTTTTACATCACTGTTCAGTAGATAAACATTCAATTGACAAAAAAACAGTTCTGTTAACATCACACAAATTAATTGTCAAGTAGCCATGACCTGAAAATTTTACAAAAAAAGGAAAATCACATTCAGGACATTGTTATTCAGTGAAAAATTAAACTACACAAATGACAGAACTTTAATCACTCACGAACCATTCCTCACATAAGAATGCTACTAAAATCTGTGAAAAGGATCTAAAAAAATCAGACTACCATTGTTGAGAATCTGCAGTCGGATCCACGCCGGTTCACCCTCGGGCATCACAATCTCATCCATTGTCAGTTGTAGGAAGGCCAACACATCTGGGTTGTCTGTGCTGACATCTTCATATGACCTCAGCTTCACATCATACTTAGACCGTCCCAGGCCAAACTCAACTAAGCTGAGTCCTGTATAAGAGCCACAGTATCGATCACAACAATATATTATTTGTTAAGTTGGTACAAAATCCAGAACATTAGGTATGACATCATCAAAAACAGTGGATGTGATATCATCAAAAACAGTGGATGTGACACCATCACAAACAGTGGATATGACACCATCAGAAACAATAGATGTGACATCATCATTATAAACAGTAGATGTGACAAGATCATCAAAAACAGTGGATGTGACATCATCAGAAACAGTGAGACAATAAAGTCACAAAAATGATCTGGGTATCTGGGGTGTGTTCCATAAATGCAAGACACTCGTACGGCACTTAGACAAGAATTCTTTGCTGATGGAACAAAAACAGTGCATTATATGCCTCATAGGTCAACATTCGAGCCTCACCAACTGTCAGAATGTTCTTGCCTGTTTTATTGTTCTGTGTGTGTTATTGGTGGGCTGACCCCCAAGTTCAGTACAGTGATGATGTAATTTGTTCACCATAGTATAGTGTGGAACTTTCTAGAAGACTCTAGCATGCCAGTGATGAATATAGTCTGAAATATTCTAGAGACTACTAAATATTATTTTGTAGAATGATTGGGTAGATTCCGGAAAGTTCTGGCAAGTGCTTGAATTGGTGAAAAGTTCTAGAACATTGCATTAGGCTATAAATACACAGGCCTGGTTTGTATTAGTCAGTTAAGCAGTTCAGCAGTCGGAGTAAAAGCAGTTAACAGTTAAACAGTTGAGAGGATTACAGTTGAGTTGCAATTAAGGAAGAGAACCATACAGTTACAGCGACAGTCAATAGAGAGCCAGCTATAGAGACAGCAGGTCATTTGAATCAGCAAATGTAACAGTTGCTGGAAGTGTCTCCTAGAAGTTCATCACCAGTCAAGGCTTCGCAGCACTGGCTGGAACGTATAACAGACATTGCGTCGGACGTTTTGTTTGAATAGGCTTGTGAACGTATGGTCGAGATTAATAAGGCGATTAACTCAAACCAGCCTTCAGTCTATCGTCGCACCGAAAGCTATTTAACAGCTATCTGTAACAACCTGCACCCACCTGCACACACAGGGAAAAACGTGTCAACCAACCAATCACTAAGTGGCCACCACTTAGCTTGTCTACAAGAATAAGGACCTGAATAAGGGCCTTTAAAACAATGTTAGAAGCAAATGAAAAAATGAAAATAGAGCAATATTTTAGCAATTGTATGAAATGTGTGAGATTTTGGTGTAGTCACCCTACTCACCAGAGAGGTCATCCGTGGCATTAAAGTCAATGATCAACACATTCATCTGTTCACTGTAGATGAAACTGTCAACAGCGTAGAAGAGGGGCGGAGATATGTCAATGATCATAGGTCGACTGTGACAGACAGTTGTCACAAGAGCACCACCAAAGATGACATCATTGAGACCCTATAGGATACAAATACACATCGTTTATCATGCCGTTGTACAACAACCAGAAGTTGAAAAGTGGTTGAAAGGACGCCTTCATGCATCTTTATTAAGTGGGTGATATGGTGACTGCATGAGACAGACACCCTATCTGCAGCCTAATGAACATTTAAGAAGCATGAGGCGCCATACGAATAGGGTGAGACCTGTTTATCATGACCATAGACCATCAAGCATGAGGCTTCAAGTGGCTGTAATGGGCAACCACATTTAGACATTATGAAAAGAAATTTAACCACAACTTATTTAAGACCGTCACCTGAACAGTGAAGTAGTAGGGTCCCTCTGCCAGAGGTTTGTCCTTAAACGTGGCTAGTCCCTTATGGTTCCAATGTTCACGGGAGGCCAAGTGGGCATGAGGGTCCTCAAAGTCTGCTGTATCGTTGCCACAAACTCTACGTCCAGCCTTCCAAGTGTAGCCGAACATGCCACTGTCTTTGTCTTCAAACTCATCCCAGTTGGCTGAAAGATTATAATTATGGTTCACACAACTGTACATGGTTCATGTACAATGAATTAACCTAGGCTTAAACCCCAACAGGCATGTGCATAATATATATAGACAGAAAATGATTCAAGTGTTGATCTTGATTTGAGCCCACCAAGATTAAGAACTGAATTAAGGCTTACACAGGAGTGGATGCCACATTTAGATCTCATATTAGTCTCAAGCATGCCATATGCATGAAACTAATTTCAGTTTTTCAGTATACAATACCATTGAGATAACTTTAATGTTGCCAGCTGATAAAGCACGCCATCTACACAACACTCATCTCAGTTATTCAGTATACAATACCATTGAGATAACTTGTCGCCAGCTGATAAAGCTTCTCTTCCAGAGGTTTTTGACCATTGAACACTGCTTTGTCTTGGGGACCATCAACAATGTATCTGTGATTGGGCTGATCTGTGACTTCATGACATCTTTGGGTGATGGCCGCCTCACAGAAATGAGCCAATACCTCATCAGACTTTGGACTAACTATATTGGCTGGGTCTGGTGGAGTGAAATCTATTATAGTGCAGAAACCAGGTCCTGGGTTGATGAAATTCTGCAAGGTATTCACATCCAATTCACGTTAAGGTACAATATGAAAACTATAAATGCCAACTGCAATAGATTAACTGCGGTGCATACGGATAAAAAACTGCTCCACCGGCACACGTGCACCACCAGCAAACCAACACCTGCCTGAGTAAGCTTTGCCTGCTTGTGCTCAGTCACTGTGACTGAGAATTCTGGGTAATTCGATCCAGGTATTTACTCCGTACTGTACACAAATCTTCCAGATGGATATAAGTACCAATGCAATGAACCGGATGTCAATTTGTTCCGCGGGGTCCTTTGGTGCTAGTTTCTGGCTAATATTACAAACTTAAGATTTAATAACTTCCATTGATAGAAATTATCCAAATCACACTGTTTATTAAGCATAACACTGACACAGACTATAACCCAGCAATCTGGAAGTTCTGATACATATTATCTTACCCTGTATCCCAGAGAATTTGTTACATCCACGTTGATGCAGTACTGAGAGCTGTGCTGCGTCTCAATGTCATATCTGAACACCTTAGCATAGCCCAGGTTGAGACGCTCATAGTAAGACCAGCCAGCACTGCTCTTAAGCTGGACCTGTATAAAGATCACAAAATAGTTAATCATCGATGAGCATGCACGCACTTCTTTATGAAAAGACAGTTTGTCTAGATAATACCATGAAAGTGTAAGACTACTTGAAGGATTATCCCATAATACGCTCTTGTCATAAATTAAGAAAATATAGTAAATTTGTAAATATTTTGATATTGGGTGAAATAAGATCCAGCAGCAAGTATTCTTTCATACTAGGAAATTTGATTTTTTGGGGTCACACAATGGAAGATGAAGATGATGGTAGCTAACATCCACAAAAATGTTGAGTTAACATCAACAAAAACAGGAGTGCATAAAAACTTACCTAATCACTGTGCAATTCACTTACATCATTAGATGGATTCCATATGACGGAGAGCAACACACATGCTTTGTTTACCACGTCGTACATGAAGGAAATACACTTGCGACCATAGTTCAGGCATCTTCTGGCACAGACACGAGGTGATTTCTCCTCAGATTCTGCCATAGGTTCGACGTTGGACAAGCGACCCTCCTTCGGAGGCGTGAAACTCTGCATATCTCCTGTCTGAAATGGCCATAACATTGAATATCAGCCTGCTTGGATGGTGTGAGACTGCATAATTTCATTTCCATCTCGGAAAATATTTAGTCCAGTATGAAAAATTCGAATGTTTATGAGAATTGAAACAATAAGCCCAACGACATAATTAAGTAATATTCATGAAAATGCACATCCTGAAATACACTTGTACCTTCTCAGATTCTGCTCTATTTACCGCCAATGCTACACGTCCATAATGTGAAATGATCGTGATAGAATCTCAGAGGTTACAAGGACTATAAACTTTATCAGCCATTTCAATAGTTCATTATCCTCTCGGCCTGGTCTGGCAATGGAATTACTTTTAACTGAATTATGAGATGCCTTGAATGTCAACATATTCACATCAAACTTTTTTCAGTGGCCAAATTTACGATTCAATAACACCGCGCAACATTAAGTTTATACGATACAGCACTTTTTCAACAAGTCTGTTTAGTTAATCCAATATCTACAGATTGAATTAGAAGGTTCAGGAAAGCACAATTGAGTTGCATTGTAACATACCTGTCATTTATAACGTTCGATCGCTCCAATATATTCTTTCTACAATTCATTTTTAACGAACAAAACTTGTAACATATGTGTTTGGGGATGGTATAACCAACGAATAACTATGCCGTGGTCGAACCGCTGTTCAGCATTGAATGTAATGTGGTGGTCTAAAAAGTTCACAATAATTTTCGTGGAAAATAGATGGAATTTTGAAGCAAAAAGTTTGGGTAAATTTTTTTAGTGTCACTTTTCGCCATGACTTCCAACAAAAATCGGTTAACTATTGACATTAGTGTCATTTTTCATCCGAATTTCATAGGTATTTTCGCTTTACAACAAAAATGTATGTCACCTGTCGCTCTCATTTTGAAATGGCAAAAATGACAAAACTTCACAGCTCACACAAGGCTCATGACACCCACGAGAACGGATTACTTAGGATACTGTAGCACTTTGCAAATTAGACCATTGCGGATTCATCAATTCGTGAAATTTGTTACTTTCTCAGGAATTTTAACTCAGGTCCACTCCAATTTCTGTGTATTTACTTTGAAATTATAAGTGTTATAAAATTAAAAAACAAACGAAATTGCTTTACTGCGTACCAATACTAAAAGTTACTTCAAACTCGGCTGATCTGACTAAAGTGACCTCAGCTAACACTTCACCGATACTGGAAGAGCACGTACGAAGGTCGAAATTTTATGAAGATTTCGAATCTACTATTAGTTTAAATCCACCAAAAGAACAAAAAAGTGAAAACAGACGTGTTGTTTCGTTAGGCAACTCTTATCTAACGCCATCGGCTAAGGTGTATTAGCGTGAAATGGCATGTTACTGGCCAAATAAAGCCATGTGCTTTACTCAGGAATTTCGACTGAACGAAAAATGAAGGGAGGATTTTCGGGCCAGTCTGTCACAACCAAAACACGTTATGTCATCAGGGCGCTTGTTCAAAAGTTGGAAACTGCTGTTGAACTAATTTTGCTATTTTACAGCAAAATTACTATGACATCCAGTATTCACGTTAATCTACTGAAGATGCATGCGCAAGCTGTGAATTGAAGCACAGACACTTAATGAAATTTGATAAGTGAAGTGGGGTATGACACATTGTTCCACTTTAGCACAGAAACATTTGAGCATTCTAATGTAAAACCTAGGTCAGTCAAACAGTGTGTCAAACAGAGAGATGAATTAGAATTTGACTATTTAAGAGTTTGGAGTAAAGTCAATTTCTTGATAAGCTCAAAAACTGCTGTGTATCAATGGACCACAATATCACAAACCTTGATCCAAGTTCCTTTTCTGTACAGCAGAGCAATTAGCACAATCAACATGTAACTCCTTCAATCATGGCAGAAAAATAACTCAAGGTTGAGTACCACAATGTGTGATGCTGAACAAAAGACTTCCAGGAGCATTTGACAACAGACCAAATTGGCAGCATTTGAAAACCACTGCTGTCTGGAATATTCACTGGTTGGGAACTGTTTGTCATTTTGAACCATCAGTCTACACTTTAATTAACATTGAAATCTTTTCCATTCCCACAAAAATTCACGTATTTGACTAATCCCTGACCAGGTATCAACAAAATTCCAGCAGAATTTGATTTAATTCGCCAAAATTTGCTGACAACTTCAACACATAGAGCAGTATGCAAGACAATCAGATCATATTATTATACAAAAATCTGTCACAAGCATATTTTGAAGGAACATGGTACAAATGATTGGAACAGCAAAATTCTGCACCTCCTGCTTGGTCAACACATTTGTTTGACGTTAACAACACTGTACATACCTCTAGAGTGTTAAGGGTGGGTGTGTTGAAACTGAATGAATCCCACTTAAAGTAAGTGTCACCATTCTGTTCACCAGGACTGTTACCAAGGCCATGAGCAAGGTTTTCAATTTTGATTGGACTGTCTTCAAAGGCAGTTACAGATCCCCTGTAAAAGGAGAACAATACTCTTTTCTCTTTGCATGAATTGTGTTAAAATTACTATATACTGCAGGGTATATATTAATCATTCATTTGTTGGAGATTTTGATACCTTTTATTGAGATGGCATAATGTGCAGCTTTTAGCAGGAAAACAACATACAAAATAAGCACACTTAACTTAATTGTTATGGAACTAATTGGACATTTCAAGTTTTCAATGAAATTATCAAAAACATTTCTCTTGAGAAAAATGATTAGTTTCAAGAATTAAGTTCCTGGGTTTTACTTATTGAAAAGTAGAGGAGCTAACATCACAGAACCACCAGAAACTCTTGACTGCATGGCTCATAATGTATCCTTGGTCTGATGTGCAATTCACAAAATGTGTCACTAGAGCATAGATAATTTATTTCTTGAAAAGACTGAATGCCCAAAATACAGCCTGTGTGTAGCACTGTAAAGACTAATGATGTGGAAATGTTATTTTGTTGTTGGCCTATACTGAGTGAGGACAAGGACATTTTCAAGATCTTAATTTGTTCATTATTTGTTTTCAATCCGTGGTCCTTGTCTTGCAGGTCATGTGACTGTTCAAACTATGACAGGCACCAAGAGTTGGCACCTTTTTATCCTGAGCTGTGTTCCCTCGACATGAAGCGTTAGATTGCACTTGTGAGGAAAGATCTTAGCTTAATGAGCAGAACCAGTGAATTCTAACCGATAATTGATGGATTCTACACCATATAATTCAACATTTTAACCTCACCAACTTAAGCACTTCATTTTCTTTGGTATCACAGTATATACTAGAGACCATATGCTAGTATGGTCTCTAGTATATACCTTTCGTTTGCGTGATTTTGCAAAGATTACTCTTGCTTTTTGCCGAGAATTTTGGGTCAGTGGAACACATCCTAGTTGATTATTTCGATGACCATAGCATGAACAGGAGTACTAATATACAAAAAAGTGACAGAAATAGAATCACTTTGGGTTTAGGGGTGAGACATTACAAGGCACCCACAAGGGAAATGGCACTATTTTCATCCACCCCGGTCGACAATAACCTTTGCTACACCATTGTGGTGACCAGACCAGTTTTAACATGGGTGGTGCAGCACTGAAATAAGTGGGGAATATAGCCCCCCAGGCCACTATGGTGTATGGTGTGCCGCCCATGTTTAACACATGACACTTAGATTCTGACCACTAAAATTACCACTTGTGATTCCACTAATTAGTTAATGCAATAAAGATATTATAATACTGAATGACAAGTCAGCACAGTTCATGGCTAGTTGACTAAAGACATTTTTATTGAATGACACCAGTTAAATGGATACAGATAACTATACTGAACAACACTTTCTGGATGGCTCCAGGTTAGCTGAGTGTACACAAAATACTTACTGAATGACCTTAGGGTTAGCCGAGTACAAATACAACATATTTACTCGTCCCTCAGGTAAAGTGCTATCAAATGTCTCCAGCTGACACTGAGCCAAGGCCTCCATCCCTTGTTCGTTCTTGGCCCTCACAGTAAAGTAGAGAGGTATGCCACCAGGCATCTTGGCCTCTACCAGAGTATTGGTAGCAGCCATTTGAGTCCAGCCCTAAAATAAGACAAGTCAAGAAAATATAAATAACATGCAATAAAACAAACATTTCCACGAGCATGCAAAACATACACTTCTCTGGAGCCTGTCACCTGGAAAGTATAAAAAATGTTGAAAATATTCAAATATCATGAATGAGCATACCAGATTTCTATCACTGCACACGACAGCCATTACAAATGTGCCATGGCGCCCCATCAGAGAAATGAGGCCACATAAAAACAAATGATTGTTTCACCATTTTCAAAATTTTCATAATGTCAGGATCATATGCCAGCAGCAGTCCTTGATCCTTTTCCCCTAAAGCATACATTTAGTAAACTCGTGAAAACAGTAATGGATGGCCTTCTAAGATCTATTTTTAGCAAATATACATAAAGTGACAGATTTCTCATCATCTATTTTCACATCTATAGCTATATCAACAGATAAAATGAACATTCAAGAATACCAAATCTAGATAACGAGACAATGAAAAACAGGTAACTTACTATTACGTTTGTTCCACCTTTATAAGTGCCCACAGCATAATGCATTGTCACTTCACTGTTTTCATCCTCAGCATCCACCTCCAGTTCAAACTGGGTGTCTGTCACATCCAGATCAGTAAGTTGGCCAACCTAAGCAAGAGAGGGTTGTATTACAAAACAAACCATCTTCAAGAAGTAGCACGGCAGCATCAAATCAAACAAATCAGAAAACAGTATACACACTGCTCAGAACCATGTCCAAATGAATAGTGAGAGAAATATGCTGGAAACAGGACAACACCAATCACCACAGTTGGAGACTGAGAGCTCCAATGTTCCTGAGTGTTTAGGCAATGCTCAGCAAGTTTCTCCCTTATGTGAAAAACCTCTTTTATAAGCAACTTCATACAGTGGCTGTCTCCGTCAAGGACACTGACATCAGAACAAGCAATATTATGACCACTCTTTAATGAATGATTTAGGACAGCATTATGATTATCCTTAGCATATTTGTAGCTATTACACAAAATTCTGTTAGTCATACCAAAGTAAAATTGTTCACAATCATTACAATTAATCTGGTATACTACACGACTTTTTTGCAAACAGTGATTTAAGTTTGGATATATAGTGAATCAACTCAGTATTAAGGCTTGATTATGGTAAACAATTTAACATGAGGTGCAATGACATTAAGCATTCTGTCCAATCTGTCTTTTCAGAAGTTGTTGTTATCCAAGTATGGTATATTCAAAAACAGTTTTTGATGATCAGGGTTGTCAGTAACAGGTCTAAGGACAATCCTACTGTGTAAGAATCTACCAACACACGACTTGAAAAATAGTTTAGGATAGCAATTTCTAGTCAGAACATTTTCAAGGAACTGTAAGTCTTGATCGAACAGATCCGAATTACTGCATATTTTGAAAGCATGATTTACAAGTGTGTTAAAGAGTCCTACTTTATGTATGGGCATGAGCTGTCTTCAACATCTCTTGTGGTGCTTTTTATTGCCCATCTTTCAAGAGATTATTATTTTATATTGACTCATTATTTTACACTCATATTTCTGTACCGTTATCAATCATTATGACCTTTATTTTGCCTACATACAGTCTCCTTTTTATCTCTGGAAACGGAGTTTGTGATGCACCCATCCTTTTCGGGACGTACTTTGAACATTAATGTTTTTAGGAACAAAACTATCCTACCTGTTTGATTTGATGCTCTCGTACTACTGGTTTGTTTGTAATAAATCGAAACGTAGGACTTGGCTATGTCAACCTTCACGTGCGTGCTTGTGGTAAGACTTGCTACTATTTTGGTCAAAGAGCAACATTGTTAAGAGAAGATCTTACATTAGTTTCCAGTTAACATGAAAAGTTAAAGCCCACTCAAAAAAGCCAACATGAATTTTCTAACTAATATGGAGCTGTACATGCAGGTAACATATTTTACTTCTCCGTCATTTTGCTCGGCAGAGTGTGCCATGAATTCCGTCTTGCATAGCAAGCACTATGTTGACATACTGATTTCTAGTGAATGATGTATTCACATTCTTTCGCGTGTACTAGAATCAATCATCTCTCAGACAATGCAGGTAAGCCACATAAATACTGACTGAGGCTTCTCCAGGCTGTTACGCTAGCCACTTTTTTAAACTTTATCCACTTAAAGAGCAGCAAACACATTAAACCTACTGTCAAACACAAACTGCTGATTAAGGCTATGCACTTGCTGTCTGCAGTTATATAATTTGTCTGGTCTTGCTCCTCACCCAGAAAAGAAATGATTTACAGTGCAAGCCAAATGTAGTAAAAAATGACTCGTAATTCCTCGGCATAACAGCTGGGTGATGGCCAGATTCATCATCAGAGCAGATCCCCATGACCAAGAATAAAGGGAATTAAAGTACTATGGTTAAGCAATTCTGTAATCAGAATTTTGGCACCCTAATAGTTATACCTGCTAGTCATTTTTGTTGTTAATAGAATAAGACGTTGTGATGAGTAAACAGTATTTTGTGTAAATAGTTTCCATCTTGTACAGTAGGTGGCACTGACACATCACTCAGACCTGGCTCATTTAGTTACTTATCACGGCGGCTTAGTTTCAGTTTCTAAGGCAATATGGCAGACAGGGGAGTTGCTAGGGATTTATTGTAACCATTAATTCAAAAAGATAGGAATGTGAACATATTGCTTTGGAAAAACAGAATTCATCTGTGAATATAACTGGTGTTTTTAGCACAAGACCACTGTTTATTGGGCCAACTGCAAAGTGTTTTACAAAAAAATCTTTGTGTACCTAGCCAGATCACTCTCTATGGCCAAGTTTCTGCAGAATTTGACATTTACTTGACTGAACTGAATGTGACTAATTTAAGTAATTCGTTCTTCATTTCATTGCCTAAGTGACGATCAACATGAAGTAGAATATTAATGGAAGTAGCACAACATGCTGTGGATTGTTATTTAGTTTAAAGTGCACCATACCTTGCAAGGTTGACCAGAACGTCTTGTTTTGGTGGCACTTGAAGCACCCTGGAACTGAGGTGCCGACTTGTCCTCCTCTGCCTTCTTTATGGTAAACATGTTCATTGTGATTGGTTTGGTGGCAAATTTCCAGATGAAGCCCTCCCAGATTGTTTCAGTTGTGACAAATAGATGGACTTCCACAAAGGCCATCAGCTCTATTCGTAATGGCGTCAGTACCAAATCCATACCTCCACTGGAAATAACAGTGAATTGTATACTACTAAGCAAGTGAGAATTGATGAAAAAGACTTCCAGTTCAAGTTTTTCACCAATAAAAGTAGCCATATTTCTTTTTACAGTATGTTTTTTATGATTGGGATCTTAATGTTGTGGAAAAACATCTTCAGCAAGTATGCGCATCTAGACAAATATCTAGGAAATTTTAAAATAGAAGCACAAAACAATAATATAACATTCAAGGTGACATTAAAACATGCAGAAACAGATTTTCCAAATGATCTGTGCTTTTGATCCATGCAACTTCTCAATTTTTGTGAATTTTCAGTCCCAATTTTCAATAATACCTTATGCAAAACTAAGTTATTAAAAAACAGTAAGCAAAAGAAAATTGCAAAATCCCACAACTCGTTTTTGTTAGTTTTAGCAGAATCTATTCATCTATTTGTGAAACATCAAAATTCGGACACTTTTTAAAATTACTCATAACATGAAAATGAACAATAAGTGTACCATGATATTAAAATGCAACAAGAAGTCAAAATTATTCATACATCATGATGGATAGGTGGAAGATGAATTCATAGTCAGAGTATAGTCTCTCCTGATGATTGACAAGGAAAGGGAAAACAGGCAAATTTGTAAGCTGCCTCAGCCAGTCAGTAATAAGAATTTTGATGCCATAATAGTCATTACCAATCGTTTTTGTTGTTAACAAAACTAGCTGGGTGTGATGAAAAATGGTATTTTGTCCAAATAGTACTCTTATTTTGTATTCTATTTAAAACCAGGCAAATTGGATGCATAATAAAGTAATAATAAATGAGATTTTGCAAATCAACTTCGAGGACCAGGCGTGTGCTATAAGGTGTCAAGCACCTGCAACTAGTCATATCTTGTGACAGGCAAAGAGCAAATGCCGTTCGCGAGAAAAGAATGAGCAGTTTCAAACACTAGAATAGAGATAAGCCTAATTAATGACAAAGGATGTGCAGTTTGCAAGAAAAGCAATACACTGAATAACAAAAGTACGCTGTTCATTAAAAGATATTAGGAAACAGTTGAGATGATCATATCTGCACAGTAATCCTGGTGCTCTTACAGACTGTCAACAGGTGAAAATGACGGAAAAGTGAAGGGGATTAATGATTTATGATGCATGTGTAACCTACCTGAGATCAAGAGGGAACTGTTGGAAGCCAACATTGGCAATACTGGGGAACTGTGTCTCGATGAGGTATCCAATGAGTTTAGCCCCAGCCTCAATGATTCCCAACGAGATGGCGACGGAGCCCCAGACTTTAGCACCACACCATGGGATGGCTGTGACCTCTGCACGCATACTCATTATGCACAGTTTGATACCCATGTAAGCTCCTAAAGAACCACCGGCTCCAAATTCTAGAACACAAAATTTAAGCTTAGCCGTAGTTGTAGCAGATATTCCTCTCAATTCAACAATACTGCAGCAAGAGATGGAGACATTAACGTAACTCACCAACAAGTTTATTTAAATAATTTAGAATTGCATTTATCAATGCAAAACAAATTAAGTGTGAACTTGGAAAATAAGGTGCAATTACTATTGAATGAGTATAAAGTAAATGAAGTTAAGTGGACATAGTTTTGGTTGAAACACATTTAACTAATGAATACCCAATCAGATTTTTTGTATTTGAGTTAAAATATCGGTAATGGACAGTCTGGTAGTCAAGATTACATAAACCTGCCATATTGTGATATGATGTCACCAAACTGACAGTTATCTGCCATGAAATTTATAATTTGTTAGGTAAAGAATGGGCAAATACCCAACATGCAAATTAGAGCACTTTGCAGTGAACGGTTAAGTTGCCAAAAAGCACATTTGGCAGTGAAAGAGTTAAAGCAACAAATCCTTTTGAAATCCCACAATTGTGTCACAGGACCCGAAAGTTGACAATAACAATAGCTAGCAAACATCCAACAGAGGTCTCTTTAGTCTAGTGACAGCATTAACCCTACTGTTGTTGACAATCTGTACAATCATCTTCTCCCATGCTTAAAATATTGCAAAATAAACAAATCCCGTTGCCTTAATGCTAGCTTAAAATGTTTTTCCAAGGAAAAAAATCCAGCCAATCAGAAGTTCACAAAAGACAGTTATCGTGGTAGAGTTCATTACAATTACGGCTTAAGCAGAGTTCAAAGTTCATGGACACAATCATGTGCCCAAGGTCAAAACAGGACCCAAAGTGTCTTCAGGAAAAATTTGAATGATTTGAAAATAACATTAACTAGACGAGTGCTTACCGACATCTTAAAGTTCGTTTTACTAAAAAATGTTAAGTAAAACGTATTGGCAAAGGCTTCACCAGCTTTGTGTGCCTTATAGACAGCCATGTACTGAGAACTTGG
The DNA here is from genome assembly GCA_002633005.1 of Phoronis australis. Lineage (NCBI taxonomy): Eukaryota > Metazoa > Phoronida > Phoronidae > Phoronis > Phoronis australis. The sequence continues at coordinate 86,471 of NMRA01000385.1, read as the reverse complement.
TATCCGTCACAATACAATACCACCACTGTCAGAAAAACGTTAATAACATGTGAATTTTACTTGACATGAAATAACTCACCGACTTTGATTGGAATAGGGCCTGCCATGAATCGCCATTGGTATTCAAAGAATGTAATGTCCTTGGTCGGCACAGGAACCTGACCAGATAGACAAAACTCTGAGCCACCAGGGAATTCCCCTGCTGTTCCAAACACGGCAGTTACGAGATATTCGACCACGTTCATCTAGAAAGACACAAGTATGACATTGGGATTGTGTAGGACCCTATAAAATGTCAAAATTTGGTCAACTTTGAACATCTTACAAATACTATGCCTTTTGCACTATTCTCCAAAGCATTGGTATAAATTCTTTTTAAAACGTTCCACTTTTTTCAATAGCTATCAAAAATAGAACTTTTATGATTTTCATGCAAACATTTGCATAAAATAAAAACAAAATATTTTAGAAAAAAAAGTAACAGGTTTTTTGAGATCTCATCTTGAAAATCTATATAAAATAAAATTTGGTAAAAAATTGTTGATTCACTTGTTTTGATCAAAATGTACCATAAGATTCTTTTTGTTGAATTTTACTCAAAAGACATGGTAATGCAAATAATTGAATGGCAGATTTGTAAAAAGTCAATAATCCAATTTTTCACAAACACTATGAGTTAGTAATGTCTTACATTGGAAGCTATGGCATCTCGGATCTCGTTCATCAGTCGCATAATCTCACTGCTCTTCTCTCCGCACAGTATGAGTTCTGTCGTCAAATCAACCAACGGCAGAGCTTGCATACCACGGGCATTTAAAGCATTGTCTGACTCACCGTCTGAAAGGGACATGGCAACAAAATCATCCCACAACAGATGACTAACATGGTGACATAAACAAGAGACTAAATGTCCAAGAAATGAAGATTGTGAAAATAACAAATACCCACATTTCTGAAAGCCTATATTATGCTGTAACAAAAAGCAAATGGGCTGCACAAAGCAAGTACTGGACAACGCTCAAACAGTAATTAAAAATAATGAAATGAAAAGCAGTTTCTCTTTGAGGCATGGTAAATGCAACTACATTAAATACATCTGCAACTGCTTTAAAGTGGTTCGTAACTAGCATTCGGCCCATTTTGAGAACATTGGGATGACACAAGTTGTACATCAGCTAAACCTACCACAGCTTTATGGACCAAGTCTCATCTTGAATTATGGTAGTTTGGTGAATGTACGGCGCACTTAGGCCAATAAACCAGGTATGCAAACACTTCAGCCTAATTCTTACATGCCCCTGAATACTATGCACAGCAGAGAATTATTGTAGCTATTTGACACGGTTAAAGGAGAATGGCACCCGATTTAATTAGTCTTTTTTACCGTCTTAATCGATCTATATCCACATAGCCTCTTATACGGTCGACCTCAACTTGCCGAGAGGTGTCGCATTAACCTGTGAGGAAGGTGAGAAACGACGCAGCGACGTCAGTGGTTCGTCTGCAGAGTGAATGCCACTATATTGCGGTGCATCGTTCCCACTTGTCCGAACTATGACGCTGCGAAGAAAGAGCGTATATCGTTTTTTCGACTTACTCGAGAGCCCGAAATGCTTTAATAGGAATTGGTTCGCGGTAGTGAAGAATGAAAGGAACGCTGTTAATAGCAAGTATGAGGCCGTGAAACATCTCCGTGTCAGTGGCCAGCATTTCGGTCAACAGGGATTTCTCTGACGAATTCCGGCTTACCAAAGAATTATCCATACGTTCCGCTGCCTGTGCAAGTTCACGGCGCCTCTCTAGTATTTCTTGATCAATGGTGTATTCCGGTCAGATGAGCTCTTGACTAAGTCGGGACTGGCGCCGGGCGAGTTGCCATGTAGACATTTATTATTCTGCGTTCTGTTTCAAAATGAATTATTCTCATCCTAACCAATGCATATATGCTTATATGAAACTGAAACAAAGTCTGTCTCATTAGTATTCGTCAGTGCAAATGTTGAGAAGCCAACAATGAATCAACCACCGCATTACTGGCTTTTGATGCGGGCAACAAAGGTAATTGACTGGGCACCGAGGCCGTGTGAGCGGCGCATGCTAATTCAGTGTTTGCTGACAGAAAGCGATTTCATATGCTATGGTCACATGTTAGGGGAATCTTTATTTAGAAATACAAATACATTATTCCAATCATTGTTACTGTACAACCTTTGCCCTGATGGTCTGTGGAAGGGGAACCCGACTTCGCAGCCCCCGACTGCATGGACAAATAAGTAGATTTTCAGTTTCGTGGCTAATTCACATAAATAATTACTTGCACATTATTTCTTTGGCTCACTATAGTCTTTTCGTGACTGGAGGTTTAGTTTCCAACTCAAGCTGGTTTATGTTTGTGCCAGTCCCGGCCGCTGCGATGGGCCTGATTGGGTTCCGAGCCACTGGCCGGGATAACGAGTCAGTCCGGCCGCAACGGGCCTGATCGGGTTCCAAGCCACTGGCCAGGATAACAAACGTTCTGTGTGTTTAAAACTAAAAAAATAAGTATAAACAACACAGATCAAGGTTCTCATGTCTGTATTTCATGGAAGACTACTCCGAACAGACCCCAAACTCCTGCTACGGACCTTGATAAATTGGCCTGCCGCACTTTGTAGGCTACGGTGTGTCTAAATACCAATAAATCTGTAACAGCGAAATATAACTGTTAAGAACTTGGTGTATTTTTAAGGGTTTTACATCGAAGTTTGTTGATTTTTGTACCTTAAACGATGAATTCAAGCGATAAGCAGACACCAATAACCCGTGTTGTGAACTGCTGAACAGACTGCGTGTGAAACCAATGATGTCATTGGATAATTTCAACACCTCCGACTGCCGTCAGGTGTCAGGTAACGCAACCGAACGTGCTGTTATCGAGTATAGCTACTTGATCTAAATTGATACAAAATAGGTTGTTTTTTGGGTGGCATTCTCCTTTAATGCTGCATTTTCAACAAAATTGAATGATATGAATATAGATGGTCTAGAATATGACAACGTACCACTGTTGATGTTACACTTCAAGTCAGCAAATGGCGGGATATTGAACGTGATGTTCTTGAAGATGAACGTGTCGGGGATACACGTGGTCATGAAAGAAGAACAGAGCTGTGTCTTGCCAATTAGATAAATGTGACTGCTGTTGGCTGTCACATTGAACTGGAACTTGGCGACCATGGCATCCATTGTGGTGCTCACATCCACGTCAATCTCTTTGATTTTTTCTGAAATAAAACGGAACCAGAAAAACTTAGAACCCGCACAACAAATCAAGAGCAATGCAAACCATTGAAAAATGCCCATAACAGCACCACAAAGACTTTGATGCCAAGACAACCCAACATAACTTTGTTCTAAATTTCACCATGACTAGTTAAACGATTTTGATACCTAAGCAATGGACACGCAAAGGTAGCGACAGATGGCGGGATGATGTTTATAAAATATGTGGTCACATAGAAATGCACATGGTTTAAGAGGTTTTGCAAAAAATATTGGCCGATTGACTTTCACCTTTGAAAACAATAATTGCAGTGTATGTGACAGTGAGTTAAGAATTGTTAAATGTTTATTTTATCTCAGAACCACTTTTTTCGCTAGTTGCTGGTGATAAACCTTGCGCCTCTTGGTCCCATGAACACGAACAGGAAATTTGACCTAGATATTGGGGATATTCTAATTTTGTAGGAAATCAAATGAGCAACCTCTAATAAAAGTAGGATTTAACTTTGTGAGATTGAATTTCTTTTTTCATAGTTTGAATTATATTGGAGATTAGTCTCATTTTTGTAGAATTTGCTGAATGATTGAGCAGCTTCTAGGTTATCACACATGATTTCTGTGTGATGTTCACCTATACCAACATGTTTCATTGAACACACGACTTTGATCTGTTTTTATGAGTTTAATTTCACTTCTTTCAAACTCTCTAAATAGATATCTTGTCTTTACATCACAACAGTGCAATAAAAATCCAAACGACATCAGTTAGGTAACATAATTTATAAAGCGATATTTCAAAACACATATCTCATCTTCAGGCTACTATTTACAACTTAAGTTCACAGTAAACACACATCAGAAATGACAAATGCAATATAACACGTGAAGTGACTGTATTATTTACAATACAGTCATTCGATACATTGAAAATGATGTACACAGGTTACGAACATTAGAGTCACTTCTACTACTGTTTGAAGAACCAAGTTTGAATGAGCAGATAACTGGCACTCAAAGGACTCTATCATTATTTAGGTGATCTGATGCACAGCAACATATGTAGTATATATGTGTATTTTTATCGTCATAGTTAAGCATGCCAACTTCATGAGTTATATTGCATTTGTCATTTCTGATGTGCGTTTCACTGTGAACTAGTTGTAAATAGTAGCCTGAAGATGAGATATGTGTCTCGAAATATCGCTTTTTAAATTATGTTACCTAGTGATGTAGTTTGGATTTTTATTGCACTGTTGTGATGTAAAGAAAAGCTCTATTTAGAGAGTTTGAAAGAATTCCTAAAAGAGATCAAAGCTGTGTCTTCAATGAAATATGTATACGAGAAAGATTACTGTCAAGTTATAGTGATTTCAAGCTATACCAACATGATAAAGAATTCCCTAGTGTGTAAGACACGGCACCGGAAGTACCAAAGTCTGACACAAGGGGTATGTTCAATCAGATAGTACAAACTCATTTCTCCACATACATAATGGAAAGAATTGTTTAATTTACCTAACTGTGGTACAAGTCTATACATTTGATGTATTTTTACTGAGATGCAGTTTAAAGTGAACCACTTCTGTGAAACATAGCTGATCACTTCTCCATCCAAATACACTCAGTTTTGGTGCAGGAATCCCACAGTTTTTTTTTTGATTTTCATAATATTGTTTTTGACAGTACGGTAGTTGCCTCATGAGGCTTTAACATGCTTCCATCCACTTTTGCAGATTTTCAATAAAACCTTCTTAAAGAGCTAATATGTTATACTCAAGGTAGCACCATCAGTACCTTGTGATTAGGAAATTTATATATTACCTATATATACGCAAACATGGATGTGTTTACAAGACAGGAAACAAACAAAACGGACCAGATGGTTCCACCTTCTGCAAAAACTTTAATGTCATTAAAACATTACCACTTTTGCAATTTGAAAACTAGTTAATCCGGGAAATGAATTTTGAAATCATTAACAATAGATGGGGATATTAATTTTCAAATGACTGTGTAATATTTACTCATTAAATTCATCACGTATTAATTGTTCTCCCATTATATAGTAAATAACAATTAAATGTGCTTCATCTGTCTTGTGCTTGGCTATGCAGTAAGTTGATGTCATGAACCCACACATATTCATGCTTTGCCCAGAGGTGGCGTGGCAGATCTAGGATGTTGTAGAGGGGAGAAAAATCTGCCAAAGATTTAAAGGGACTTGTTGACAGCAATTCGTATATGTTCCATAGGGTGTCCCAGCCTCGCAGGAAACCTCCTTAATCTGTCTGTGGGAGGGGTCGGCGCATCACTTTTTGTCTTCTAGTGTCTTGCATCATTTGTATTTATTTCTAATGTCATCGAACCACTAACATAAAAGGTACAGCCCAGGAGAATCAGATAGGTGACATATACCAGTATGGAAAGTAGTATCTGCTGCATGAGAACATGTAATAGGGAGTGTACAGTTTACCCCATGTTATACTCACCAGCAAATGTCATTTCCATGGATTTCTGGTTAGGTGGAGACCCAATTTTGAAGACCAACTTTGGCCCACAGAGGTCAACACGGGTATCCAGTCTCACCCATTGTTGGAGACACATGTACTTAACAGGGACAGCACACGTCAGACCCATGCAGTCGAAGTGAGGCTCGCAATAGACATTGAAACCAGTCATGATTCCACCCAAGAATTGGGGACACTCTAGAAAAGATATAATTATTCTTGTGCTAACTAGATGAATTATCCAAGGAATGTGCTTCAGGAAAAGTGACTTAAGCTTTAGAAACACTGGTCTTACACTCCATATCGAACTTTAGTAAAAGTGCAGTCTCAGAGAGTATTCCCATAACTAATGGTAACTGAAATTATTTTTAGACTGTTGTGCTAACAATTACATGTCTAAACCTGTCCATTTTCTAAAAAGATACAGGCAGATTTGAAAACTTCCTTCAGGAAGAACCATGATGGGGCTCTCGTGTTTTTAGCTCAAGTGTTTGGAGCAATAGGCCCCACCATGAAACCTGCACATGTCTGATGCACCGCAAATGAAATAAGGCCACCTGCACTGTTTTTTTATTCATCATTTGTGAAGCAAATCATAGCCTAAATCTTGTCTTCAATCGCTTTTCATGAAACAAACTGGAACACACTGGAGCCTGGAGCCTCTCTGTGGCAGACAAACACTCTGCTCACGAGCAGTCAATAAATGACAGTGTTTAAGCATAATAGTAACTGGTAAAGTCATTGGTCTAAATTTCAGTAAATGTCATGCAGATAATAGCGAGTATTGTAGATTTGCAATAAAACCACAAAACACGTCACAGCTTTTAATGTTTTATAGCTCTGGAAATGACTATCCAACAACCACAAAGTGTGTTTTTCAAACGTAAAAACGACAATGTTCCTGGCAGGCTTTCAACATAGCGTGCTATGCAAGCAATTTTAAGAACACTGGAAGGCTTTCAACATTGCAATTTTAAGAACAATGCCAGTACTTATCTATGAAAAAAATGGGAAAATGATCAAATACCATTTATCCGACAAATTGTGCACTAAATTTTCCACGTAACATTAAATTCTCATTCACTGGCACAAAATGTAAACACAATAATGTGTCGTACGAGTTATGCTTGGACATACTTCCATATATCGCCTGGAAGAGCTTGTTAATCAGTGCCCCTCTGTAGCCGTAACCATCCTGTCCATATTTACGCAGCTTCCTGTTAATGGTGCTAGGTGACCACGTCTGAGGGTTGGTCACTGGGAACTTGTCTGCAGGAAAAAATTAAAAAGAAAATTAATGAGAAAACAGGTGTGACACGAGAACAATGCAGAGCGTTGAAATGTGCCCATGACTGCACCGCAAACGGCAAAAATGGTCATTCACGATGGTGCAGAATATGTCAGACCTTTCCAAAAATTGTTGTTTACTTAAGAAAATTCATGGAAATCCATGATACCGAGGCAAACATGAAAAACAAAATTGCCATCAGAAGACAAAACAGAAGTCTGAGATTCGATTATCTATTGTCAATTTAACAGGTAATATACCTGTCAAATTTCCAACAGTATGAGAGATACAGTCGAAGGTACACAGAAAGATGCCACAAGACTTGAACATATCTCAAAGTCCATATCAGCTGTGCTCTTGTCAGTTGAAACACATCTAACAATTTTCATGATGATCCCCCGAGCCACTGGGTGGACACAGAGGCAGACGATAAAAAATGAAAAATAATAAAATGGTCACTACAAAGCACTGTATTTGTCTATTTCACACCATGGGAAGTTGCTGTCATCTTCAAAGTAGGAACTTGTTAGCCAAACTTCATGAAAAGCAGTCGAGGAACTCTGAACATACAGACACAAATCTAAAAACTAAAATAATGTAGTCGCATCTATCCAAAGTCATGGGCAGCTGTTGCCACATTTATTGGAAAATACTTGCAAGATTTAATGAAGGTGCTGTGAATTACAGAGGAGCTATAGCCATGGATGTAAAAACGAACATTAGCAGTAAACGTTACCAAAGTAGTCAAACCCGTCAAAAAATCACCCTCAGGCATGCCCTTCTCATTGTGCTGGAACACAGAGAGGTTTGGCAACCACCGATAAGGACAACAAAAAAGGAATCAGAATAGAAAATTGACCACTAGATGTCACAAAGTACGTAAAATCCATCTGACAACTTCAAGGTATTTTTGTCTCTTTAATAGACACCTATTTGCTACATCTGTTCAGTGAACTTGGAAGATACAGATACAGGTGTAAACAAACTAACAGGAGACTCAGCAGCAGTCCGATTGGCCAAAAACTTGTCGCCATTTGTTGACAGTTCTATGGGCACACATCTGCCAAATTTCATAAAGATTCTGGAAATGATTATGGTGACGCAGACACAAAAACACAAAATCATCACCTGAGGGAGCCAGAGTAGATAAACCCATCCAAAAATAAACGTCTACCACCATCTTCTTATCAGAAACACATTTGAAATTTCTATAATCATCCTTTCAGCAGTTCGGCAGATAGAGACCTGGATACCAAAAACGAACTCGAAACTAAATTTTTAAAAATAGCCACTAGTTGATGATAGACACCCAGACAAAGATGACGGCAATATGCACTGAGATTTTTAATTTTCTACAAAGTAATAGTTTTTATTTTCTTCTCCTAGTTGACTGATGAATTAGTATCGCAGTTGCATCAGAAATTAAATTTTACCAAAAAGTCCGTAAGAGAGAATTATCATTGATATATGAAAAATAATTGACTGTCAATATTAAACTCCAGTTGTGGTAAATAAACAAGACCTAATATGTGAACCAATATAAACAACAAAAGTCATTCAGCTTCCAAAGTTAACCCTGACTTTTCAGGGATCATGTTTACAAACTTGCAGCAACTGAGGATTTGAGATTAATAAGTAACATTAAATTTTATGAAACTGTTTTTATTAGTGATGAAAAATTACCTTTTATCACAAAAGCATAATTTTTCATAATGTAATCTTCAATTAAAAAATGAAAATTTGATGTTTAACTTCAATCGGCACATTGTAAAACCATTGGTCACACTGTTGTACTACACAACACATGGATTTCTTGTAATTCGTCATGTGTACGAGAAATCAATCACATGGGTCAAAGATGATAAATTAGCTCACCAGCACAAGCTTGCAGTTTCTTGATCACAATGGTCAGGGCATCCACTCTGTCCACAAGTTTTTTCTTCTTGAACAGATCCACAACAAATCGTAGTGTGTAGTGACCGACATCAAATCTTTCAGCAATTTTCCAAATCTTCGATGTGCTGGATAACACATTATAACAGAACAGCCATTTTGTCATTGATTCCAACAAAAATGAATGAGTGACATGAAGCAATATATGCAGTATCTTCACATATCAAACACAAATTTATTTGTGATAAATTTCCATACAAAAGAAACTTTTACTCTCTTGAAATTCCAACTAATATTCATCAATTAAAGGTAAGTAAAACACAGAAATGATAACTATCATTTTCAGTTTTCACACTATTGCAGCCATCACACAAAATCAGACAAACTAATGATATGGTCAGCAAGAGGATAGGATACATAATGCAGAAGGGGGCGACGTCCCAACGGCACCGGGCATCCATTTGGGGGGGGGGGCATCCAATCACTGTGAATACACTTTTTGAAATTGTGACAGATTTGTAGTTAAATTGTATAAAGTTTCTATTTTATGTTTCATATTTTCACTTTTCTTAGTACTAGAGTCCATGCATTTGAGTAGAGAAAGGAGCATCCAATAAAAAATCTGCCCGGGCATGACCAAAACTCTGTATGCTACTGGATACAAACCATTTGATCCACTTCAAGTTTTACAAACTTCTTTGAAAGCACAAAAATCAAGGATATAAATTACCCTTAAAAATTTGAATCCCTCAAACTTGATATTCAATAATTTGAAAAATGCTTGGAAATCACCACCTACACATAGCTTAACTTACTCTCCTCCAAGTAACGCCTTGACATCATTGACAAAATCAATGACACCTTTCAGTTGTTCTGACAGAGGGCGCTGTGCCCTCATATCCACATTGGCAGGTCGGTAAGGTGGCTCAGGGGCTCGATACCTGCACAAATTGAACCAAAGGTCAGACCGTATTTAAAAAAAACAATCAATAATGTTTTAGGGGACAAAAAACATGAAATTTTTACATAGCAAAATCATCAATTTGCATGTAATTAATACCTTTCGAATTCTCAGAGTTCAGAGCATAAAACTAATAATTCTTCAAAATGCAGTTGACCCAGAATGCCACAGTACTGATTTGCAGGCCACAGTTGCCAGAGCTTTGCAAAAATGCATAATCATGCAAACTTTCTTGAAATATCAGTATGAACTTTAAAATCAGTGCATATAATGCAAACAACAACATAGTGATCGACATTTCGGTTTATTGTCTCTAAACCACTCTCAAGAGAAAAGTTCACAGTATTCCAATCAGGTGACACAGCTGGAGAACAGACTGTACACTCAGGTACACATCATGACATGGATGGCACACCACCAAAAAGTGGGGGGGGGGCTATAGCCCCAGACCCCTATGGTGTGCTTCCCATGCAAAATGCATTGTGATGGAAGAGACAGTGTCTGGGTGCATCAAAGAGTCCTAAACAGGGACTCAACTAAGTTCCATAAATCTTTTTCGTATTTCTTTCTTTCTTTAGGCACAGATATAATATTTTTCTATCATTTTATCTTTATCATGAGCTCCCTTTTGAGTAATGGCATTTTCTGATAATATAACCAAAGACTGATCCTTTAATTTACTTAAAACTGTAGGGACTGAGTACTTAAATTAGGGGCGTTGCATGAAAAGATCCCTATTTATTTTCAATAATATTGAGAATTCAGCATAGAAATCACTCTCGATTTGTATCAAATCCAAAAATTGACTTAGTAATTATACTCAAACATCATTTAGAAAGGGATCAGTGTTTTCGCAATCCCACAAATATGCACAATATTTAGGGAATGTAGTGGAGTCCCTATTTAGGACTGCTTCATGCAACTGGCCACAGAAATCAAAACAATTGGAACTCTTGAGATATCGTCTTGCATTAACAGCAAATCATCTAAAAATACTACCTTTACACATAGAATTTTTGCATCTACAGAACAAAGCACAGTTCTAACCTGTTCATGAATTCTCCTTGACTTCTTGTCATGTCTCGCTTCAATGTCTTGGCTTGGTTATCATTCTTGTCTGCAAATGCACCAGAATCTGCCCGCTTGCCCAGGTGTGTGACTATGCGGTCATTGCATTCCTGGAAGATGCGACAAAACAGAGGGTTTCGCCACCAGATTACACCATAGGTCATAGAAAAGGGATATGTATCTTTGATTCTTTCTTTCAATGCTTAACTCAACTTCTAGTTTATGAGCAGACGACGTATTTGGTGGAAGTAAAACATGCCTTTACCACCAGGCATCACCGGTGAATATAGTAATGTCTGCATGGTGCCAAAGATAGAATTAGTCAACCCCAAGGAGAAATTAGAAATACATATCACTGGACAAAAAAGGGGGTGTTTCATAGAAACTATTGTAAACTTGTAAGTGCACTCTTGCAAAAAGAACACCAATGGAGTGATATTGGTCAACGAAACTGTTAAATTACAGAACACTGCACGTCAACACAATGTTTCTGTCCCATAAGGCCAGAAATTTTCTCGCTGTGTCTCCTGAGAGAAAGCGGTCACTTCACATTCCAGGATCCTCACTAAGTGAACTGCCACAATTCCTCACCTGCACCCAACTGGGAAAGAGTGAATTTCTCTCTGTGTATTTAGTAGGGTCCACCCATTCGCCATCCTTCTTTAGCTCTTTCACTTTCAGGTAAAAACCCATTCTGCGATAACTTTTGGGCACCTTGCGCACACTGACAAACATGAAGTTCTTTTGCCTGTCACCAGGTGATGCTTGCATCGTTCCAATTTGCTCACCAGCCTTTGCTGGCTTCCCGTTTACTGTAACTGCCCTGTTTGATAACAGAAAGCAGGCCATCTAAAAACTGTTTAATATACAATGAACATTGAATATTTCTGCAGTGCTGTATTAAAGACTGAAATCAAGGTTTAAGATTATAGAAGTTGAATTAGGTGTAAGAATATGTCTTGTTACTTGAATTGGACTCTTTCACAATCATCACCATTTTCACAAGCGAACAAACCACTGGTTGGGGAGGATTGAGGGCTTGCGGCTAACAAAGTTTAAGCCTCTGAAACTGTGAGGATGGTGATGTCAAATTACTGAAGTCAAGATTTTTAATTACTTTTTCACATCGAAAAACATGATGAAACAACCAATCATAGAAATGTCACCAAGATCCAACCAGGCAAAAACAAAATACTAGCCTTCAACATAACGCGAGATGAGATTTTGGCCAGCTCATGTCAATTCGCAACATGCGACTTGGAATTTTCAACATGCTTGCCAAGTTTTTACATGTCTCAGCAGATATCTGGCACACATAAAGCCATGCACTTCAGCAAATTCGGATGTTAATTGGTTATTGCCAAATCAAGTTCTTAAAGAACACCAACAGAGAACAACCCTCTCGGTCGCGAGAACACGAGATGATGCAGAATTGATCTTTGGGGTGTTTCATTGGCGAGTGTTTTCGGCAAATCATTCAAATTTTTGGATGAGCTGAAGAAACTGTCGGTCCACAGCGTAATTCACAAAACAGCAATGTTTTTTCTATTCTTAAACCATCAACTTTCCAAAACTTTGTGGTAGAAAAACACATTTATTTTTCACGTAATAAGTCCTGATTATCCAATTACAATATCTCCAAGACAATATCATACTGCGGCATTGCCTATGGTCATGTCCCGATGCTTGCGTGCAATGTCCCGAAGTCGATCGCAATTTGGAAATGTTGTCAAGTAACAGACCCTTTCAATTTGCATCTTATTTTTATTTCAAAAGACAGCTAAAGTGAAAATGAAAAAAAATATTAATAGTCAAACAATGGCCATGAGGCCACGACTTAATTTAATTGTCTTTCAGCAGAGCAGTAGAGAAATTCTCAAGCACTTGTTTCTGGGGCTGATTGCACGCACATGCCTGGGTAAGTCATATCTCAAATCACATGTTGCTTGGTAATGTATACTTCGGCATGCGCACCACTCCAAAGCTGCAAATCAAAAGAGAGCAGCACCAGTCCTACGTAAAAGACACTGCATCAGTTTGTTATATTAAGCGACTGGGTGTTTATTTGATACATAACTTAGACCTCTGCTGGTTATAAATGAACCAGCGCTTTACGATATTTTCTGAGAACCAATATTCTCTTGTTCCGATACATGTACCCCGCTCGACATTTCCTAAACGGGATGTTCCATACCGAGAAGATGCAAAGTTTTGGTTAGCAAACTTTATATTCTTCTCTTCGTTCACCCCCTTCCTGCCAATTTTTCACTCCCCGGGTTGTCAGTTGACCACACCGTAGACTTTTTTACACTAGACTGTAAACAACATTGCTCAAACTTGAAGCAGGCCAATTAGAGAAACATAATAATTCAGGATGGCTAAATAGGGATGGTGGTAATGATATACACATCATCAAGCCCAAATGGAGATTGTCGCACAAGAATATCACATGTCTATTGCAGTCTTATGTCTAGCACCGAAAACTCCATTTGGGATAACGACCATGCTCATGTACACACCTACCCCTCCTATACCATGTCACTGCCCAAGGCAACACTTGGAATTTACTTTCAGGCACATTTATAGTTTTTACAGGTCTTGGATTCAAACACAAACTATTAAATATTGTTGTTTTTATATGCTTTGGGAGAGAGAGAGAGAGAGCTGTTGGGGAAAAACATGAGGTTTGTTCACTCATGATTAAGGTTATTACTTGTGAACATTCCCTCACTAAGTTTTAAATGATTCTGAAACACTTGTCAGTACATACGTTCTGAGATACTTCACGTTGTACAAAAAGATGACATATTTCTTCAGGCTGCCTTTCGTAGGTTCAATTCGAATTCTTTGACGAGGAAGTTTTTCATAGTAATAAACACCAGTCACTGGAGCGACAACCTACAAAATCACAATAATTCAGTCATTTAGCGTGCAACCCAACTGAATTTGTGATTAAGAAATAAAGTTCTGTATTCTAAATAAAGGACCGCATGTTCACAGTGACTTCAATCTTATATTTGTTTAGATGACACAAGTGTGAATATTGAGTAAAATTGTGAAAATACGATACATCCACATACATAAGTAAAACAAAATAAAAGTTGCAGAATTCTGAGGTGCGGCACTAGACAAAATCAACCGAAGAAAGTGACAGCTACAACAAAGACAACAACACCCAAGATGATGACACCCATGACAGCACTGATGACACAGGAAACGACAAGGAAAATGCAACCAGCACTGCAATGGCACCAAAATGACAGCAACACCACCCGGCAGTGACGATAACATAAGTTCAGTGAAATATCAAGCAGGATCTATCAAAATGGTCCAGTCAGGTTTGAACCAAGACCACACTGCCTCCACGGGGCTACATAAAATATCCAATTTGGTAAATAATCAGTAACATGGGTCCACATTTTGAGAACCAGTTTTCACCATTGAATAACAGGTACCAAACTGGTTCTCAAAATGCAGGACCCTCTAATTGAGTATTGCCCTGAATGCCACAGTTCTGCATGAATTCTCATTAGTCCCGGCAGAAGGAAAATGTGCTGTGTCAAATTTTTCAAATTTCTACCATAATTGGAGTTGCAGCTCACATTGACCCACAGTAAGACATCACTAGCATTGGAAAGTCCCAATACATTAATGCAGAAGGCTTAAACAAGAGCAACACTGGGTCACTGACATGCGTCCACAGTGCATCGTAAATGATACATTTTTAGGGGTAAAGGTAAGGTACAATAAGGCTTACTTAACCAATTTTATAGCGATGGGTAGCTGTAGCACCAAAGTGTTGACATGTGGCCATTGTATGCTTCTACGACTGCTTCCACAGCCTAATAACATACAATTTAACCACTTCTGCTAGGTATAGAAGGGACAAATAACTAAACATTGCTGGTATCTCAAAGGATAACATCAACTCATTGAAGTTTTATTGAAATATAGTTTTTCAAGGCTTTCAACAGAGAAATAAAACAACTTGTCAATTATGAAAAGCATGCAGTGGGCATCCTACCAAATTCTCCACATCTTTTATTTTGCTTTATTGGTGACGGTTAAAGGGGCAGTTTACAGTAATATTTTTTGTGTTAATACAGAAAAAAAAAACTTTTCAAGAACAAAATGGTAACTAGGACGCACTATGATGGGTGAATTTGGCTCATAATTTAATGACACCAGCTCACTGATGTCACACATCTCTGAGCCAGGTTTTACAAAAAGCTATCAATAGATTCTTTGAGGTCAATTCCTCATCAGCTCATTGACATGGAAGTGAATTATTACTAGCTACCAGACAAAATCCAGAGAATGATTAGCGATTATTTCAGTGGTCAGGAATCAAACTGAGGTTTACTTTTTAAGGGAACCACAATTACAGACTGGATCAGTATCAAATGAGGGATTGTGGTGGGTTGTACGATCTCTCCAGCCCTTTTCATCATGGGGATGAGTTTATTGACAGAGGCTTGCAAAAGGCAGAGAAGAGGCCCCAGACTGGAGTCAGGATCGAATCTCGGCACCTGTGATCAGAGCTTATATGGACGTCCTTACAGTTACAACAGTGAGACCCGTGCAAAATTAATGGCACTTGAAGAAGTAGCAAACTGGGGTAAGATGATTTTTAAACCAAGAGAATCACAAAGCATGCATGAACATCAGGGTAGGAAAGATTGTCAATGGATTAAGACCAGTTATTCATGGTGAAGAGATACCGTCGATTGTGGGGAACAATCAAGTATATTGGCAAATGGTACGACGACCTACTCAGCGATCATAACATCTTACAGATAGAAACTTGGCCTAAGCAGTGGCTCCAGCGAAAAGAGAAAAGTGGACTACCAAGAAAATTCAAGCCATACATCTACCAACATGGCCAGTTGTCAAATTATTGAGGGGATTTATGCCCTACAAAATTTCAGTCCCTGCTGTGGAAGGGATGAAGCAAAAAGTGAACAAAACATTGAGAAGATGGCTAGGCCATGTTCTTCCACGTTTCACTTTGCCCTCTGTACAATTGAACAGCAAAGATACTACCTTTGCCATCTTCATTAGAGGAGTTCAAGGTGGCTAAGTGCAGACTTGTCCAAACAGTTAACAGTTCAAGGGATGTTATGGTAAGGGAGGCAGGAATTGTGGCAAGAAAATGGCCAGCGAGTACTGTGAATCAAGCAGAAAAGAAATACATGTTGACGATCAGAAACATAACTGGAGACACCTGTGCTCTGCGCCAACGTCTGGGAGCCTACCATTTTCAACCGTGGATAGGTAGTTCAAAAGAAGTACAGAGAGAGGAGATGGTCCAGGAAGATGACAGGAGGGTTGAAGAGGATGCTAAAAGGACCACAGCAGTTCAACTCAGGCAACAAAATGTGCTTAGACAAGATGGAAACTGCCAGAGGGGAAATTAATGTGGAGTGAATTGCGGAAGAAGGATCCAATGAAAATTGGGTTCTTATTACGATAAGTATTCAACGTGTTACCATTGCCGGCAATCTCCAGAGGATGAAGTGGCAAAATGCGCGACACTCCCGCCAAAAGTGGAACAGTTGGCATGTAAGGCTTACATAACCATGGTAACCTAGCTTACCTGATTTAGGATTCCTTGATTTTCTATACACTCATGAGAAACCAGAAACCACAAAGGCAATTAAATCTTAAATGATTTTCTGACTCTANCTCACTAATAGGTGCCAACATATTAAATTTCATGAAAATCCGTTGAGGACTTTTGAAGATACAAAGGTAAACGTAAAAAAATAAAATTGCCACTAGGGGGCACACCGGTAGTCGGATCTGTCCAAAAGTCATAGTCATCTGTTGTTAACATCATATACACGTACTTACTAAATTTCGTAAAGATCCTGCGAACGGCTTAGGAGATACAGCCATAGGTGCAAAAAAAAAAACTGCCACTAGGAGGCACCACAGTTGTCAAAATTGTCGGAAAATCATCGTCAACCGTCCTCTTCATAGTAAGCACATATATGCCAATTTTCACAATCATCCTTTGAGCGGTTTGGTTGATAGAGGGGTGGATGCAAAAGAACAGACTCGAAAACAGTAAAAACGGCCACTAGGTGGTGCAAACTACATCAAATCCATACGAAAACAAGAGGATAGCGTCATTTCACTAATAGGTCCCTACAAATTGAATTTCATGAAAATCCGTTCAGGACTTTTGAAGATACAAAGGTAAGCGTAAAAAACTAAAATTGCCACTAGGGGGCACACCGGTAGTCGGATCTGTCTGAAAATTCACTCATGCCGTTCCATTCATGAATGGAACATATGTGCCAAATTTCATGAACGTAGGTCAAAGGGTTTTGGAGATAGAGCAGCGGACGCCGGACGGAGATGACGGCATAATGCGTCCACATATAAATATGTGGGCACATAAAAATGAGCCTGAAGTGGGAAATTTGTACCATTCAACTTTCACTCTGCCACTTTTTCAATTAGATCAATTTCTTTTTATAACCACTTCCAAAATTTCATTTCTGAATTTTTGGTAGCAATGGCACATAACATGATTGTCGCAACTGCCGCCGTTATTATCGCCATTCTCACCACAACTGCCACTACCACCACCATTAGTTACAGCAAGCACTTACTATGTCTTTATGGTGTCGATAATGTCTTTTATGTTGTAGTAGACAGCCAGGATGGATTTATACAGGTCAAACAATGGCTTGAACAGATATTCAAATGGTTCCAGCAAGTTACTTAAAGCTGAGATGAACTTCAAGCCAACCTCTTTTTGTTGTTGACCCTACAAGAATGAACAACACGTTATTATAGAGATGAAGAAAATAAAGCAATTTCACTGACATTAAAGAGTTTGGACCATGAATCAAAAATGATAAATTGTCAACAAAGTTAACTTAAAATTGATCATATCTGCCTATGCTTGAATTAGATAATTTTTCATAAAAATAACAAAGTTAATACTCAACCATTTTTTTGAATCTGCAGTATTGCCCAACTACTTCTGGGTAGTCTACAGCATACTGCAGTAATTTAACTGCATATCTACAGAATATCCACTTTGCTTTTATATAAGTGAACAAAGTTTTGTTGTTCCAACTGGACTTTGATTTTTTCTTCTTATGAATAGGCCAAACATAAAAAGAGAAAATGATAATTTTCGGACAAATAACTTAATTGTTCTCACCATGCTCTTCAGTCCAGTAGCACCATATCCAACCTTGAGAGGTGTTGGTCGTGTGGCGTAGATTTTTAACATGTTTGAGACCTCCTTTGTGGCAAACACCATGTCTGTTTTGAGGGCACGCAGATCCTCACCAGGCGTCATCCAGTAGGGCAGGTTGCCTCCCTTGATGGGAAAGTTGATTTCCACCCGTTTCTTGGCACCCATCAACATGAACATTGCCATGGCAACCCTGGGTTAGACAAATAACAATTACACTTGCAAACAAGGCAGCCAAGCGATACCTTGTACAAAATGGTCCAGTTGGTGCTTTGGCGGTTTCAATGACAACCCCACAAACAAGAAAATGTTAAACATACCTGATGAAAGCTTGTCCAAGTCCTTCCAGAGCACTAGATGGCGCTGAAATCAGTTCACCTAGGGATTGCACAATCTGTTTGCCAGTTTTCTCAAACTGCTCAATAGCATAAGGGATTGTCACTTGAATGGCATCAAGAATTGTCTGAAAACAGTTGAAAGTACTTTGATTGGCTCAGATTTCTTAAAACATCATGAAGCTCAAAGAATCATGCATAGTCCCGACAGTCAAAACGTCCTGCAAGAAGCATGACTCAATGTTTGAGGCACACAATTCAAGAACACAAAGTGATGATTTGGTAAGAGTCTGTGGCAGTTTACTTTGAATCATGCAAGGAGATACTCAGTTGTTTTGTGATGAATGCAGATCGAAAAATTAAGATACCCATCCCACCCATGAAGAGAATGAATTCGAAAAAGGAACCTGTTTGAGGGGAGTCTCTATGAAAATGTCATCTTGACAGAGAATTTTGTTTCAAAAACATCACACTTTTGAAAGGAATAATTCCATCAACCAAAACATTTTGTAGTGATTCTTGAGCAGTTGTCTTTCAAACTACTAAGCTTGAAACAGTACAAGAGAGGCTTTTTATTGCTGATAAAAAAGAGTACGTTTCTTGCAACACACAATAAAACTAAACTAAGGACAATATTATTAAAAACCCAAATGTATAGTAGCAAAGTGGAACCTTTTTCAGAATTTCGAATTAACAAAAATAAATTATTATAGCATTGAGTTTTGTCACATAAGCCACCCTTTACTATGGAAACTGGTCATGAACAAAACAGGAGAAAAGTCACCCATCTGAGCAGCACATCCAGTTTCACCTCAACAATGAAAGTTCACCCTGGAACATTGTATGGAAATACCCAAATTCTCAGCTTCCACTTTGCCACCAGTTGTAAAATCATGAGCTATTGGTACCATGGTTATGGACAATCTAATCATTGAAATTAACTTCCAATGAAGTTAGACATCTTCAAAGGATCTAAAACCATGACACAAGTTCTTCAGGTCCCTGTTTGCTTCTTTGCTGTTTAAATGAAATTACTTGAAAACAAACAGACAGAGATGAGGAAAATTCATCTATAGGGATTTTTGAGTAGCAAGGAATTTTCAAAATATTTTTTGTAATATTTCGAGGTATACCACAAAAAGACCACCTCAGAGGAACTCTCTTTATGAATTGTCTGTAAAAATCGCAAATATATGGCTTACTGTATATTATGAAAGATCCAATTCAACTGTTGTCCTTCCAGTGAAGACAAGAGCAATGCGGAGCTTTGAAATGTGCCCACAAATGCACCGCAAACGGTGTGCTTCTAGGGTTGTTTGTTTCATAAAAATGGCTACTAGATGGCAAAAAAGCGTTCAATCCATCTGAAAACTAGAACATGGCATTGCTTCTTTAACAGAACTATTGACCAAATTTCATAAAAATCTGGAAAAAAGGGAAAAAATGAAATTGCCATCATGGGGCACAGCGTTCATTAGATCTGCCTGTAAGACGTCGTCTGTTAGCTTCATATAAATACAATTACTAAATTTAATAAAGATCCCGCAGTGAGTTTAGGAGATACAGCTATGGACACAGACCAAAACAAAGCTGCCACTAGGAGACGCCACAGTACGAAGTCGTTATCGCCAACAGTCCTCTTCACACTGAGAACATATACGCCAATTTCAAAAATCATCCTTAGAATGGTTTGGCTGATCAAGGAGTGGATGCCCAAAAATAAGACTCAACAACAGTACACATGACCACTAGGTGGCGCACACTACATCGAATCCATCTGAAAACAGGAGGATAACGTAATCTCTCTAACAGATGCATGCCTATATGCCAAATTTTATGAAAATACATAGAGCACCTTTGAAGATACAGAGGTGAACATAAAAACCTAAAATTGTCACTAGGGGGCACAATGGTAGTCAGATCCGTCCGAAAGTCGTCACCATCCGTTGTCAACATCATATCAACACACTTGTTAAATCAGCCATGAGCGCAAAGAAACTGCCACTAGGAGGCGCCACAGTTGCTGAAATCATCGGAAAATCATTGTCAGTCGTTCTCTTCATAGTAAGAACATACATGCCAATTTTCAGAATCATACTTCCAGCGGTTTGTTTGATAGAGGGGTGGATGCCAAAATCAGACTTGAAACCAGCAAAAATGGCCACTAGGTGGTGCAAACTATGTCGAATCCATCCGAAAACGGGAGGATAGCATCATCTTACCAACTACAGATGCCTATTTGCCAAATTTTATGAAAATATGTTGAGGACCTTTGAAGATACAGACTATGTAAACGCAAAACACTAAAATTACCACTAGGGGGCACACCGGTAGTTGGATCTGTCCGAAAGTAAGCTCATGCCGTCCCATCTATGAAAGGAACATATGTGTAAAATTTCATGAATGTAAGTAAAAGAGTTTTGGAGATAAAGCAGCGGACGCCGGACGGACGGACGGAGATGACGGTGTAATGCATCCACATATCAATATGTAGGCGCATAAAAATCTTTCTGAGTTCCAAACTGGCAAATATGAAATCAACTACGCCAGCAAAATTCAAGACATGTTCTCTCTTGATTAAAATTTAGTAAATGCAACTATCACTGGGGTAAAATTTAAGACAAGACTTCTACAAGATTTTTAATGTATTACCGTTACAAAATTCTCGATGTCCATTTTCACATCATTAATGAAAAACTTGATTCTGAGAACAACTTTCCGGACTGCTGTCACCCAAGGGAGACAATTGGTGGTTTTCCCAGTCCAGCTTGCCAGCGCTTCAGCAGTTTTGACGATGTTCTTGGGAAGGTCAATAATGGTTTGGGCAAAGGATTTGAACAAGGCCTATAAAAACAACAAATTTAATTAATGTTCAACACAAAGCAATTTGTTCAAGTGTAGAGCCATATTTCTTTAATGAATGGACACACATGACCCATCAAATCATACAATAAAAAAGGGATAACATCACAATATATTAAACATAGTGAAGTGCAATACTACTTTTTTTTCCAATAGCGTCTTAAGTACTGTAGTTCAAAATAAACTGGATAACATCAAAATTCAATTTTCACAAAACTGCAAATTATTAGACTAGAGCACCGTTCAATTGTGGCAAATTGTCTACCAATTCCTGACAGGTGTGGCACCACACACTTGTCTCACAATTCACAAACAAACAGTTGTCTAGGTGCTATAACCTCACCTAAACCTCTCACTTAAGTGTAACAAAAAATGCCATTTTACTGCTGGACAATTGTTGAACTAACTGCTAAGTAAGTCTACCTATTCACCCAAGTTTGATAGAATATGACAGAATTCTGTTGAAGCCGGTGTTGTTTATTATGAAAACTACTAATTGTATCTGTGAATAGCACAATGTCTGTGTTAGTTAAGCAATGAGTAAAAACTAAAACAGTGCAAGCATAATGAATAGTTTTAGTGTAATTTATTATTAAAGCTAAATAGTGGCAAAAAAAATTATTGAAACTTTATTTTCATTCTGTTCATAAAGGATAAGAAACACTGGCCACATAAATGTTTACTTTTAAATTGTAGACCATCAAAGCAATCCTCCAATAATGTCTAGAGAAATTAGGGTAACAGTCAAGCACTCTAAATATCGATGTTTTGGCATACTTTACACTATACTTAATTGGAAATACTACAGGTTGTAAATTCTTTATAGAAAAAATACTTACTTTTAAAGAATTGCTCTGTTAATATATCATGTCACCACATGTCAAGTTTATGTTCTGATTGATCTTTAAAAAAGAGAACTAGTAAACCCTTGGAGAATCTAAATATCGGACACCATGTTTCGCATCCACCACACAGCAGAAAACTGACTAACCAAGTTATGGCCACGAGCACTTGTCGCCAAATTGCAGCTCGTGTGTTTTGATATATTTGCTGGTAGAACACAGCTCTGTTTGCAACATTATCCATAAAATGTAATCTTATGACAGCACTGCGTTGTTTCAATGAATCAGTGCAGATGACTAAAGCATGTGCAATCTCACTACAGTTTTAGTAGATATGACACACGCACCTATGCAGCAAGGTTTTGACTTGAGTTTAAATACAAATGAAAAAACAAAGCAGAGGAGCCTGTAAGCTCATTTGAGATCGATTTCACTGTGGAGAAAGATCTTGGTTTCACCTACTATTACCGTTTTACGCAATTGTTCGTTGTGGGCAGACTTAGGGGATCTAAATTGCACCCTCTCAGGGTGAAATCAAAATGAGGCAACCCTATAAAACATAAGACAGTGCCAGTTACTCAATGGATTTCAACGGGATGGAAATTGATGTCATTTATTTCTCAGATTATGCTTCAGATAAAGTCCCATATTTAGGTCCGTTGGATATTTAGGTACACTATGTGTATTCCTAACAATGTTAGAAGCCTTTGAAAATTAGTGACTTTGGAAATTGTTTTTGGCTAAAATTGATCAGATTTTACTGTTACCAGTACTGATTCCTAGCTGTTACACACACTACGATTAATTGCAATGTGTTCCCTACACAAGACATTCGGGAAGCACTAGCACCAAGAAACAGTGCAATGACCAGAAACAGTTCAATGACCAGAAACTTTGCTATGACCAGAAACAGTTCAGTGACCAGAAACAGTTCAATGACCAGAAACAATGCAACAAAAACGTAATATTCAGCATTACCAACCAATAACTCTGCTAGTTAGCTCCTTATTAACTCGGAAAACAGGAAACTTTCATTTGTGTGATTTTGCGTGGTTTTGTGGATCTTGTTTTTTGGCAATTGAGATTCTTTTGTCAACTGAGTGTACCCCTGATACACACAGATGTCCTAACTAGTATGCCTCAACATACCATAAAAATATAAACTTCTCGTGATGGTTCCACAACCCTGTTACTTGTATAGAGTTTTTTACTTACTCCAAAGCCGCCTTGCTTATTTATGCTCTGGAAAATGCCCATGAAACTATCGACTGCAGTCTCAATGGGTGTGACGAACTGGTCGTAAAGTGTGTCAAATATGTTAACGAGATCTTGAACCGAGTTTATACCAAATTCCTGAAAATGAAATAATACCTGTGAGTAAGAATGATTCGAGCAAACAATGGTTTCCCTTTACTTAAATGGCCCACTAGGTACAAATAGACTGACTATTGTTGAACAATATTATCTTCCTCTGAGCATCAAGGCGTCTCCCACAAGACATATATCATTGAATGGCAAGACTAACTGGAATATCGTCACAATACTTCAAATAAAATTTAAAGTGGCAATAAATCCACCTTCCCAGTCATAAACACCAGTTATTGATTTAGGCAACTTACCACTAAGAATTTAGTCTCAAATTGTTCCTCACTCTTACTAACTGTGATTTCTGGACTTGGTTGAAACTTATCGTTATTGCTTAGACAATAATCGACAAGATGACTTGTCACAGCAGCATGGCATCTTACTCACCTGCTGATCATGGTCTCTAAAACTAACAAACTAGCAACTTATTGAGAGACAAAAATCACATCTCAACTGAGTAAGGATCAAGTTGAGCCTAGCTTCATTGTAGTAAAAGCGGTCTAAATCAAAAGTTAGTTTCTTCCACATAATGTGGGATTACTCTCGATCTAAAAATGAACCAATAATGACTTTTCTTTGCTTTTCCAGGATTTGGCAGGATATAATTTCCAATTTTCCTGAATTATTAAACGACAGTGTTACAACGATTCCTGATAATTGTGAAATCTAATTGATTCCACTTGAACTCACAACAGGACTTTCAAAATGATAGTTTCTCACAAAGTGTTCCACGGTTGTCCTACAGGTTTTATCTTTTTACATTCCTTAAGTTAACCAGGGTGGCAAAATATTTTGACAATTCCCCAAGTTTTTCTTGACAAGTTGCATACCTGAGTCCAGATCCATGGAAATCCTTAAATTTTCAGCACATTTGTAGACTTAATGCAAACACTGTTTTATCTCCATCGCTAAACCAAGATTTAGCTTTGATACATATCAAGAGAAAACTACATGTTAAATTTTTAGCATGTATTATTCAAAATACAAAGAGAGTATTGGTCTTAAATTAAAGGCAGTGAATGAAAAGGTACCTATTTTTCATGCAATGCCCCTAATTTAAGCACTTAGTCCTTATTTATTTTAATTGAAACAAGGCCTCATGTTTCAGATAACTGGAAAATGAAGTGTCATTTTAAGTAAAAATGAAGAAAATTTAGTGAACATAGTCGAGTCCCTTTCGAGACTGTCACCTGGGCAAATTTCATCAAAGTTGTCAGTCCGACCTTAGCTAATACAGCCGAAACTATGCTATTAGTTTTCACACAGTTCATTAACCTGACTGCTGAAAATGATAATTAAATATGAAAATAAACAATTATCAAATTTAAGCCAGTTGCAACATTTTTGCTCCTCTATAGAATCGTTGCATTGCAATTTCAATAACGTGCCTGAGAAAGCCGCAGCTATGACCGAAGGACTTATGACTTTTGATGCATTGTGCCCAAGAACAAATACCTAACAAATTAATATGTGAATTTCAAAATGATATATTGTCTCTATTTAAAAGTTTATAGCTCATAGTATTAATAGAATAGTGTTACAGTACTCATACAGAATCCGCCTAATTACCTTAGCCATATTAAGATTGTAGCGGATGTAACCACGGAAACAGACTTGGAGGCGGAACATGTCAAACTTGATGTTGAGGATCCCAAGGTTGGCCTCAGCATAGGCTGTGTCATAGACGTCAATCATAAACATGCCCTCAAGGGGTTCTGAAACATCAGCAAAAGCTTTGTCATAAGAGTCCTGACATCAAGTCATAAGCATGCACTCAAAAGATGTTCTGAAACAACGCCTCCAAAAAGTCAGAAATTTCAGGTGACAATATTCAGTTATACTAATTGAATCTTTATCGAAGTCACGTTGATGTTAAAAATGTGGAAGTCGACTATTCAATAAATTTTCAGCAGCAATGCCTGGGGAAATAATGTCCCACTCTGTCACAATTAAGTTACCACAGTGTCAGCTGACTACCATCAATCAGGTATACATACCGAAGAGGCGAGAATGCTGTGAAAATGAAGGATCACCCAAAACTTCTCGGGATAATTTGTATAAAAGGTGATTTACGTGACCACGATAGCATTTTGTGTGAAATTCTTGTGTCTATGGAAAACAGCCCAGACCTGTGTTCCTCATCTGAACTCTCTTTGTTGAAATCTCAGTCACAGTGCTGTCTCACCCATTTTTCCCCTTTTCAAGTTTTTCTAACATTGTGTGAAGGCACACATTTTTTTTTCAAAATAGTTTTGACCGTAGCTATGGTGCATAACATCCAACATGGTAAAGCATTACCGCAAACGTTCGAGTTAACGCCCATGCTCAGTTAACCGCCCACCCCCTACTTTAGGTGGATTTTCGATTTAACTGCCTATCTGCGATTTTTGAAAATTTCCAGTTAAGCGCCCACCTCTCGGCTAAGCGCCCATCCCCGACTTTTAAAGATTGAAGATTTAGCGCCCAGTGCTACGCAAACGCGTGATTCCCCGACTTTTAGATCGATGATCACAACTAGAGTGCAACTACGGCCTCCGAGTCGGCGGTTTGGCAATGTGAATTATAATACAAGTAACGAATCCTTGTCTCGGGTCACGGATTTACTTCAAAATATAATACTTGAACTTTTTGTAACTTTATTTTCTTCCCATGTTCGCAAAGTTTATGAACCCCGCCGGCTTCAATGCTTCCGCTTTTAGCGATGTGGTCTGCCGCGCTGAGTTTCAGTCTGCAGTGCACAGGATAAAACATATATTCGAAAAAAATCGGGCCAGAGAAATGTGACAGTGGTTTTGCCAACCCTTTCAATTCGTGTTTGGTAGGAAGCTCTCGTGTTTTGAAGGATTTCCACAACTCAAGGAAAGAAGACAAATTCTCCCTATTTTGATGAGTGTAATTGCCAGGTTATCGAGGATGTGTAGCGACCGAACGGACAGTGTAGGGCCTACATAGCTGGCCGATTTGCTGTCTCTCGATTTCTGAATTCAAAGGTTGGCAATACGTTACTGGATGTTTCTGTATAATCGTGAAGAAATAAAAAACTGCATGTCAAATTTTGTTTTTCACTTATTTCATCTCAGACAAGTTGGCGTTAGCAGATTCCGCCTGAAAGTCGCTGGCGGTTCTTTATNGCTGTCTCTCGATTTCTGAATTCAAAGGCTGGCACTACGTTACTGGATGTTTCTGTATAATCGTGAAGAAATAAAAAACTGCATGTCAAATTTTGTTTTTCACTTATTTCATCTCAGACAAGTTGGCGTTAGCAGATTCCGCCCGAAAGTCGCAGGCGGTTCTTTATAGTACGATTTCTTGCTACAGGCGTAACTGTGGATTATCGTATCCACCTAGCCTTTTAGCTTCCCGAATATTTTTGTTTCTACATTGGGCAGTTTCAGCTTGAACTAAATTCTTACCATTCCCATTCGAGTCTGAGACATCTACGACGTAACTGATTGAAAACTCTGGAGTGCATGTTACCTTGACAACAACATAGGTGATTGACAGGTGACTCATACATACGCGGGTGCTGAATCCAGCAGCTGTTTTTTGTCACATAAAACAAGAACCATATTGAAAGAGGCTGTTAAATTACTTGACGGCATTTCCAAGTCTAGTGACGGCATATTGCGCGCAAACAGCGGGACCGACCAGTGCCGCAGTGCGATATTGCCGTAGGTGATAGGATAATCTGTACATATTGCGCGTAAATTAAATGATTTTCGAATTGCTTTATGTTTGCCAGGTAGGCCTATTTATTTTGCCCGCCCCCCCAAAAAAAAAGGCTCGCGTAAGTTGGAATTTCCCGGTGGCAGGTACAAGACGTCTATAATCTCGACTCGCATTTCCAAATTTCAGGTCGCCAATGCGACCTGCAGTTCGTTATGCCGAGCACGGGGTCTCAGTTGCAAAACACTGACTCGGAAAGGACGCGTTGCTGGTTGAAGCTCTTCACTAATTTAGTCGTATAGCCGCGCAAATCACAGATGCCGGTTACCCAAAGAATTGGGGCTACATTGTTTTTTACCGAAGCAGATACATGTGCGAACTGGTAATTTTTCCTTGGACTCTACTGTACGTGCTCACTAGACTCATCCCCAGTCGTAGTGCTAGTAATTTTAAAATAAAATCTTAAGCAAATGCTTGTTTTTGAGTAATGCCTTAGCGGTAACTTTTGATTGACGATTGGCTGATGTCCACTTACCCCCGATTCTCATCTTCTTTGCGTGGCATGTTTCACGCAATTGGAAGTGGGCAACGCCGGGCGGTCGAAATAAAACAGCTAGCCGCAGAACCATACGTTGAAAATGAGTCACGGAGTCTAATCTAATCTAATTCTAATCTCCAACATAAACATCCCAAACACAAAAAACACCTGAATTTGTTTTTCAAATGTTTATTACATCATTAATTTTAAGACTGGTCTTTGAGTCGGAACTTAGCACCATAAATTTGATGTCTGCTGTGACCTCTGCAACACGTGAAGCTCGTACGCGCGCACTTCTAAAGTGTCATCGCATGAGAATAGTTACAATCCAAAGTTATTGTTACTGGTCGACTGCGCACTACAGCTCTAATAAGATCGCAGGACGGCACAGGGCTATTACTCACTTATTTTGAAAATTTATATGTGACTGACTAATCTATGGGCAACAGAACATTTCTTGGGATCATCCGCTGTTATGACACTTTAAGCGACATTTGGCGACTTGACGATAAAGCTCTTTGAAAAGTTCTACGCGTTCCGAGTACCTGTGTCGTGTGGTACTCTGATCATGAGGTAAGATTAACCACCCAGGGCAGTTGTCTGTCGTAATAAGCGCCCATGTTCAGTTAACCGCCCACCCTGGATTTTTGGGGGTTTGCCAATTTAACCGCCGAGGGCGCTAACCTGAACGTTTACGGTAATCCAATGCTACATATCTTTTATGAAAAAGTAGGAAAATACAATTTCACTTGTACACTATATTGTTGAGGTTTTACTGTCAATGAATTGTACTTACTTAAATCGAGAAACATCTTGTTTCTCAGAATGACACCAAATGATGCACCAATGGCTGTGCTGCCAATCACCTTGGTCCACGAAAACCCAGGTATTTCAATTTCCCAATGAAGTCCCTTGTTCAAAAAATCTTGGATACCTCGTCTATCCCTATTGGGCGGTATCACAACAGAGGCATTGCGTCTGAAAGAAAAAATTCAGATGATTAATTTAAAACATGAAATTGTAAACATCAAGTGTTCCAATAGGAAAGTCAGGTGAACCTCAGAGAGCAAAAGATACAAAAAAACAGGTTACCATTGCTACAGGTTGAAAGAAGTCTAGTTAAGATCTTTGATGAATACTTGTGATTGTCTGATGTAATAATCCTAACACTATCTGACAAATGGCCAATCCCTGAATACATTAGTACTGATGAACAGCAGTTTTCAAAACAACCTGAACAAATTTAACGAAGGTTTAATGCACAAAACAAGGATAATATATTCATTTCTTTTCCTCTAGAATCCGTTTAAATGCTGAATAAGTAGCAACAAAATCTTGAGAGGCATGCTACACCGAAGTTCGTTGGCAAAATCACAACAACTTACTGTGCAAGGCCATGACACAAAATACAATCAGTGGCTAGATGTAATATCAAAACATTTAATTCTGATCAAATTTCGACGAGAATGCTATTTGGCAGAAAAAATCAACTAAATTGTCAACTAATTATTTTGAAAATTACTGCACCGACTGTAGTCTATTAACATATTCTTTCAGCTTAGATCTGGGTATAACCAATGTCAAAGCAATCACACAGAATCCTACTTGCAGTGTGTCAATAGGAAACTTCACAGCAGCGTCATTTTTCACTAGCATAGATTTTCAGCAGCAGATCATTTGGTAGACTTCAATTTTACATTATGTTGCACAAAGTCAAGTGACTTATTTGACAAGAGACCAGAATCACCATTGCTTCAGCAGCTGCAATTTGTTAGCAAACTCATCTGTGTTTTTACTACAGACCAGAATAATGAAATACAGCACCCGCAGTTTTCTATATAGCACAAACCTAATTTACTTACCGGAGTATAATGTCTCTCTGTGCATCCGTCAGCTGGTAACGCTTGGGATGTTCAGTGTACGTCCTGTAGGCCTGCTGGCGGACAACATCGTGATGGTCATGGAAGGCCAGGGTGATGAGAATCTCAGCACTCTTAAATGTATCAAAAGAACAATCGATAAATAAAAAGCGCCAGTGTCTTTTATGTTAAAACAAGAATTCAGATGATCTAATGGTTAGCATATCAGTGACCTTAAACCAATCAGAGAAAGCAAATTAAGAGTTAAAAGCTCACTTCAAAAACAAGAGACACGCTGACATTGATGTGCTCCATCTTTTTCACACACAGCAAATGAAAAATGACCCATTTTAAACATTCCACTAGAGGGACCATTTCTAGTAAACTTAATGTAACCTATCAGAAAATAGCAAGATCTGTCTTCTTAAAAGATACCTATAGACCCAATTCACGCCGACAGGAGGCGCGTTCCAAAACGAGGCTCGCTACGATAGCTCTGTTAGCTTATCGGCATAGGAGTCTGTGTTTCAGTCCGTGTTGTTCCGCGAACGGCTAAAAAAAATACGGACATGCAACTGTCTGCTTTACAATCTCTAAAGACGTTGAGATTCGGAAGCGTTGGGTCGTCGCCATACGCTGCGACGAAGCAAAATATGTCCGTGCAAAATAAATGTTTTCGAAAAGTTAGATCATATTTTGTGGCATCTTGGTCAGTTGTCAAGCATCATAGTAATGACCGGAGAATGGGCCAGCCAGGCTGTATTTTCATGACTACGGATTTAGGGGGGAGGGGGCATGGC
>NMRA01000385.1:39107-55864 GCA_002633005.1 Phoronis australis | reverse complement strand
CCCTCACTCGGCGAAAAAATCGCCTCTCAGTAGGCCCTGGCACCTTTCCCCTCGGATAAATGAGGCTCCTGCAGAAACATGATAACTATGAATGCATTGTCCAGTTAACTGAAATTGAGTTCTAAAACGAGGTTATGGTGTTTTAATTTTAAAATTCAACCTGGTCCAGATTGATATTTGAAATCTAACACATGAAATAGACGTAAGAATTATTACAACCAAGAAAGCAGAATTGATGGTCAAATAATTTTTATTTTCAATTACGAGCCTGGTTTTTTATTTTAATAAAAAATATATTTAATAACATCAATTATTCTTTCAGATCAATGACAAATCAACTGTTAGTCCCAGTGAGTGCATAGGATCAGGCTATGCTTGATGTTAATATTCTTGATCAACAAATTAAACCAGATGTGACTAATTGCACATGACAGCCACTGTCGAATATGTCTTCAACTCATCAACAATACGAGCAGATGACCTGGTTCGCGTAGAAAGTATTTTGACCAGTGCTGTAGTGGGGTGTAGGCACACGGAGGCACAGCCAACCACCTTTTGTCATTTGAACGTAGCGCCTACGCACCGTAAGTTATGTTTAGTGCTCAAGGTAATACGGTTGGCTTTTGAGCCCCTACTTACCTCTAATTTTACCACTACAGCACTGATGTTGATCAACAATTTACAAGAAAAAACGCAACCCTGCATTCAGCATAATACCTAATCCGTAACACCACGATCGCCGCAATTTGGTCATATTTACTTTTCATGTTTCGAACCTAGTTTTCCGAAAAAAATTAAACCCTTTCATCAGACAACTGTTTGGCGCCTTAACTTGTTCTCTAATGTAATTTTCTACGTCTCTGGTTAATTGTCGACACATCATTAAAATTTAATATCCAGGTTGGACTCGAAAGACCGGCTATTTAACTCACGCAATGTCTACTTTCGCTTTTTTATCGTAGTGAGCCTCGCTTTGGATTTTAATGTCTGCAACGTGAATTGGGTCTATACGGCATGTTTCTCAAAAACCTCAACAAAGTGAAAAGATACAGAAGCAAACTTAAACAGTACAATGACCAATGCTGGACACCATACAGATAAAAATGGCCTATGCTGGACACCAAACAGATATGATGGCACTTTGCGACCACATATAAGTATGGAATGCATAAAAAATTTGGCAATGAATTTAGAATTCAGCTGTTACAAGAAATCATGGTGGTCCAATGGCCCCATCTTACAAAATTTTGTAGTCTGATCAATTTCTTGATGTCTTTGAAAATAGTTTGCTGGGAAATTATTGCAATGGCATTAAACAACACACAGCGTGGTTTGGAACAGGGAAGCATTAATCTTATGGTACATTTATTAATGGAAAATACAGGGGAAAAACAACTAAATAAGCAAAAATGGTTATATTTCTTTAATTTTATTTTTCCAAAAATTCTTACCAGGCGATGCACACATAAAATTATCTCACCTACACGTGCTGTTTCACTGTAAACTAGCTTCAGTATCGCTTCGCAGTTAGCGCATATAAAAGTTAAAGAGCATCTTCTTTGGGTTGGCTGTGTCTAAATGACAATATCGCAAGCATACCAAAACATGCAACTTAATGTTCTAGCTATCAGGTAGCACTGCATGGATTAAAGAATCCTTCACTCGGGACAAACCAAAATTATCAGTCATGACTTTTTTCTATCACAGTAGCCAGAGTATTTTCTCATAACAAATCATACCTCATCATGAGGATAGAACTTCATGGCTTCCAAAGCCGCTCTGCGCCAAGCCGAGTGACCCTGGTTTGGTGCTGCATATCTCTTGAACAGCTTGAACGAGGTGTGATGAGCGGCATTGCTTAGAGCATGCAGCATAATCATACCGGTGTAGTACTCATAGTTGTAGTCCATGTCATCAGCAGAGCGCTTGGTGCGGTCTGAAAATTTTTCTACTAATCAGACTTCCTCCTCTTAGTCACATGAGCTCAAGAGCAAATGATTTCCAATCTTCTGCTCATATAGAAGCGAACAGGAGTACACCAAGTGTTTCCAAATTCTGTCAAATTGCTATTCTTTTGAAAAAAAAAGTTTTTGCTTGCCACTTCGCTACAGGAAATTTCAATGAGTCACAAATTGTAACTGCCGTGGATACTCAGCAAGTAAACAAGTGATTAGTAATTTGTCTGGTTCACATACTATGGGGTGAGCTATTTTTTTAATTTTGTAAATTTGACCTAATGTGTCAGCGTACCTGATTAAAGCACAACCTCATTACGTCCAGTTTGAAGAAACTATTTATGAGGAATAATTAAATCACAAATGAGCAACGGTGTAGTCTCTAAGAATATACAGATAACTGTCAAATACTAAGATAATTTCCATAAATTATTTCTGTTGATAAAATCATAATTACTAGGCTAAATCTAACTTAAGCAAGACAGTGAAAGCATAAGACCAAATTTTTGTCTTGAAGTCTTAGTCAGGTTTCATGAAACACGTTACAGAAGTTCACTACGCAATCACTTTCAGCACATCTCATTTAACATTCAATGCAAGATGCCACTACAACATATTAACATTCATCACAAATATTACATTACGAAACGTCCCCTATATACATTTAGATGTAGTGTAAAGTGAGAGCCAGCGAATCATGGGATTTACCATTGTGTCGCTCCAACCAGGTAGTAAGATGGCCAACAATCTGAGCAGCTCTCGCTGGGTTGGTTTTGTTCAGACTTGATGCCATTCCACCAACAGTGAGGCAGGCGCGCCGCAGTGTATCAGTCTCATTGGTTCTATTCGGCACAACTATGTCCATACCTGAAACATGAAAAACGCCCACAACGTTATTTCAAAAGTTTTAACGCAGAGATAATAGATCAGTTAGTAATTAGCAAACAAAAATTACTATTATTATTTGTTTGTTCCTAAAACATCCTGGGAGCATATATCCATCATTATAGTCTTCAGCTAAGGACTCTTCAGCAATAGCACCGTGCACATTGTTTTGGCAGATTAGTTATACCAGTATATCAGAAAGAATTTATACGTTTTAACAGGGGATGGCGGCATTTTGCAAGAGATGACAAGAGAGGAAAATCATCCAAACTAAACTCGAGACTCCACTTGAAAATAGATCTGGCCCCAGGATCTAATCCTTTTATTCAAATTTGAAACTATTTTTAAAATATTCCTTTCAATCAATTAAAAATAAGCATTTATTACTCTGTGCTTGAGTATATTATTGTTTATGAGGGTGAATGTGTAATCGTATTTTGCATTTGATGACCCGACCATTAAAGGTATGAGTTGCAGTCTCAAATCTCAAGTTTTTACAAGAAATCTCAAGTTTTTACTCAAGCTTGAAGCTCAGATCTAGGGCTCATCAGGTGCACATTTGGGTGTACACTGTGGTTTACCTAATATTCTCAAGAATAATAAATAATTATCCTGAGTTTGTATATAAGAAAGGAACATGCCAAATATATTTTCGATTTTGAGTAAAAAGATTAGAACCAAGGCTCACCAGGTTTTTCCAATTCCCAAAGTTAAAAGAGGGCAAAAACATAACTGAGCACACAAATATAGTGCAAACAAATGACCTGCATTGCGGTACTTGTAGGTATGGGGGGTGTTCCCTTTCATTCAGGTTTGGGGTCTACCCTAAGAGAAAATTCGGAAATTAAAAGCTGATTTCTTGCTAGTTGGCGAAATCCTATTATTTTGTTTAAATATAAATGCAGTAAAATTTTAACGAGCACTGGTGTTTCACAATAACCAGCAAGATGTGAAAAACAGTGCACGATAGCTGTATAAACGAAAAGTCAACAAGAGAGCAAGTCAATCGTTAAAATAGCTCATTGAGAATCTTTGGCCTATCATAAGTCTTGAAGCTACTATTTACATACAAAAAGTGCCTTAATACACCAAAGATCCAATTCTCAAATCGAGTGCTGAGAAATTTAGTCTGAGAGTCTTTTGAGATCACTGAGAGTTGAGGTCTACTACCAGGTAAATAAATCTGTACCTTTAAAAGACAGAATCAAATAAAAATATTTTTGGAACTAATTTCAAGTTTTCGGATTCAGTCTTACCATGGAGTTCAAAATCCTTTCCAAAACAAAGGTCTTCTACAGCTTTGACTGAAGCCTGCAACAGAAAAAAAAAACATTCATAAAACTATGACAATGATGAAAATAACAACAAAAATCAACACACAACAAATTTGTAAGAATTGTCAAAATAGAGGTTGAAATCAGAGTTTAAAGGAGAGTGCCACCCAAAAAACAACCTAGTTTGTATCAATTTAGATCGAGTAGTTCTACTCGATAACAGCAAGTACAGCTCTTTTACCTGACGGCAGATGGAGGCGTTGAAATTAACCAATGACGTCCGAGGTTCGAATGCAGTCTGTTCAACAGTTCACAACACGCTTACTAGTGTCAGCTGATAGCTTGAATTCATAGTTTTACATCAATAAATCATCAAAATTCGATGTATAACCCTTACAAATACGTCGAGTTGTTGAACAAATGTGTTATTTTATTTAGCTGTTACGGATTTTTAGTTTTGGATATTTGAACGTACCGTAGCCTACAAAGTTCAGTAGGCCAATTTACGAAGGTCGGTCGCGGGAGTTTGGGGTCTATTCGGTGATAAATGCAGATTATTCATCCGTGAAATACAGTCACAAGAACATAGCTGCGTGTTGTAATTTCAGGCTTGCGATTTTTTTCAGTTCTAAACTCTCAAAACGCTTGCTATCCCGGCCAATGGCTCGGAACCCAGCCGATCAGGCCCATTGCGACCGGACTGAAGACATCACGAACATAAACCAGCCAAAGGGAAACTAAACTTCCAGTCTATACTAGTGAGCCAAAGAAAAATGTGCATGTGGTTATTTCGGTGAATTAGCCGCGAAACTGCAAATCTACTTACTAGCTCGTTGGGGCCGCGAAGTCAGGTCACCCTTCCACAGAACCGTCAGGGCAAAAGTTGCACAGTAACAATTATTCGAATAATGTTTATGGATATCTAAATAAAGATTCCCCTAACATCTGACCATAGGATATAAAATCGAGTTATTGTTTCGCAACAGATTTCTGTCAACTGAATTAGCATGCGATCACACGGCCTCGGTGCCCGGTCAATTAGTTTATTGCATCTAAAGCCGGCAAAGCAGTGATTTATTCATTGCTGGCTTCTCAAAACATTTTCACTCACGAACACTCCAAGGCATTACAAATTGTATCTAATGAGACAGATTTTGTTTCAGTATTGTATAAGCATTGGTTAGTGTGAGAATAATTCATTTTGAAACAGAACACACAATAATAAATGTCAACGTGGCACCTTGCAATCCCGACTTAGACCAGTGCTCATCCAACGAAGACTTCACAGGTTCGAACCGGAATACACTGATCATAATAATAGAGAGGCTCCGTGAACGTGCACAGACAACGAAACATATGGATAGTTCCGAAAACCGTTTGAATGACTTGTCATAGTGTCAGGGAGCACGATAATGGAAACGACCGACGGTTGTGTCTGCTGCCACAAAATTCCGCAAAACACCTTCTTGGAGAAGCGCAGGTGTGTCTCACGGACCATCCTGATTTTGCACCGCATCTAAACAGAGATGTGCTTACGACGTTTTTTACTAGGGCTGAGAAAAAGAACTGGCGAAAACATACTACACCCAGAGGACCAAACAGAAGACTCACGAACAAGTCAGTCATCAAACAGGTTATATCAAACGTTACGTTCTCACGCCTTGATTAATTCTAATTGTTTATGTTTTCATGGCCAATTACAATTCTCCTCAATCAAAAAATGATCAACAACCGATCCGACGAAATGCAGGCCACTGACAGACACGGAGAAGTTTTACGCCTTCATGCCTGGTATTAACGGCCTACTTTTCATTCTTCACTACCGCGAGCCACATCCGTAGCATTATGGGCTCTCGAGGAAATCGAAAAAATGATATACCCACTTTCCTCGCAGCTTCATAGTTCACACAAACGGGAACGATACACCACACCATAGCGGCACTCACTCTGCAGAAGAGCCTCTGACGTCGCTGCGTCATTTCTCACCTTCCTCACAGGTTAACGCGACACCTCTTGGGGAGGTAAGATCGACCGTATACGAGGTGATGTGGATATAGACCGATTAAGATGTTAAAAAAGACTAATTAAATCGGGTGGCATTCTCCTTTAACAGTATAGGTTGTGGCACAGGGTGATTTGAGCCACTACTCTAAATTCTTCCTTATTTTTCAACAAGTCTTTGCCATCTATTCATAGTGAAATGAGGTTCAACTTACCAACAACACTATCAGAGTGAATTTTCATGTAATAAAGTCTCTAACTACTAATTAATCTGCCTAATACTAAGTCACACAGACTTTTGAAGACACTGTAAACTATAAACTGAGCCACGAAGTTCCACCTTTCATCCTGTAGCCAGGCTCTATGCTCAGAAGAATGTGCCAATTTGTAACCTTAGGTGCCTTAAATGATTGGATTCACCTCTTAAAATGAGCACATTAATTTACCAAACCTGCTTTTGGCTTATTAATCTCTGAAACAAACTGTCGACAAGTGAACCTTCAAAAGTTTGAAGCAAAATTTGAAAACTTCTTTCAAAGTCTGCTAAGTAGGCAAGTGGGAGGTACGGTTTTAGCAA
Organism: Phoronis australis; assembly: GCA_002633005.1. Taxonomy (NCBI): domain Eukaryota; kingdom Metazoa; phylum Phoronida; family Phoronidae; genus Phoronis; species Phoronis australis. The sequence continues at coordinate 49,172 of NMRA01000385.1, read as the reverse complement.
ATAACAAAACAACTATGGGAAAAGACCACCCACCAAGGACCATAATGTCCAATCTGTGACACACGGAGTATGGGTTTTTAATTGATTCCTGCCTTTAACTCGGAGGATTTACACCATTTATGCACTAGCAGGTAACAGAACGTAGATTGGTTGAAATTGTCAAAACATCCTTTCAAGTTTAATCATAAAAATATTTTAAATGTTATAATTATTTTAATTAACATTACCTCAATAGGATATTGCAAGACCAAGAAATGGAATAAGGCTTTGCGCATTTCCTCTGTGTCTTGTTTAAGTTTCTTGAAGATATATTTCAGTATCATTCGCTGGGAGATGGGCGTGTCTAGAGCAGCAATCATGTCAATCATCACATGGCGATCATGAAAACAGACTGTTCCATTCTCACAATTAGGGCGGACTGTGAGATATTTTTCTGCCACCTTTTCAATGTCTGCATCGACCATAGCCTTCAGTGTAACTCTCAGACGTCGAATGCATTCAGTCCTGTTCGTATTTGCTGCAATAAACATCAAAATTTTACAAAATATCCTGTGTAACACTTGAATTACAGCATCTTGTCCGTTAGAGGGAAAATTAATCGTAGTTGTACCACAGTGGCATTCCTGTGAAATTCAACTTTTCTAAACTAAGAGCTAAAAACCAAAGGGTATTCTGAAGTGGGTTCAATACGTCTGACCAGAAATTCCATTGTCCAGAAGAAAAATTGATGTTCGTGTCATGTCATGCTCATATAATACCTCACTTTTCGTATGTCATTACTTCATAGTTACTAAAACTCCCACAAGCATAGCCAATATTACACCACACGAACACTAGTTATTCCATACCATAAGCAATGCAAACCAATTAATCGAGCTAAACAAATAATTAGAACATACTTTTCACAGGAGTAATGCGGCTACAGTTCATCTCTTTCTCAATGTCCTCCATTGCAGCGTCGGAATCTGTGATAACTTTGGCTTTGGGCTGGAAGGACATGCATTTAAAGTAATATTTGAACTTGGTTGTTCCCTATCTCGTTTCTGGGGACCACAAACTCTTCATCATGTATTGCATTCGATTAAGATGCACTGAATTCAACTACTGGATGTAATACTCTTTTGTAGAGTAACTTCAAAGAGGAACTTTGTACATCGATTGAAAGAAGGATGTTACTTGCTGAATGAATAAAACCGATCGCTGACTGCATAATGACATTGTACATTTAAGCAGAGTGGAAAATGTTTGAAATTACTCAAAGGTCTCAAAGTAGGCTATAGTACATGAAATGAGACATTTTCATATAGCTGGAGTAAAGATTGAAGATTGATTAAAGGTCCAAAAGACTATAAAGAAATCAAAAGTATTTACTAGGTATGTACCCGTAATATTATTTTTTTAAATATTATGTTGAAGACCCTGTTACGATAAATCTGAACAAAAATACATCGGTATTCTACTCTTTCCTCATTTTTCAAAAGTATCTAAAAACATCGTATTCTCAAAACGTTGCTTGGTGGTATCCATCGTAACAAAAATAAAACTGAAAATGCATTTGGTGCTAACTATTCTGAATGAATTGAAGAAAAGGGAAAACATTCTTTTACTTAACCTTCATATCGCAGTGGCAGATTGAAGGGGGGGGGGGGCTGCAAGGGGGCATGCCCCCCTAAAATTTGCCTAGATTCCATTTGGCAGTTGGGGAGTGCGAATGTCAGACGGGCAAAATTCTGGCTAATACTCTGCCTTGGCCCCTTAACTCAAAATCCTGGACCCCCTTGTATCGGTGAGTGCACAATATGCAAAAAAATATTCTAATCTAACAATATCATAAATTGAATGACGTGTAATGACAAACACGATCAGCTAACAACTGAGCTGGATTGAACAGTATTTACACCTAACAAACACCACATAGACAATCACTGTGAAACACTGCCTCAATCATGTCAAGCTTCTTGAGTGAGCTCACCTGTTCAACTTCAATTGACTGCTTCACTAGCATGTCCCTGACCATTTTGATTGGTTCACTGTGAGATAGTTGATTGGTCAAGTGGAGATGAGTGTGCGACATCGTGTATAAAGTAGGGAAATCTGGCGAAAAGTGCAAGTCATAATTATATTTGTTTGATTTACAAGGCATTAATACCAATTAACTGAACGAGTTTTATGCAGGGAAATCAATCAAATTCCATAGAAGCCAACTTTTTGAAACTCAATAACCTCACGTGGTGCTTATTCCATCACCTTACACTCCACCAACGAAACAACTTGAGTGTTTACAAAGTACTACATTTGACAGTTTTGGGACTTGTGATAAACCCGGCCAAGTTCAAAGGGTACAAAAATCACATTTTGAACCCTCAAACATTTTAGGACATACTGCAGCACCTGACTCGTACACATCTCGTACCTAATTTTATACATATAGTAGTGTATAAGAGGGATTTTCTAAAAAGATTAAGAACAGCTTCAGTGTGCTTTTCTCAATGTAACCCAAAAGGAGAAACTGTAAACAAAGCGTTTTCAATTTTGCGGTCAAGTTTTACACACCACCACTGCTTTCCTCAGGTATCTCTGCCAATCCCTCATATTCTGTGTTATGCTGGTAGACTTGAGCCAGAGAGATTCTGTTCTTAAGAATGATCTTGTCCACCGACTCCACTCTGTGTATGGTTCCGTCATTGTTGATGTGGATTGTCTGGAAAGGTGAACCACATTTAAGTCAATTGTCAAAAACGGCAGAACTCACTCATGCAGCCGACAAAACACCAGTATACTATCACTAGGGTCTAACCATAGTGTGTCTGGCAATGAAACCCCAGAACAAACATTGGCCTCTATTACACCATATCCAGAATTTCAGAATGTTTGTGTTTGGATAATTCTGGGAACTTCTGGTATTGTGTATTTCTAAAATTTGGTTCAAGCTCCGACCTTGAGAAAGGCAATTGATTTTCATTGTCCCAAACAAGAGAATTTGTACAATAAATCAAAAGTTCGTGTTTGACAGAAGACATCGGTTTTGTGCCCCTTTAAGAAAATAAATTAATCTAGCTCTAATTTTATTCAAGAGCCTAGGCAGCAAACGCTGATCACATTCAGCAAAAGCAGGATTGTTTGGGGCACCTTCCACCTGCATAGCATCCAGAGTGAAGTCAACGGTCACCTTGTCGTGGTCCTTAATGACATCTGACTCGTTCTTGAGTGAACGTCTAACTCTAACACCGTCACTGAGATGGTCCACTTCATATTCATATTCACCGCTGCCGCCATGATCAACTTCACGCTTCTTGAATTTGTTGCTGTCACCAGGCTACAAATATATTGACATTACAGCTGTATTTACAGAATATATCGTTAGCTAATCAACTCACTGCATCGCCTTTGGACATCAACGGTCAATGCATTACAGCTAAAACGGCAGCATTGCAGGTTGACGACAGCACATAGTCATAATAGAGTGTCTGTGGTTACGGAGACCCCGATAAATAAGAGCAGGCCTTTTGGATTTCCTGGCAGCCCAATGTAGATAGATTCATGATTGACAGCTCGTTGACTTGCGAGCCAGCTGGGTTCAACATTCACAGACATTATATCCATGTTCACAGTCGCAGCTGTCAGCAAGACATTTAGCTGGCGGGCGGCAGATACGCCTAATACGCCATCAATCGTGTCCCTAGCAATTTAACGTTTCAAAGTTTAGAAGTTAAAAGACAAATCTTTAAGATTTTGAACTAGCCCCAAGCATATAAGCCAAGAATCGCCGTCTCAACCAACACATGAGGGTTGGGGTGTGTTAAAGAGTTCTCAGTGCAGCCTCTGACAACTTATTTGTGCATTTCACGACATATGACGTGTCTGATCCATAGATTATAATGAAATCGAACAGTTATTGTTTGAGACGGCCTAGGTGCAGCATGACTATCATGCATAAAACGGTACCCGCGGGAATACTGGTACGTCGCCTCCTCTGGTACCCGAGGAAGTTCTACTTCTGATGCGGGTACTATAGACATCCTTTTGAGTTAGGATTAGGCGGGGGCATGCGCGCACCTAGGTGGGGGGGGACTCAGAGGGCCCCATTTGAAGAAGTGGACAAAAAGGTCAGCCTCAGAGAAACAAAAAGTAAGAGAAAACGAGACAAAGGTCCACTAAAAAGGCAGGAATATGGCGAATTTGGCAAACCCGCAATATTCATACATATAGCTCCGAACGTACCCGTTTTTTATAGTAAAAGGTCCACATACTCAAAAATTCGAGGCCCCCCTATGTTTTAGGCTGGGTGCGCTCATGAGGGTACCGTTTTATCATTCACTGAAAGATCGGTCGAAGACAAGATGATCCTATCTTGAATTTTATGGCACATTAATTCATTAACGCGATTTATAGAGGCGGGCTTGAACTTGAATGTGAATTACGATCACATTTACTCCAGTAACAACGTTTCGCGTACACAAGAGCTAGATCAAGGTATCTGTTGTTTATGATACCAACTGACACTTTTCACCTCAACGTATCGAAGCCAGACACGATCGGAGTGATCAAACTGATGTGTCCACTAGGGAAAAAATCGGTTTCAACAACGAAAAACTCATTATCGTGTCTGAATTGTATCTCACGATGTTTTCTGTAACGTTACGAGGACATAGAAACGAACTTAAACTAACTTACAGGTTTATGCGCAATTAATAAACTTGTGATGGCTTTCTTGAGCATGGAGACCTCATCGTGTTCCTCAGGATGAACATGGACAAACTCGATCAGACCAACAGGTGTGAGCTCAAATAAAAACCTGGAAGATCAGAAGTAGACCTATCACCCAGCAATTAATATACCTACTAGCTACTAATTAGCTCTAGTGCAAGACCAACTGTGCAGTCTAATTACTCTGATCTATCAACTTCAGTAATGGCATAAAACTAAACTGTCCAACAGGCCTAAGAATCCTTTGTCTGCTCAAAACAAGTCCCTTTCACTAATCAGAAGAAATCTATTCTAATAGTATAGTTATTGTCATTTTAAGTGCGAGAGCAATTTTGGGACACGCCGCTGTACATGCTTTCAGTTCTATGCTTATAATCATGTACACCAATATCATCCTGGCCCTCATTGTTCTACCCCATTACTGATAAGACAAGTTGCCAAGTAAATTTTAAACGGCGATAGGCTGGGGATACTTACGGTTTTGTTAAATCCCATTTCTCCGGATTGGTGGTGACTGAAAACAGAAAACATTGTCAAAGGCACATTCGTCAACGTTTCGAAATGTGTATTGAATATCCATTAAAAGTTAAAAACCTGCCCAGGGAATTTCTTTGCGGCGCGGTAAATGTACAGCTGCAGGGAAGTTGGGATAGTGGAACTGCTTGCGGGGGATCCAGTATTTTGAGTTGGGGGNATCCAGTATTTTGAGTTGGGGGGGGGGGACCATGGCAGAGTATTAGCCAGGAATGGAATCTGCATTAATTTTAGGGGGGAAGCATGGCCCCCATGTCCCCCCCCCCCTTAAATCCGCCACTGGCTTGAGAAGATTTAATTATTTGGAAGCTACAAAAAATTATGCTCAGGTGCAACCTTGTTTTTATGTTCATTAAACAGCCGAGAAATTGAGTTGTCGATGTCCAAAAGCACAAATATATGCCAGATACACAAGAAGTGCGTCATATTTTTTAACTGACTATTAAAAGCAGGGGTCTTTATTGAATGTTTCACACGAATCCGATCATCAATTTCTGCGATACGATGTTCCGAAGTTAGCCAAATTTGGACACTGCAAAATACGTATAATGAAGCACTATACGGCACCATTTCTTGATTGTATATTTTATTTCAGGAATGTGTTATCTCTCAGGATGTTGCGTTTAGAGTTAAGTCACAGTCATACATGACCTGCCTTTGCCTCTACACCATGTTTTCCTTTCATGTCAGCGAACGCCGGCAATTTCCTGGATACGCAGGTGTTGAAGATCATAGAGACAATGCAACCCAATACTCAAGTCCACGGTTTAGAATCGAGCATGAGTAACACAACACGTGCGTACATGCAAAGAGAACTAGGTCAATAAGCCGATTTCTACATTGCGCTCTACAGAAACCAAGCAATAAAATACAGATTTCTCTGAATATAACGCGTTAATGAGGAAACAGCACTTGATGATACATTTAAGCCATAAGTATGAGAAAACTGCCTGGACAAGGTGTAGTTCAGCTTGTATTCGTGGAATGAACTTTTATCCATCTTATCTCGGTTTCGCTGGGCTACCAAATCCGGGATGATCGGTGATAGCCAAAAATTGCCATTGTAATGGTATTAAGGCTTGAACTAAAATAATTTGAAAATTGCGTGTACGTTGTATGGAGGGATCACAAACATCAACATCACGACAATTAACGTCTGCATTTTACGATTCCAAAATTTAGCGTAGGATGTTTTCACAGAGAAAAACGAGTTTGCGAACATCATGAATATGTTAGGAAAGACATTATAGCAACCTTTCAGATTTCAGAATCTAGGTAGTGGCCATCTCTCAAAAAAAGACCTGTTGAGTTAAAATCCTATATATTACTCTCCCTGATATAAACGCTGGTTTGCTTACTCTACTCAATCACAGTATTAAAGATGACGAACGAAATCGTGTACTCGTGTTTTAACGTACAATTTGAAAAGCAAAATCTTGCAAATTCTTATCACGACTTGTCCAGTCGACTCACCGATATCCTTTCCCGTCAGACTCTGTGACACACTGTCCACGTGAAGTGAATATACAGTGCCGCTTATTTCATCAATGTTCTCGTGGTGGCGAATTCGTAACTGAAATTGCAAACATATTATGTCAATCCTCACATTGTAGGCCTATGGGATGTGACCTTAGGATCTTAATTTAGACACCACTGTCTCACACTACTACAGTCAGCGCCGGGTTACAATTTCTCGGTGCTCTAACCTATGTCTGGGTGCCCTAGTAAATCGAGCTGCCCCCGGTCTCCACAGTTTCACCCCCATCCTTGTGTTGAACACTGTCTCATCGCGTAAACATCTCGATGGAATAAGAACTTACGTAGCCTTGGTCACCAAATCATCGAAATTTAGAAACACAGTTCTTAACAGGTTTTGTGCTACATATCGGCTGGTAAACAAGTAATTACCGGTGGCGAGAAAAGTGACTTCCTGGACTCAGGCTCAGTTAAATCTCTGATGTCGGACCTAAATCCCACCGGCAAATGACAAAGTGATTAAATTCAGCGCTTTGGAAGACCAAATTGAGAGTTGACGATTTGGAACAGGGTTGATGACTTTGGTCAATGCTAATGACTTCAATAAGCCTATTGTCCTGTACACATTAAATAAACGATGTTACAAAAGTTGTAACTTATACTTAATAGCAATTGTTTACAGCGGGAGCTATAACTGTTAAAAACAAGTTGCGGGTTTTAGTGGCTAGGAGTCAGTGCCACAGAAAACCCATAAATCCAAAGAAAAGCGCATTTTTGGTGTAATTTTTGGATGGTGCAGACTTCTTGAAGTAAATATCCTTGACGGGCGCAATAAAACAAAAAGATCCGTTGATTTTCTGACAGGCAATTACTGTCACCAATGCTTCACGTTCTTAGCCAGACATTCGCTGAAATAGTAGGGCCGGTGACCTAAGCGCCCTGCCAGTAATCAAGTGGTATTGCACTCCGCCAACATAAAGTTAATCTATGACAACGGTTACAGGCTGTCACTCAAATCGAATCTCTCGCTAAGCAAAGAGCGGTTCCATTGTGTACCCTTACAGGTCCGTAGCCAGGGGGTCCAGTCCCAACCTAACCACTACGGCAAGGTAATTGAACAACAACAAAAAATGCGTTTCTATTTAGCATAAGTAACTTCACTGCAGCTTTCGTTTTCCTGCAAAAAGTCCCAACGTGGGCAGGGCTTCTTGTTAACAGCACTGTGAAACAAGTATGGCTAGGTCTATCAACAAATCTTTGGTCAATGAAAGAAGGCTTTTCATGTTGATAGCGCAGGACCTCACAGACTTCATACGAGCAACAGAGGCGTCCAACGCCACTGAGAAATACCCAAAAGGGTTCTGAGGTATTGTTATACAGAAACTTTCCAAACTTTACATTTATTCATCAATTTCAAAAACGCTGTCAGGATTTTCAGTATAAATTCTTAGTTTTTGCGTAATGTAACAAAGACGAATACTATTGCTATTTCTTACAAAAAATCCTTAAGTTTGGCGAGTTGATTTGTCATAGAAACCAAACGAAGAGATTAATCGAAAATTCCTAACAGCGTTTTTGAGGTAAATGGTGAAGTTTTCGGCCAATTAACAGCGAAAACGTTAGCGTTTTAGCCAGTTTGTGAATGGGGTACCATCAAATGAATACTGCTGTAAAAATGGAAGTAAGCAACCAGTTAAGAGTTGCATGTAACCTGTCTGTGTACACGGCTTTGGAGGAGGAGTTGGGTCATGTCGGATCTCATAGACCAGTCTGTGCCTCAAGACATCCACAAAATTGAATAATTCAACTCAGTAAAAGTAAGTATTTTCTGAAGTAGAAATTCTGTAATTTTTTTGACTTCATACCAAATACAACCACTAGGTCTGGTGGTCATGCCTTTTAGCAAAAAGGAAAGTAGCAAAACGAAATTAGTAAATGACTCAATCAAAATTGTTTCACACATAAATGTCCAGTATGAATCCTAAAACGCTGTTAAGCCATCACTTCGTGTACAACTTCTTTTTCATGGTTGTTCAAAACTTATGTAAATTTCTAGTTGGGCCCTGCGTCATTGGTCATGGTAGGCTTATAAACCATCTCTGTGACTTCGTGTTCCCAAATTTCCAACTTCTTCATTATTCCATCTCTTTCTCACACCTCAGATGATGCTCCCCGCCCATTTTGACATCACTACACGGCTGCATCCCCTCTGCTTGGTCGGTATACCAGCTTAGTATATATCGGGCAACAAATGTTTCTGAGCTCCTCGACTGAGAACTATGCGCTGACAAAAAATGAAATAATTTCAACTTCGTTTTGTAATAATTTGCACCCTGGTGAAAAAATCCATCTAGGTTGAAATAATTTACACCCCGGTGAAAATAATTTCCACCTAGGTTGAATTATTTCCACTTAGGTGAAAAACGAATAGTTTAACTAAAACAGTGACGATACTTTCGGGCCACCCTACTAATTTTGCAGTACAATGTGCGAGGTCTTTTCGAATATGCTTTAACCTAGTAAAAAAACTGTTATGCGGGATGTTTATATGATTCACTATTTACGAAAAATCGTCAAATTAAAAAACAATGTAAAATTGTTAAGAAAAATACTAGACAAAACTGATTTTGATAGCCTAGTGTCAATCATTTGTAAAAAGGTTTCACGTCGGGGTCAATGCTCCAAGTTTTAGAATACGTTTCTTACTTGATAAAAATGTAAGCTAGTGATTTTGAATTCCTACATACTATAACACATTTTATTTACTGTTGCCCCGTGTGGAATTCAAAACAACAAGAAAGTACAACGAACCCAGTTTCACTTCGTGCCCTACGTTATGTCTTCAACTACTACCTCATCCTATGAACACTTGTTTTTCAGAGCAAAATGGAAAACACATAATAGTTTCTGTAGGAAAATGTTATGCTCTGGGGTTTTTATATTATAAAAAGGTTGGTCCATGCCATACTATGTGATGTCTATGGTCCATGCAGTCTGGGAAATGTTTTGGCTGTGAAGCATATAACCTGCATGGATTACGCAGTACAAATACCCCCTGTATACCAGACTTTCATGCACATGGTCATCGGTGATAGAATGTGGAATTTACATTTTTTGATGACGTCATGTGAGTATCAAAGTTGTGAGTATTGTAGGATTGTAACGTTTTAGACCAAGACAGTCATCCGTTTGACTTTTTTCTTATCTATGTCTATTTCTAAAAATGTTGCATATTTTGTCCTCTATTTCTGTCGGGGACTAGCTCATGTGCTAATGTCAAAGCTAATGTTTTACCTATTCGTGAGCCATATTAACGCGATTCTTACAGACTGAGGTAACCACCCCCCC
>NMRA01000385.1:22321-39095 GCA_002633005.1 Phoronis australis | reverse complement strand
CCCCCCCCCCCCTTGTTTACGTAAGCGCGCCGCCGAGTCATTAAATAATGTTCATGAATAGGCCAAGCACTTGGGTATCGGTCTTGGTTTCCTCAACAAAGAAATAATTGAATGGATGTAGCGATGTTTTGTAGTCCCCGAGAAGGTTGGCCAACGAGTGCTGAGTGAGACGATATCCGAATGACCCCTCTGAGAGCATTATTTAAGAATACATTTTAGCTTCATTGCTTGAATAACGTAAACGAATCAGAAAGACTTTGTCTAAAAGTTAAAAGGATTTCGGCTTGAGAAGAACAGCAGATAAATTTATATTACCTTTGAAACCAAGCCATGTGTTTTTTGACATGACAAATGTTGACCTAGATAGGACAAGCTTTACATAGTCTGGATGGAAAGTAACCCCACCTCAGGCCACTAAAGAACTTAGAGGTCAGAGATCGAGCATTTTAGACAGACGGGAGATGCCCAATAAGTATCAATCGTAAGGACGTAAAAAGTATTTTTGGCTGATGTATTCATCTTTATAAACTAGTTTCATCGCTAACGCTCACACTTCTGAGATGCCTTTATTTTATTCTATCCCCCTCTAACTCTAATATTTGGATTGATCATCAACCTGTATTCAGTTGCTCTTGGCATAAAAGGGCATTAGCTTATTCTGTGACATATGTAATGAGGCTGGGCACTACTTAAATTAGTTTTCCGCTAAAATCCAATTTAATTTCTTACAGCCCATATCGAAGTGTGAGCGAATCATTTGAATAAAAAGGAATGAGTCATTTTTATTATGTTTCAAAAGATGATATGTGATAATGTGTGTCAGGTATTTTGCACGGCATTTTTGGAAAATTCACATGAAATACTTAAATTTTTATTGAAACGCGAATCTGACTTAGATTAGCAAATAACACGAGATAGTGGTGCTTAGTTAACAATTATTATTACTTTATATTTGTACCAACACTTGAAGTTGAACATAAGGGCAAGCTTGTCAAAGACGGATAATTAGTCCACATGAAACCACTCAAATTTGGAGTATCCCCTTGTCTAAACCCCTTGTTCAATTGCTTTCTCTGCCACCCTGAACCGGTGTTACTTTCCCGACCCCTCCCCATAGTTACGCCTCCGGTCTGGCCTCTTCGCCAGTAACTGTCTTGCATTATTTGACCGCCGGCAGCTCTGTTCAAGGGTGCTTCACTATTCGGTTGTCCAAACATTTTTTTGCTCGAAGTACCTAGTCTTTCCCGTCAACAAGATCACAAGTATCTGGTTACTTCTGTTTGGGGCGGTAAGCAAGTTATTCTAATGGTTTCCAGAACCCTTACACGGATGCGAAACCCTTCGCATTCTCCGTCGCATATCTCTTAGCGCAAGTAAGAGTTCGCACGTGTTGTCATCATTACGGTTGATGTCAAAACAACGATATCAATATAGAACATGACCAAGTTTCGTTGATAAAAATTTTCTATGTTGGAATGGCAAAAACCCTATTAGTTTTTAACGTAACCATGTTCTTTTCGTTTTATGCATTTTTTAATTTTTCATGAAAATCATAAAAGTCCTATGGTTCCCTATGCAAAACTGAGAACTGAAAATTCAAAAATGATCCTTAATATTATTTTGGAGTACAAAGCTTAAAGCGTAATATTNGATTAAATTCAGCGCTTTGGAAGACCAAATTGAGAGTTGACGATTTGGAACAGGGTTGATGACTTTGGTCAATGCTAATGACTTCAATAAGCCTATTGTCCTGTACACATTAAATAAACGATGTTACAAAAGTTGTAACTTATACTTAATAGCAATTGTTTACAGCGGGAGCTATAACTGTTAAAAACAAGTTGCGGGTTTTAGTGGCTAGGAGTCGGTGCCACAGAAAACCCATAAATCCAAAGAAAAGCGCATTTTTGGTGTAATTTTTGGATGGTGCAGACTTCTTGAAGTAAATATCCTTGACGGGCGCAATAAAACAAAAAGATCCGTTGATTTTCTGACAGGCAATTACTGTCACCAATGCTTCACGTTCTTAGCCAGACATTCGCTGAAATAGTAGGGCCGGTGACCTAAGCGCCCTGCCAGTAATCAAGTGGTATTGCACTCCGCCAACATAAAGTTAATCTATGACAACGGTTACAGGCTGTCACTCAAATCGAATCTCTCGCTAAGCAAAGAGCGGTTCCATTGTGTACCCTTACAGGTCCGTAGCCAGGGGGTCCAGTCCCAACCTAACCACTACGGCAAGGTAATTGAACAACAACAAAAAATGCGTTTCTATTTAGCATAAGTAACTTCACTGCAGCTTTCGTTTTCCTGCAAAAAGTCCCAACGTGGGCAGGGCTTCTTGTTAACAGCACTGTGAAACAAGTATGGCTAGGTCTATCAACAAATCTTTGGTCAATGAAAGAAGGCTTTTCATGTTGATAGCGCAGGACCTCACAGACTTCATACGAGCAACAGAGGCGTCCAACGCCACTGAGAAATACCCAAAAGGGTTCTGAGGTATTGTTATACAGAAACTTTCCAAACTTTACATTTATTCATCAATTTCAAAAACGCTGTCAGGATTTTCAGGATTTTGTAATAATTTGCACCCTGGTGAAAAAATCCATCTACGTTGAAATAATTTACACCCCGGTGAAAATAATTTCCACCTAGGTTGAATTATTTCTACTTAAGTGAAAAACGAATAGTTTAACTAAAACAGTAACGATACTTTCGGGCCACCCTACTAATTAGAATTTGTGTCTATTTTGTATTTTACAGAAGTTGTCACTAGTTGCAGAGACAGCAAACTTTAGAACACTGGTGGAAAATGCAAGAACGTGTGAACTGTAATATAACATTAATGAAGATCATATGATCAAATTATGAGTATATATATATTGTACCCTAAGTCTGTAGAAAACGGAAGTGATATGAATGTATCATCCAGTCAACTAGTAACGACCAATCGAACCACAGAAGTTGCCTTTGTCACAAAAATCACTGATGCGGAAAGTTTATAAAATTTTCACTGATACTTTAATTGTTTGCAAATGATCAGGTAAGCAGAAGATTTTACCAGTCTAAGTTTCAGTTTATTCGTCATTCATCTCGAAACCCTTCCCAATATCTGACCTTGTGATGACCTAATGAGGCAACGTACACTGACATCTCATGCTAAATTATGTTCTGTTAGGACAGGGTATGTACATTCTGCTTTTGCAATACAATGTGCAAGGTCTTTTCGAATATGCTTTAACCTAGTAAAAAACTGTTACTAAATTATGTTCTGTTAGGACAGGGTATGTACATTCTGCTTTTGCAATACAATGTGCGAGGTCTTTTCGAATAAACTTTAACCTAGTAAAAAAACTGTTATGCGGGATGTTTATATGATTCACTATTTACGAAAAATCGTCAAATTTAAAAACAATGTAAAATTGTTAAGAAAAATACTAGACAAAACTGATTTTGATAGCCAAGTGTCAATCATTTGTAAAAAGGTTTCACGTCGGGGTCAGTGCTCCAAGTTTCAGAATACGTCTCTTACTTGATAAAAATGTAAACTAGTGATTTGGAATTTCTACATACTATAACACATTATATTTACTGTTGCCCCGTGTGAAATTCAAAACAACAAGAAAGTACAACGAACCCAGTTTCACTTCGTGCCCTACGTTATGTCTTCAACGACTACTTCATCCTGTGAACACTTGTTTTTCAGAGCAAAATGGAAAACACGTAATAGTTTCTGTAGGAAAATGTTATGCTCTGGGGTTTTTGTACTTATAAAAAGGTTGGTCCATGCCATACTATGTGATGTCTATGGTCCATGCAGTCTGGGAAATGTTTTGGCTGTGAAGCATATAACCTGCAGTACAAATACGCCCTGTATACCAGACTTTCATGCACATGGTCATCGGAGATAGAATGTGGAATTTACATTTTTTGATGACGTCATGTGAGTATCAAAGTTGTGAGTGTTGTAGGATTGTAACGTTTTAGACCAACACTGTCATCCGTTTGACTGTTTCTCTTATCTATGTCTATTTCTAAAAATGTTGCATATTTTGTCCTCAGTTTCTGTCGGGTACTAGCTCATGTGCTATTGTCAAAGCTAATGTTTTACCTATTCGTGAGCCATATTGACGCGACAAGGGCCTTTCATACTAACGTCGACGCTTCGACGGTTTGGGGAGTTGCGGTCAGTATGAACGCTTAACTCCGGTCCTGGATCGCAGTTAACAGCTCCAGTAGACCGCAGCGTCGACGCTGTGGTGCAGTATGAACGCTTAACTCCGGTCCAATCGTAGTTATCGCCAGGTGCTACTGTTATCGTCAACAGTTACAAGTTAGTGCCGTCACTAATAGCTGCTTATATTTTGCTCTGATAATCGATTTAAAAATAAGTTTAATGTCTTTTAGCACATGTAATTATTTCCAAATTGAAACATTGAAAAAATCTTAACGTGCAACGCTACCTTGCGATAACTTCGATGACGACAGCGGCACACAACCGCTTACTTTGATGTTTATTAACTACCGAAGCCAGAATGAACGGTCCAGTTAACTGCGCTGTTTACGTCGACGCTCCGTTCAGACCGGAGTTAAGTCAGTACGAAAGGGCCTACAGACTGATGTAACCCCCCCCCCCTTTGTTTACGTAAGCGCGCCGCCGAGTGTTCATGAATAGGGTCTCGGTCTTGGTTTCCTCAACAAAGAAATAATTGAAGGCTGGATGTAGCGATGTTTTGTAGTGCCCAAGAAGGTTGGCCAACGAGTGCTGAGTGAGATGATATCCGAATGACCCCTCTGAGAGCATTATTTAAGAATACATTTTGGCTTAATTGCTTGAATAACGAAAACGAATCAGAAAGAATTTTTCTAAAAGTTAAAAGGGTTTCTGCTTGAGAAAAACAGTAGATAAACTTACATTACATTTGAAACCAAGCCATGTGTTTTTTGACATGACAAACGTTGATCAAGATAGGACAAGCTTTACATAGCCTGGATGGAAAGTAACCCCACCTCAGGCCACTAAAGAACTTAGAGATCGAGCATTTTAGACAGACCGGAGATGCCCAATAAGTATCAATCGTAAGGACGTAAAAAGTATTTTTGGCTGATGTATTCATCTTTATAAACTAGTTTTATCGCTAACGCTCACACTTCTGAGATGCCTTTATTTTATTCTATCCCCCTCTAACTCTAATATTTGGATTGATCATCAACCTGTATTCAGTTGCTCTTGGCATAAAAGGGCATTAGATTCTTCTGTGACATATGTAATGAGGCTGGGCACTACTTAAATTAGTTTTCCGCTAAAATCCAATTCAATTTCTTACAGCCCATATCGAAGTGTGAGCGAATCATTTGAATAAAAAGGAATGAGTCATTTTTATTATGTTTCAAAAGATGATATGTGATAATGTGTGTCAGGTATTTTGCACGGCATTTTTGGAAAATTCACATGAAATACTTAAATTTTTATTGAAACGCGAATCTGACTTAGATTAGCAAATAACACGAGATAGTGGTGCTTAGTTAACAATTATTATTACTTTATATTTGTACCAACACTTAAAGTTGAACATAAGGGCAAGCTTGTCAAAGACGGATAATTAGTCCACATGAAACCACTCAAATTTGGAGCATCCCCTTGTCTAAACCCCTTGTCCAATTGCTTTCTCTGCCACCCTGAACCGGTGTTACTTTCCCGACCCCTCCCCATAGTTACGCCTCCGGTCTGGCCTCTTCGCCAGTAACTGTCTTGCATTATTTGACCGCGGGCAGCTCTGTTCAAGGGTGCTTCACTATTCGGTTGTCCAAACATTTTTTGCTCGAAGTACCTAGTCTTTCCCGTCAACAAGACCACAAGTATCTGGTTACTTCTGTTTGGGGCGGAAAGCAAGTTATTCTAATGGTTTCCAGAACCCTTACACGGATGCGAAACCCTTCACATTCTCCGCCACATATCTCTTAGCGCAAGTAAGAGTTCGCACGTGTTGTCATCATTACGGTTGATGTCAAAACAACGATATCAATATATAACATGACCAAGTTTCGTTTGATAAAAATTTTCTATGTTGGAATGGCAAAAACGCTATTAGTTTTTAACGTAACCATGTTCTTTTCGTTTTATGCATTTTTTAATTTTTCATGAAAATCATAAAAGTCCTATGGTTCCCTATACAAAACTGAGAACTGAAAATTCAAAAATGATCCTTAATATCATTTTGGAGTACAAAGCTTAAAGCGTAATATTTTGAAATTTTCCCATGAATCCGACATGCCCTTTCCGACATATGATGTTTCGAAGTAAGCCAAGTTGGCACATTTTTCTATTGCCCTGAATAGCCCGAACCATAACAACCAGTGATTCGGCATCAGTAAGAGTTGTGTACGATGACGATCCAATGCTATGGAGACGTTATCGCTTTAACTGCCAAAACGGCACTTTTGCGATTATTGTTGGATGCGAGAAACTTTTTAAAGTTATTGGTATCGACCAGAACTATAAAAATCCATTGCCGTTGTCTGCCAGACATTCGCTGACGTAAAGGCCTGTGACTTCCTGTGAAGTGCGATTACAAAGCGCTGTCATTTCATCTCCAGCTAATTTTCAACATTTTTAACTCCGAGTATTCAATTGGATTCTTTAACGCATGGAAACCCTGAAATACGTCGCCAGAGTGTCATAAAAGACAATTAACAAATATCAACATTAGCCAGATGGAACTTATGAAAACTGCATCTAACGACTAGTTACCTTGATAATGTGAGTCACGTTCTGTGCCCCGAGAACGTCCGAGTCAGATTTGTAGGTGTAGTGATAATCTATCCCGGGCAAAAACCTCACGTCTGGAGATAATCCGATGCCGTCTTTTACACCATAAAGTAAGATGAAAAGCGAACAGATCACGATCACCGATTCCATGGCGATCAAATTGCCGATAAAATTCTCAAATTTAATCTTCCACTGTACGTTTGTCGGTCACTGGGGCAGTGCTCCAAAAACGCTGCTAGACCTGCTTACGTCACTCTTCAAATTGTTCCCCAGCCGTTTGTGTATAGCAAGCCATTACGCTCGATTGCTACGGGTGAATAGCCCGATCACCCCGAGCTTGTCACCTAACAAAAGTAGCGACAGGAATTACTTAACAGTTGACGCAAGAGTCCGCTGTAGTTAAGGCAATGCTTTTGATTGGATAGTTTCCTTTGGAGGGCTGTCGTGTCTACGTCTCTTGCAAGCCGCGGGGCAGCTTGCATAGCGTCGAAATTTGAATGGTCTATATTTTCTTTTATCTTTTATGATATAACAAATCGCGAGCCTTTTAAAACATGCAGGCCCGTAGCCGGCGGCTGGGGGGCTATAGCCTCTCACTCTTTTAGGTGCTGCGCCGCCCACAAACTACCGTATTTTCTTGCACTAAGAAAGAAACCCCGACGAGCATGTTCATATTATTAGGGAAAAGTAGGTCTAGGCCTAATAAAAACTTTTTTTTGGTCAATGAAGAAAGTCTCCACTTGTCAATCAGTGCCAATGGCGCACAGCCTCGCAGGCGAGCAACAAACTTGATGGAAAAGATTTCCAAAGTTAGGCTATAATGTCACTATTCCGAAGGTTCACTACTCCGAAAGTCCGCTACTGAGAAGTCACTCCGAAGGTGCGCTTCCATCGAAAGTTCCCTACTTCGAATCTCCACAATTTCGAAACCAGAACTCCGACAGATCATAACTATAATTGTCTGCTAGTGAGCCAGAACGGTGTGCAAAAGTTATATAGTTCTTAAACCTTTGATTACATTGTTTATAAATGAGCTCAGTTCAATCACAGCGTCGGTTTTATGAGGCTCCGGCTCCCACTTCGTGAAGACTGGCAGGGACAGAGTAGCCTGTTAACTACATTTTGTTTCGATCCAACCATGTCATGGGCGGCGCACCATAGGGGGCTGGGGGGGCTACCAACCACTTTTTTCAGTGCTACGCCGCACATGGTCTATAGGCTGCGATGCACCACAGGGGGTTGAGGGGGCTGCGGCCCGGCCCCCACTTTTTTCAGTGCTGCGCCGTCCATGCATGCGCGTGGCACCGATGAGTGAGTTTGAGGCGCAGTGGCCCTAAACTACTGGTAGCTCAGTCACGTACTCATTTTACACATTCGAAAGACATGCGGACAATTTCGCATGCGCTTGAAATCCGAGCGTTGTTTGAGCATAGGTACTACACCACCTGTTGCATGAAAAAGTATTTATATGCGCTAACTGCGAAGCGGTGAAACAACACGTGTAGGTGAGATAAAAGGTCATAAAAGTTATGACAAACTAAACTACAAAAATAGATAAATACAAACGTTGTATAATATGTTGAGCTGTAAAGGTGGGTGACAATTTGCCGGACATCAAGTGTTGAACTAGGAAGAGAAGCAACAATATGCGAAAGCAAAACAGCAACACCGGGACAGCGACATGGGAAAATTAAAGTCCTGGGCCCGGTCTCCAATCTTTTTACTCGAAATGGAACTCGAAATTATGTTTGACATTTTCTACTCTACTTTTGGGCGAACTCAAGATAAGTGTCTATTATTCTATGCTCGAGTACACAATAACTTACGTAGATAATTTATTGCCCTTAGTTCACAGTTTGTAAACCCAATATTAAAGCAATAAGTTCGAGTTTGAACTCGAAATTTCGAGTTTTTACTCGAGTTTGTAGCACGAATATAAGGGTCTTCAAGGGCAAACTTGAACTAGAAACTCCTATGCATAAACTATAATGTATTCGAGCACAGTCTGATAACCATTTATCTTAAGTTCGCACAAAAGGAGCAGAGAAATTTCCAAAAATAATTTCGAGTTCGTTTCAAGTACAAAGATTAGAGACCGGGCCCTGGTCTCAAAATGCCCATGTGGTTCCAGTATCCGAAAATAGTTGCTAAATAAAATCTTATTTTCGACACCTTTTCTTTATATTCTTTTCGACTTTCTTGCCAAAAGCGATTTTTTAAACAGTATTTGACCCTTCTCTGTGAGCGGCTGTCATCGGTTATTTCCGTACGCACATTTCCGGCTCATCAGTTCAGGAACTTGCCCTGAACTCCGCCATTTTTGCCTTGTAACTGAATGCGCTATCGCTTGCTCGAAAAGTCTTCATTATTTTGTTTTATTAGTAATATCTTGTGATTCGTTTGCATATGAAGTGTATTTATAGTTTGTAGTTAGTGGTCATTGAATATTTTTGGAATGTTACGAGTACTTATTATGTTAAAATAGCATTGGTGTTTAGTTCCTTACGTAGGGCGGTCGAACCTGGGGACCAACTTGAGTCGAACCATTTTTTTGTTTTGATTTTTTTCTCGTGTTGAAAAAGTACTTTGATTTCATCGGAAAGGTGGTGCATTCTACTCAGAAAAATCGAAAAAGTATCGAAATCGGGGAAAACAGTGTAAAGTTATTGTAATTTTTGTGGCGAAATTTTGGTCACTTTGTTTGGATCGCGTCGGTCATATTGGAGAACAGCGGGATAAGTTACGAGTTTAAAAATTTGTGTAAATTGTTTTCTCAACAATTTACGGTGAAATTTAGTGAGACATATCTTTACTTACCATTATGCACGATTCAACAGTGTTCCCCAAAATTCAGCCTCGCAGTTGTTACTCATTAAGTGATAAATGTGCTCACAATTCCAATTGGACTTCGTCTCATTTCTGGCGGTACCGACAACATAGCGACTTTTGCTGAACTGGAAGACATGTTCATTCTGTTACTTTGTGACGTTGATACATTTTGACAAAAAAGGAATTTTGTTCAATTTTCGTGTTTTTTTGTGCAAAAATATAAGATATATTCGAATTATTTTACTGTGAATTTCCCATTCAGGTTATCTTACACTAAGCTAAAAATAGTTGAAATAATTTTGAAATGGTTTATTGTTTGACTGTCAACTGCTGTTCAAGGCTTGGTTAGGTGTCACAAAATGATTCATATTTTTCTAAATTTCAAGTCTCAATTACTTTCAAGTCATGTTTTGTAACTTATTGCTTCTTAATTCAGGTTATAAAGTCAACAATATGAATAATCTTAATTTGAGAAATAAGCTATATTGGATTGTGAAGCTTCAAGCCTCCAATTCTTGTTCCTTGCAACTACATATTTTTTTTTAATCATGCTTGTCAAATTCTGGTGTAAGGAAACATTATTCCGTCACCATGGTAATAGTTACATGTGTGTCCACTTTCATATCATGGAAACTTTTGTTGTTGAATAGTGTTTGTAATGCTAAATGTTGTAAAGTATTGTGCATTTTAAGTTACTTATTATGTTAAAAGGTTGAATCATTTTGGCTTTATGAATAAAAAATTATAACATTTTGTATTGGACTTGTCATACTTATGTGCTCGAACGAGCCCCCTATTTGGAGAAATGGAAAAAGGTCTGCCTCAGTCAGAGAAGCCCGATCTCCGAAAAAAGGTAGAAAATGAGACAATATTCCACTAGAAGACAGGAAGTACCAAAATTTAGCGTCTTGCAATTCATAGCTCTGAACGTACCGAGTGAATCGTATAGTAAATGATAGACATTCCCAAAAATTCCAGCCCCCATTTTTTAGGCTTGGTGCGCTCATACAAAGTCTGGGAAAATCTCTGTTGAAAGCCAACAACTTCTGAATAAACCTCGTTTGAGCGAGTGCTGTGGCCAGCGACAAGGTAGGCCTATAAGGGTAGCCTTGATGCAATGCTGTATAGGCCTACTAACAAGCTGTTTAGTTTTCATACTGGTAGCTGGCACTGAGGCTAGCTAAGGGCTGACGCGGCAGTGTGACACAGGACTGACCAGCCCGTAATTTCATGCGAGTGTCTCAAACTGCCTTTGTATGTATACGGCATAATAATCATAGAACAAAGAGGGTCACTGACCCGAGAATCCAAACAATATGATAATGAGGACGAAGCAGTATAGCTTACATAAAATAATTTAATACTTAAATAATATTTATATGCGCTAATTGCGAAGCGATACCGAAGCTAGTTTACAGTGAAACAACACGTATAGGTGAGATAAAAGGTCATATATATTATGACAAACTAAACTTCTGCAGATATAGATAAATACAAACGTTATATAATATGTTGAGCTGTAAAGGTGGGTAACAATCTGCCACAGATGCAAAGTATATTTGATGCACTCGAGTCCGAAATTTTATCGGACTAGTGAACCTTTGGAATAGTGGGTTGTTCCTATTTCCAACGATGTAAGCAAGTTAAGTAACAAGCAAAATACAACCAGATCAAAAAATATTCATACATTCTCCGACAAAACACTTTCGTCCCGGTATGTAATGAAGTGTTATCCCTCATTTAAGGTTATCTCAAACCTTATTTAGTGACTTCCATTCTAACTCGTATATCAAAAAGCTTTGTCAACTTGTAAATGTATATTTCTGAAAGAAAAAAATCAGGGAATATGAAAATACTTTTTGTAAATATGTACCATTATTATTTTCACGTAAGAACCCTTTTTAATTCAAAATTTCATTTTTAAAAAGGTACATTCATAGCAATATAACCCCTAGGTCGATTTTCATGAAGTTTTTTAAATGAAAACATCACCAGTTACCTCAAAAACGTTATTAGAAATTTTCGATTAGTCCTTCGGGTGGTTTCTATGACAAATCAACTCGAAAAACGTAAGGTGTTTTTGTGAAAAAATGAAGTCGTATTCGTCTTTGTCACATTATCCAAAGACTAGGCATTTGTATCGAAAATCCTAAAAGTGTTTTTGAGATTGATGACCAAATATTAAGTTTTTTCGAGAAATCATGTTCCTAAGTTCAAATAAAGTCGATTTGTCGAAGCCGAGAAAAACAGATTAAACTGGGACGAGTGAAAATCTTAAAGTCTTCGGTTAATTATTCGGTGAAAACTTGTTTTCGGTACACATATGATAACCTATACAAGCCTTAACTATGTTAGCTGTTTCAACATTCACTATCAATGTCAACTGATTTAGCAGCGCTTGATTAACTTTATATCATTAAAACGTACCATTCCCAGCTAACTCTTACTGTTGTTTGCGAGCTACTTTCCGAAGAAAGTCAAAGTTTACTGTTATACACATATCCTCTACACGTCACGTGGTGGGAGGCTGATACGGAACCAAGTAAGTAATGGGTAACAAAAATCGAATCGGTAGACAAAGCATGTCGTTAACATGAGCTCGAAACATCGAAATGTCAATTTATTAATTGAATCAAGGAATTAGGGTGAGGATTTATGTTTTTCACAACTGGCTGGGTTCATGACCACAGAGACATACGACGACTCGTAGCATTCGTTTTCAACGCCAAAGGTCGTATGGATGTAGGCGAACAACTCCCTTAGGATCAAAACTATATTTTGTCTTTGTCTTCCCCGGCACCATGGTGACTTTTTGAATGAAAGGACTGAGGGTATACGAAGCTGCTCTGTACCTGGCGGAAGATTCGATTTGATTGAAAGCCCTTGAAACTTTGACCTAAGATAAGTAGTAAACAAATATCCACGTAACGCGGTTGTGCGGTTCCAAGGTGGTTCTGCTAAATCTTTTTTCCGCCACACGATATACATTTTGTATTTGAACTTCCCCGTAAATGAAGATGATGTATTTTGCTAGACACATGTGAAACGTCGTAAAAATGGCCAATTTTTGTGAATAAGGTTTGGGATATCCTTAAAGGACAATGCCACCCGATTTAATTAGTCTTTTGTACCGTATAAATCGGTCTGTGGCCACATCGGCTCGTACACGGTCGACCTTACCTTGCCGAGAGGTGTCGCGTTAACCTGTGAGGAAAGTGAGAAACTCCGCAGCGACGTCAGTGGTTCATCTGCAAAGTGAGTGCCGCCATGGTGTGGTGTATCGTTCCCGCTTGTGCGAACTATGAAGTTGCGAGGAAAGTGGGCACATCGTTTTTTCGATTTCCTCGAGAGCGCGAAATGCTTCGAAATGGCTCGCGGCAGTAAAAAATGAAAAGTACGGCGTCCATACCAAGTACGAGGCGGTGAAACATCTCCGCGTCTGTGGCCGACATTTCGTGGGTAGTGCCTCATTGACAAATACCGACTTGCTTCTCCAAGAAGGCGTTTCACATGTTGAATTTCGTGGCAACAAACTCAAGCGTCAGTCGTTTCCATTATGGTACAGTTAGCGCACTGACACCATGACAAGTCATTGAGACGGTTTTCTTAACTATCCATATGCTCCATTGTCTGTGCACGTTCACGGCGCCTCTCTAATATTTCTTGATCAGTGTATTCTGGTTTGAACTGATATCCTGAGAAACCTAACGATCTACCTGGGAAGTCTTCGTCAGATGAGTACTCCTCCAAGTCGGAATTGCGAGTTGCCATGTTTACGTTTATTACTGAGCGTTCTATTTCAAAATGAATTATTCTCACCCTAACCAATACTTATATGAAACTGAAACCAAGTCTGTCTCATTATATGCAATTTGTAATGCCTTTGGAGTGTTCGTGAATGCAAATGATTTGAGAAGCCAGCAATGAATAAATCACTGCGTTACCGGCTTTAGGTGCAATAATGAAAACTAATTGACCGGACACCGAGGCCGTGTGAGCTCATGCTAATTCAGTTTTTTCTGACAGAATGCTGTTGCGAAACAATAACTTTTATATCCTATGGTCAGATGTTAGGGGAATCTTTATTTAGATATTCATATACATTATTCGAATCATTGTTACTGTACAACTTTTGCCCTGACGGTTCTTTGGAAGGGTGACCTGACTTCGCGGCCCCCTACGAGCTAGCAAGTAGATTTGTAGTTTTGCGGCTAATTCACCAAAATAACCAAGTGCACATTACTTCTTTGGGTCACTAGTATAGTATATTCGTGACTGGAAGTTTAGTTTCCATCTTTGGCTGGTTTATGTTCGTGATGTCTTCAGTCCGGCCGCGACAGGCCTGATCGGGTTCCGAGCCACTGGCCGAGATGACAAGCGTTTTGTGTGTTTAGAACTAAAAAAATCACAAGTCTAAACAACACAGATCTAGGTTCTCCTGTCTGTATTTCACGGAAGAATACTTCGAACAGACCCCAAACTCCTGCTACGGACCTTGGTAAATTGGCCTGCCCAACTTTGTAGGCTACGGTGTCTCGAAATACCAATAAATGCACAACAGCGAAATAAAACGACACGTTTTCATAAGAACTCGGTGTATTTTTATGGGTTTTACATGTACATGTAAGTTTGATGATTTATTGGCGTTAAACGATGAATTCAAGCGATAAGCTGACACCAGTAACCCGTGTTGTGAACTGCTGAACAGACTACGTGTGAAACCAATGACGTCATTGGATAATTTCAACACCTCCGTCTGCCGTGAGGTGTCAGGTAACGCAACCGAACGTGCCGTTATCGAGTAGAACTAATCGATCTAAATTGATACAAAATAAGTTGTTTTTTGAGTGTCATTCTCTTTTAAGTACGACGTCCGGTTTGAAAGTTTGGCAGGGGGTAATGCGGGAACGTTCTCTTCCTGGACCACATTTCGTCCGAATTTGGGTCCCGTTCTTTGTGAGCAACTCTCAGGGCATCTTCATTTCTGATCTTGGGAACACAGAGCTGAGAGTCGTGAATAGAGATTACACCCTAGTTAAGCTACGTCAAGGGCCTTGCCGAAAACTAGTGTCGACGTTTGCGAAATATCTAAGGTCCACCGTTCTAGAATTCGAACCACCCCCGCGCAATGCTGACTGCAGGCCTGATGTGTAAAGCCAGTGGCGGATTTACGTTTTTTAGAAGGATTTAAAACCCTTCTCGATTTCGTCTCGTGAACTCGAGGGCGAATAATGTCGTAAATCCATATTTGTGCACATCTGGGTACCAGTCACGCTACCAGCAAAATTTTAGTTTGTACATCTGCCTACACACACCGAATTTTAGCATACGACGTATACGAAAAAGTGTATTGTTTATGCAGGCGTTTAGACAACTACCAAATGTTCAAGAACATAAGGGCCCGCACCGACGTCCACGTAATAACCCAACTTGAATATCAGATGATCGCGTCACAGCAGCCTCAAGTTCTTTAAGAACGAAGACCGGCACCTTTATGTCCGGAAATAAACATACATTCCCTTTCGTTACAAGAAATACTGACGAACGATGGTGGTCTCAACGCATAGTCTATTATTAAAGGAGAATGCCACCCGATTTAATTAGTCTTTTTACCGTCTTAATCGGTCTATATCCACATCGCCTCACGGTCGACCTCACCTTGCCTAGAGGTGTCGCGTTAACCTGTGAGGAAGGTGAGAAACGACGCAGCGACGTCAGTGGTTCGTCTGCAGAGTGAATGCCGCTATATTGCGGTGCATCGTTCCCGCTTGTCCGAACTATAGAGCTGCGAAGAAAGCGGGTATATCGTTTTTTTTCGACTTCCTCGAGAGCCCGAAATGCTTAGGATGTGGCTCGCGGTAGTGAAGAATGAAAGGTACGTAACGCTTTTAATAGCAAGTATGAGGCCATGAAACATCTCCGTGTCTGTGGCCGGCATTTCGTTGACAGTGATTTCTCCGACGAATGCTGGCTTACCAAAGATCTATCCATACGTTCTGTTGCCTGTGCATGTTCACGGCGCCTCTATTATTTCTTGATCAATGAACTGATATCCTGTGAAACCTAACGATCCGACCCGTGAAGGCTTCGTCGGATGAGCTCTTGACTAAGTCGGGATTGGCGCCGGGTGAGTTGCCATGTAGACGTTTGTTATCCTGCGTTCTGTTTCAAAATGAATTATTCTCATCCTAACCAATCAGAGCGTAGGAAGGGGGGGGGGGGGGGCACGGCCCCCCAAAATTTTCAGGCGTCTGGGTTCAACCGTGGCAGCCGACATACGCGTGGGGCAGGGACAGTCGAGAAAAGAAAGACTGCTAAATGCGAATTAGACAGAAAAATCAAGAGAAACATTTAACAACTCTGTATCAGTGCATGGTTTACCTTTGGGGACCTTATCCAGGACATTGTTGTTGGGATCTCCGCTTTCGCACAACAGGTCGTATAAATGCACTTGAAAATCGGCACGTAATGATTCATGCATTTTATTTCGAAAAATTAAAAAATTTGTAAAGCGAAGTTTTTGCAGAGCGTGTTAATTTACTCGATTTTTAAATTCAATAAGTCAAAATTTTGCGACTGCAAAGTCATAGTTTTCCAGAGGCCCGTCTCTGGCAAAGGATAACTGAAATAACAGTAGCTTTTTTCTCAAATTGTGTATCACTTGATGCCCTGACAGATATCATCAATTGCTGCACATTTCTTGATTTTTCAAAATATTGATAATTTCATATTGAGGGTCCCCACCCTTGAAGGAGGCCATTGATGACATTCAAGTGGCTATCCTTTTTTGTTTTTATTGACGAATTCTTAAGGGTCCACTCACGGAGAAAACCCAAAGTTGGACTCGATTACGTCTAGTTTCCTGTTTTTTGTGAAATCGTGCAACTGACTTTCATGTTAAAGAGGGTCACTTCCTGCACCGTCTTGTGACCACACGACGGTAGAATGAACTGTCACTCTTTTCCAAGCTTAGTGATATTTATCCTTTCATAATTAAGGTGTCCCATTTCGGACGGTACCCTCTATCGGTGGAACAGTTCGGGGAAATGTCCCTTTGTCCCTCTATATATGTAAATCCCACATCATGGGCGGCGCAGCACTGAAAAAAGTGTGTGTGTGTGTGTGTGTGTGTGTGTGTGTGTGTGTGTGTGTAGGGGGGGGGGGGGTAAACCCCAA
>NMRA01000385.1:3838-22305 GCA_002633005.1 Phoronis australis | reverse complement strand
CCCCTTTGGTGCACCGCCCATGGACACTGCCAAGTATTCTCGACGATCGAAGTTGAGATTCCAAATTCATGAAAAACACCAACATTCGTGCACAGCACAGCAGTATCAAGGCATTCAATCCAAACAACCAAAAATGTGAAAAAATGCAATAGGATTGATCACCATCGAAAGGGTGGAATTTTGAAGAACGTGAAGACCCCTGTTTGTTAATTATACAAAAGGATTATTTCCGATGGTTAGTTGTAGAATAATGAGATAAAAGGACAATCGCCGCACAAATAAAAAAGTTCATGTTAACTCAACGTCTTTTCATAAAACATCATTAGGATATGTACAGTAGGACAGCAAGTGTATTACCATTCCACATCCATGTGGTTAAATGAGAGTGAGAGATTGTTCGTTTTCTAATCGTCCTATGGCCAAAAATAATGTAATTATAAAATAATGTTACTGTTTCCCATAGCATCACAAGAATAATATCATTCTCTTTTGAAAGTGGTTACTATGGGTTGTTTGTAAGGAATTCCCACATGTGGAAAACAGTGCTGTCGAGGCTACAGTTGAGGTGAACGAGTGTACTCAAATACTCCCAATAATAAACAAATATTTCAACATTTTTGGAAGGGGGGGGGGGTCAAGTTAAACTCTTGAATCGTGATAGGTACCTCGGTAATGTGCAAAAAGTACACCTCACTATGAATGCCCAGTCTCCTATTTTCCCCGGGTTACCCGCCAAAAATCTTCATGGATGCAGATATTGCTTATAACATTGATTTCCATTTTAATTAACAAATTCGTTGGTTTATGATTTACATGCTTATGTATCTTCGAAAACCGACAGGTTAATATATGATTTTTAGCAGTTAGAGGCTAATCTTTTAAGAAGTGATGACGATTCAAGGAATTTAGTTGAAGTCTGGATATGGAAAAAAAACTCTATAATCACATCCCCAAATAGTAAAGTGCACCTGGACGCTTTTTGCCTATCTAAAATAACTCTCAAAGACATTGATGAAAGTTGGAAACTTCCCAAAAAATTACTCAAATTCAAATGACAATAAATACATTACTTTTTGACTTCGGTACAAGTTTTGTTGTTTAAACTCACTAACAGGGGATCAAAAGAGAATTAAGGTAAACGCATTTGATTGTTGGTTTCTGATTTACAGGTTTATTTATTTATGAAATAAACCGATTGACAGATGATTTTTTTGACAATTAGAAGCTCATTTTGTAAAAATAAGAATGCTTCAATGAACTTGGTTGCAAGCAGACACCGGGAAAATTCGATCTATCATCATAAGCTGACCTAGTCCGTCGCGAGACCTGTAGTATACCATGCGGAAAGTTTGAATTGAAAACTACTCCCTAGACACTATTTAGTTCCCAGTAGTTGCTTATACATATATTTTGTGCATCTTGCTGTTACTCATTGATGGAACTTGGCGCACTTTCAGTCAAACAAGACATTCATCTTAGAATGTTTAGTTGTGCAAAACTAATCCCATCTCAAATCAATTTATCCTGCCATTATGCTATCCTGTTTCTGACGTCATGTGAGTTGAATTAATTGAAATGACCATTAGGTGGCACTGAACAGTTAGGCTGTACTTCCAAAATATTAAAGTCTAGGGGTAAGCCAGGCTTGGTGGCATTTTTTTGTTAAGTATTGTATGTAGGCTAAGTGAATTGGTTTGTTTGTATTTGTGAACATGCTAACAATGAAAAAAGGTCACTTTCCCGGCTGTAGCTGCACTCTTGTTCAAGATGGTGGCCCCTTGTTGCAATTGTGTCTCAATTGTGCATTGCCGTGTAGCAAAAAAAATTTCCAGACCTGCCCCTGTTGATTCGATATTTTGGACTGTTTCATGCAACTGGGCATAACCTCTGCTTGAATGTAGAAAGTCGTAAGGTGTGATTTCGAAACAAAGTTCTGGACCCGTTCTGACGGGGTAAGAGCGCAGTTTTAGTGGACATTGGCGTAGGAATCTTTTCATGGTTGGGGGATTTTTCAATTATATTTTAAAACAAAGTTTGTGCAATGAATTTTTTGATAATTAATTGTTAATTAAAATATTAAGATTTTGGGGTAGGCCAAGTTTGGGAGCATTTTGTAGGTAGTCATTGCATGTAGGCTCAGAGAATGTGATGTGTTTGTGTTTGTGAACATGCTGAGAATAAAAAGGCCACTTGCTCGGCTGTACTGCACTCTTCTTCAATATGGTGGCATTTGTGCATTGCTAGGTAGCAACTGAGAAATTGGCCGCGATTTCAGGTAGCCCTCAAACAAGACAGATTTGCAAAAAAAAAAACTAGTTGATTGACAGTACGTTTGGACCACATTTTTGGAATCGGTAGGAAATTTGCTTTCGGAATCTAATGTTGGCTTTAGTCAAGCATCGGCAGAGAAGTGGTGGTTTTGGGGTAAAAAGTGGCGATTTTGCATTTTTGCCCCTATTTTTCTTAGTCTAGCGCTCTTGGTTTTCAGTGAGAGTGAAAGGGTCAAAATACAAGAAAGAATAAAGTTTCTGTGCTCATCTGTAGGGCTCGTGGTGTGAAATGACTCAACTTTTCTTTATTTGCATGCAGTTTTGACAGAGTGAAGAAAGAGTGAAGAGTCCATTGACGTGTGTTCTGATAGGCAAACCCCTGTGAGAACTGTTCTGTGCGTCCAAACGTCTGTGTTTGCACTAACATGTTTTAAACAGTACACACCATGGATTTTTGCACATTTCGAATTACCGGTGGCCACAGACTAAATGTATGACGTAAAATTTAGCCAAATCCATGATTATTTTGTGTCATTAGCTCGAAATTTTGATTTCTCTTTCAATTTTGCCAATTTTCACATTTCCCGCCATGTGACATCATGGGTTGAACACAAGAGATCAGCGACTAGCATTGAACAACGGCGGAGAGTAGGGAATTTGAAAGCGACAACGATTATGAGCAAGAAATGAACAAATACTATGAAGAAACGTACGAGAATGGTGGCCAGGATGACGAAATGGGGTTGCACGAAAGCGAGAACGAGTTTGATATGTTTTCAGCTGCGTACTTTTCTACTTTGAGGCCTTACGAACTGGATCCTCCCGCGAGAGAAGCGGCCTCGGGCTCGGCCAGTCAACCCAGTCATCCAACAGACGATCCTGAATAAAGAGCCGATGTTTCTGAATAGTAAATATTGTCCTTTATTGAACCAGGCCTTCATCGTAACATCTCCTCTGATTGGAGTCGAAACACGACTCCTCAAAGTGGGCAGAACACAGAGTGGCTCCGGACAGAATCGCTTGGTCCACGCTGAGGTCCCACACTCTCGTTCGGCGCACGAAGCGATGCCACTACTGCGCAACTTTGGCGTCCTTCGGAACACCGAGACGTTCTCCGTCTGACTGCTGTTGCTGCAGCCTCCGCAAACACATCTTTTCATCCCTCTTCGAACCTTCTCGACGCTAAATATACTTTACTTTCACTTCACTCTATACACTTAGTCGCTGATCCGAACAGTGTGCCGAACGACTTGGGTTCAACCCATGACGTTGTACATAATTATTCTTTTTTTCAATTTTTACGTGTTTCTTTATGAGCTGTGCACTAAAGGCACTGAAATCAAGTAAGATATAATAATAAAATGTATTTTGAGGTACTAGAGTCATGTTGCGTACACTTTAACGCCTCCTATTGCCAGTGTTTATAAGATTGAGAGAAAAAGTAACGTAGGGGGCGCTGCAATTAGTTGAACTACAGCTTACTATCAATCGATTAGTAGGGTGCAGGGCCTTAGGAGACCTGTTGAACACCCCATGAGTCCATTAAGTCTTTGCTGGGAATGTACAGCCTACCCGCAATTTCCACTGTTAGCAAATGGAGTCACCTTCTCATTGTTACTGCACCCCTCGGTTTCATTCGTTGTATAGACCCAACTTGTAAGGTTTGAAGGCGGCCCGGACTCGCGACCACACCATAGCGCCCGCCACCACAGTTCTTTGGGAAACGAGTTCATCATTGTTTAAAATAAACACATTACATGTAAACTGTATGGTTATTGCGCAAAACAACTTTATTATACACCAGTCAAATTCAAGTTACAAACGTGTAGCAAGACATGACAGATGAGGTAAAAACGTTGCACGTCGATTCACAACGGTGCAACATTATTTTCCATAAGATCAAATCAAAATTTATCTTAAAGACCCAAGTTACCTTTAAAAATCAGCTACAAATCTTTATCTTTTTCGGGGTTGATACATCTAAAATGCTTGGCTACTTCAGAAGTATCGACTGAAGCTGAAAACGCGCACAATTGAACTCCGCGCGATTTGCCGATGAGTCACAAAACTCGAAATGTGAACTTGCTTTTCATAATTACAGTAAATCACAATGTAAAGAAATTAAAAAAATTTTTTTGAGGTTGAACCCCCCTCAATATTTTCGAGGTGGACTACTTGAGGTTAACCCACGCTGGTGGTGCTTTTTTCTTTTTTCAGTCGACGTTTTCTTTTTAANGGTGGGGGTTCAGGATTCTTGCGAATAGCGAATTCGTTTGGCGTAGTGGTGAGCCGTGGGATTTTGGGAGGGTGTTTGCTCCTCTCGTCAGTGTATGAGATTTTTTTTGTTTTTGTAGCCAGTTGATGCAATTTCCATACATCCTGGTGACTGTGTGGCAGTTTACGTGTCTCTAGAGTTTATCTCAAGATGATTTAAACCCTTTTCGATTTCGTCTCATGAACTAACGGGCTTACAAGGTCCGAATTAATAATTGTACACATTTTGGTATATATGTCACACCACCAGCAAAATTTTAGTTGGAACATCTGTCTGCACACACCGATTTTAGCATAAGAAAATCATATACGAAAAAATGTAATGTGTATAAAGGGGTTTAGACAATTACCAAATGTTCAAGAGCATAAGGAGCACCGACGGCTCCATGGGTTGAAGATCAGATGATTACTTGGCAGCATAGATATTCGTTAAGTATCTATAGTCTATGGTGGCAGCAGCCTCCAGTTGTTTAAGAATGAAGACTGGCACTGTTATGCCTGGAAATAAACAGATGTTCTGTTTTGTTACGAGAAAAATGACGAACAATGATGATGTCAGCGCATAATCTATTATTAAAAGCGACAAACACTTAATTATCACTATATTAAACTGAATCATGTTGGCTGTTGGGCCCCTGTATGTCCCAAAAGTTGAAAATCACCAAATGTATATGGAAACAAATCACATGAAAACATTTCCACGGGACCAAAACATACTTACTGTACACTGTGGTGAAAAAGTATACAATATGAGTACTTCGAGGGTCCAGATGTGGAGAGAGTGAGTATCTACACAAATAAGCTGGCCTGGTCCGTCGTGAGACAACAAGTACACTATGCTAAATATATTTTCAAAAACAGTCGATAATTCGCGGGACCAAAAGCACCGAGTGAGGTAAGTAATTTTACAAAGCACACTGTGGTAAACAAATCTATAAATATGTCACATAGCTCTGCAAAATAGTTAATCCGTCCGAGGAGCAAAAATATAAAAATCATGATAGACAGGGAGAACTCTTCAAAAAGCAAAGCACCCATCCGGACGACTACAATGACCACGACAAACACTTTGGCAATACTTATAATAATGAGCTGTTCCTGTAAACACTAAAATGTGAGACAAAAGTGACCACTAGATTGAAAACTGCTCCCTTGATACTTTTTGATCCCAAGTGATTGCATCTCNGGGGGGGGGGGTGTAAACGGAAAGCTGCTATGAGAATATCAGCGGTTTTCGCATAAAAAAATACTGTTTATTTTCAAACTATAAATACCAAGTTCACCAAGACTGTATTCTTTGTTAACAAATGATATATGGTCCACAGAACTGAATTTGTGACTACAGGTTGACACCGAACTGACTTTTTAAAATGAAATTTTCCGAATAAACGTCCCAATGTCTGCCTGAATTCTTGAAACCCCATGTTGTAACATTAAATAAATGTCCATGGCTTGGGTGTTTCATTGGCTGGGTCTTTCCTGGCAGTGCTGCTCATTGCAGGAAGGAAGATGGTCATTGCTGAGGTCGGAACCAGTCTCCCGTTCAGTATCGCTATGACCTCACTAAAAAGCAAGACTTCGGGAGATTACTTGAGATATTGACGTGTATTTTAAATGAGAACCTGTGACTTTAGCTAGATTTTAGCTAGGTCCTAGCGTACGTCCTAGCGTTACTGAACGCACGCCAGGATTCCTTTTGCGGGGCTCAAACGGATATTTATGAGGCCTGTTGAACACGATGCGAGACCGTAAGAATTGCCGAGAAAGCACAGCAATATCTGATACTACACATTGTTCGCGAATGCAGCCACCTTGTCAATTTGAGTGCCCTCCGAGTTCATTCCTTGCATAGGCCTAATTCTCTAGGGTATATCTTGAAACGGCCGGGACTCACGACCAAACCATAGCGCCCGCCACCGGTCTCTTACAAGGACCAAACAATTCTTCGGAAAACGAGTTGATAGTTTTTCAAAATAAATACATACACAAAACGTACGGAGAGTGGCGTACATTAAGTAATATCCCACTCGACATTATTCCGCGTATCGATACGCGGAATAATGTCGAGTGGGATATTACTTCATTTACGCCAATCGAGGTACGTTTTCTATTTATCCCATACGCATCAAATTCCTAATGTTCTTTCATTTTTTTTTCGCCAGATTTTTCAAATACTTCACCCAGACTGTTCACGAGGCAGATAAAATCCTATATGTATATACTTGCGCGTTAGTTTGCAAGTTTTCTCCAGTAAAAGATACATTTTTAAATTTAACCATTTATTACTTGAGAAGAGATAACAAAAATGAAAGCAACGGTAAGTGTGCTTTGAACTTGTAACATCTCCTGAAAATAGTTAAATAAGATGAATATTTCATATTGTAGTTACCGAGGAATCGGCGCCTGAGTTGCAGACGACATAATAGCAATTAAAAACTGAGAGAGAACTGTCATATAATCAACAGTCCTATTCCGGATGTTACGACTGAGACCTGATTGCAATTTGAGTGTTACTCACACTGCTGCAATTGCATTACTTTAAACTATTTTCCGAATGTTTAATGATCAAACCAGCTATCGACGTCAAGTCGACATTGACCTATCTTTTAAACTTTTTATGTCAGAGTTCGCTATTGAAGTAGTGCGGGAGGTGAATACGGAAAAATACGACATGGTCGTATTCCCCTCGACTTATTCAGTGCGTGGGATAAATATACAAAACGCGTCGAGATAGCGATAGTAGCCTATTCATGTATGTGATAAAAGCTTGTATGGTAAATGAGTCCCGCCCAATAGACTGCCTCACGGTCGTACGGCGTTATGCAACATTCCAGTGGACGACATTATTGTACTCTCTTTACCACCAAGTCGTCCCGGTTAAGGAGAATAGAACACTCCCTGTTCACCAACACGCCAATTAGTAAATATCCCGAAAGATAGAAGTCACTTTTAACAGCCTATTATTACTTATGACGAGGTGAATACAAAGTTAATATGAGAACACAGCTATATTAATACACAGTCGTATATATAAACAAGTTTATGTTAACTGAACGAAGAAGGCTGCTACCCGACTGTATTAATGTGGCGAATATTAAATACAACAACGAAATAAATTTCTGGTTATATAGGACTGAGACCTTTTACAGGTTCCGACCGCTATCAAGAAAATCCCTGGACCTATGCCATCTGCTATCCCAGTTAGGAAACTTGGCTTTGAGTTCGTCTCTTGTATCACCCCGACATGACATTGAATGCGAACTCAACTTCAGCATTTTCTTGATATGTTGATCTCACGATCGGAGGACAAATCTATTGTTTATAGCAAGCCAAGTTTTTCAGGTCTGAACATTAAGCGGTATAGCTATGAACCTATTCAGTGCAAACGCAATCTGGTGAAATGTCTTTCGCACAGCGCGTGGCGTATTTTGCTTTTGTGTCGACGTGAAACCGGTGTTCATTTGATACAGGTTGGTTGCAAAGAATTGAACCTACAAGCCCAGACAGCGCATAGTGGGCCTCATTTGTCACTCACGGCAGTGTAAAAATAGTGTTTCGCGAGCATGTTTGGTAGCT
Organism: Phoronis australis; assembly: GCA_002633005.1. Lineage (NCBI taxonomy): Eukaryota > Metazoa > Phoronida > Phoronidae > Phoronis > Phoronis australis. The sequence goes on along the minus strand of NMRA01000385.1, from coordinate 14,185 downwards.
TTACCACCATAATTAGTGACCACAGAAGTAATTAGCAGACGATTATGGAGTGTTGAATTGTGGGATTGAATTCAATGTCTCGTTCAGTCGATCAGTGTGAAAACTTTACCTCTTGTGCAAGCTTACGTCTCGCCGTCTATGGAAATAACCTGGCGTAAAGTAGTTTCGTACTTTAAAACGTCCTCATTTTATAGTTACATTGTCTGTCAAAATGATAATGTCTTTGGAAATTGTCACTTCGCATTTTCTATGGTAAGTTACTGTAGTCCTGAGAATAATAATATTTAACATTCTTGATTTCATGAGACCAATATAAAACTAAGGCCCAGGGTTTAATCTTTTTCTTGAACTTGTTCGCTAAAACAGGTGTTCTGTTTTCCTTCAAAACGAACTCAAGATAACTATTATCGTGCGCTTGAGTGTATCATGGTTTTCGCGGAAGAGTTTCAAATCCAAGTTCGCATTTGATGACCTCAAGATCTGAGCTACAAACTCGAACTTAATATTTCAAGTAAAAACTCAGATTTTGAGTTCAGGCTCAAACTTATAGCTTTTATGCTGTGGTCATCAAGTGCAAAATTGGTTTATACACTCAAGCACAAAACTGTAGACAGTTATTTTTGAGTTCGCATTCCCAGAACTGAAAACACCAAAGTTTTCAAGTTCGATAAGAGGTTTTGACGCAAGAATCTCGCGAAGGAAGCTAGCGTGAGCATGGATTATGATAAAACATGGACCGCAACTCCGTATATGTTCAAGCCGTGACGTCACTATTCACAAGCGGCGTCTGAAGTCTCACTTCCGGCAAGTACGTCGTCTGCAAATCACGGCCATTTCGGCGGGAGTTGGATCAATGACTTTGCCGAACTCACACCCGTGTTTAAATAAATTAATTGAATGCTCACAATGGTACTTCAGAATTAACTATCAGTCCTATTTAAAATTTATCTCGCACTTAAACAGCAGTTTACATCCTCCATGGGACGTGTCATTTAAGCTCGAATGCACGTAGCTCAAAACCTCTGAACCATTTTAGTTGATACTGTAGTCTATGAAAACACCACCAACTAACCAGTTTCGCCTTCCTTGCGAACATGGATCAAGCAAATTCAAAGTTCAATAATAAGGTCAAATTTTTTTAATTCGGACAAATGATATTTAAATTTTCGCTTAAGTCTTAATATTTCTAAGATTATACCTTTCAAATGAAAATTCTATTATATCATATTCTTAAACCACCCTTAAATACTGCACCTGCCCTACTTCTAATGTAGTGAAGTGTCCGTGTGCAAAAGATAGTAAGTTTGGCCTTCTGACTGAAATACTGGATTGGTTCCGCAGACGCAACCTCGCGAAATCTGTCACGCAAAAACTCGTGAGATATTTTGGTTAGATATTACGTTACAGACTTGGAAGTACAGCGAAGCACTTCAAATCCCTTGGAAAACTTGAGCACTCGCCGAAACAATGTCAATGGTAAAATCCCGAGGTATGAAAATCATCTAGTTTGTTTGTTTACCTCACCGACATAATTTTTCTAGTTGAAATAGCCGTTAACTCGAAGCCCGTTCGAGTAAGCAGCACGTCGGTCCCTATGCCACCCCCTATGGGTAGAGCACAATAGGCTCAAGTTTCGGACACACCGAATGGGCATAAATAAGCAAATTTTACTGTATCAGCAAACTGGCCCAAGTAGGCCTACAGTGCACCCGTGTACAATAACTACCATTTTCCCGCCGTAAGTGCCTGAGCCAATGAGATAACCAAGGGAGTAAAGTTTTTCAAGAACAAGCTTGGTTCTAAGGAATCCTGTTGATGCTCCTACAAAATAAATCCGTTTTCAAAATTTTATAGTGTTACAGTTAATTCATATTCGGTTCAAATCAATGAAACCAGTTCGCAGTTCATCAAAATACATTCAACACGGTTTTTGCTGTCGGTGTTAAAAATATACATTATCAACATCAGACAGAAACAGTACACCTCTCTCTTAAAAAATGGGTCGGGATCAAAAAAGTGCTGCTAAGTGCAAGTGCACAAGCAAGTCACTCAGCACTAAATTTTAAATTTCGTAATTGCACGCCAAAAGTACTCACGATACCAAGAGTTCTCTAAGATCATCCCAAAGGAAAGCGCCAGAGTTGCGAATCTGTTGGTTATAATCTGTGGTGTGATCACGTGTTTCTACTGTAATGCATGTAGACATCTCGCGTGATCTTGTGTCTTCGCGAAGTTCTCGCATCTGTGGAACCCACACTAATGCTGCACGTACTCAGGTAATAGGAATTATCGTTGGTAAGTTTGATACCAGTTTTGGGCATCTACATGTTAACGGGACTAAAATGACGTATAGTTCTTAGTTTATCTGTTTCATACTATACATGTGGGCTTGCAACACAAAAGTAATGCAGTGGTAATAAATAAATAGCTAAGAAAAATAAAATTGAATAAAGTGTGAAGTTCCTGACACGCTGAGCTTTTACGGAGCCCACCAGGAGGAATTATTTTCATGTTCTTGGATTTAAAATCAACGCAGCATCAAAGCGAATAAGACACCTGTTGATTTCATTTTCGTTGATATTCAGTAAGAGGCCAAGAATGGCCGGAACCTTGGTGACAGCCCATGTTATCTTCTCTTGAAATTCGTAAGTTACTTTCCTCTCACCCTTTGTGTTGCCAAGAATAAACACGTTGATGCGTTGTAGTCTGTCCTGTGGCATTGTGTGGGCCCGCCTTTCAGTCGACAGAAGAAGCTGCAATAGATTCATGGTCTGACTACAAAGCGGATAAGCTGGAAAGTGTTAATGCATTCGGAACATGGAAGACACTGAAATACCCACGTCTTTCTGTGGAAATTTTTCATCTGAGGTAAGTTTTTCTGTTCGTTCCACTTTGAGGTAGAAAAGTTGGCTATATTTTGTAAAAACAAAGGCCTGGAAAATCGTCAGTGCGACAAACACACCCGCAATCACAAACGTAAAGTGGTAAAGAATCTTGCACTGAACGAAATGAACTAACTTGTCCACAGTTTTGTGGACAGTAAGACTGGTATTACGTCAATTAATATCCACCATTGCCTTTTATTTCACGCACTATTAAAAATACTTGGTTTGAATAGGTGATGCGAATGTCTCTGGATAGGTTCATGAGAACGTCGTGCGCTCTTTATTGCAGCAACTTCTGGCAGACACGTATTCGTATTTTTATGAAAATTTAAGCTCAAGAGAACCTTGTCCATTTTGCCTTGAAACTATATGGTGATTTACAGCGTAAAAATCTCGGCGTGAGTCTCTACGATGTAGCGAGGCCTATTTGTCTGCATCTAGCGAATCCGCAAGGCGGCATCTGACATTGGAAATTCTGATAATGATGTAATAAAACGCCTGAACTAAGCTGAAAAACAGACCGTGCTGAGCCACTCCTACTTCAAAACTGACTCTTTAGACCAAAAACGCAAACTTCATTCTTTGTGAAAGGACTTAAGACATAGAACAGAGGCAGTTTGGTACATAAGATGTCATGACCAAAACTTTCGAGGAACAACTGGTTGTTTGCACGAAACATTCCAAAATAGGGACTCCACTAACTTCCCTAAATCGTCGGCGTTTTGTGCCTTTGTTAACTAGAAAACGTTATTTTAACCAATGACATTTCTTTATATTATATTTGGAAACGATTCCCTGTTTTAACGAAAATGCGTAGGGACAAGTAGGAACTCTTCACCTCGTTAGACAGCTGGAACATTGCTCGTGCCTTCAGCTTCGTTGAGCATGGCATGCAAACGAGTTGGTGGAGAAAGTGACTATATATAAATATATATGTAGAGTTACATGGATCATGATGATTAATAAATTCAATCTGAAACAGAATTATTCTCAACACATTAAATAAACACCTCAACAAAATTTTGGAAATAAGTGTTCACTAGTCCGTGTTTTCGATCGGTTTATGTAAGCCATGTTGCATATCAATGGAAAGCTCAGTTATTCCCCTTTCCAACAATGCCACATTTTGTGAATGATTGTTTGTAATGCTCAGCAACTTTGCTTTCAAAGAGGGCTTGGTCTCAAAGTCAAAGTGAAAGTTGCAAATTTCACTATTTTTCCAAGTAGTTTCACTACCTGCGATGTGCTTCTGATTAACACGCGGGGGTAAACACCCAATGGGGCTATTCGGAGATTTCTCCTCGCGGTATCGCTGCTGTACTAGTGGTGAATTGCGCATGCGTCGCTGTCTGCATGTAAACAACTGGTAAAAAGACGGATTGTTATCAAAATACGTCGTCGTGCAAAGCCTTATTATTGCTATTTTCCCCGGTGCAAGTCTTCGACAGGTGGCCACAAATCACCAAAAGACCTAAGGTTACTACATTTGTGGAGCATTGCGGTCAAAAGGGTCAACCAACTGACAAAAAGTGTGTGGATGCCGAAGCACCTTTGGGAGACTACATAACGTAACTTGGTAAGTTTTTAGCAATCAAGTTTCTATCGACATAGTTCGGTGATTTTATCCCCACCAGTTACCTCACTGAATAACGGGTTTATTGAATGGAACTAAGTGTTTCTTTTCGGAAACTCACCCAGGACTCGGATGCCGGGTAGGCTAGTAGCACATATTCACATATTGTCCGGCCTCCAGGGATGGGAATGCGCTCAATATAAGAGGTGTATGGTGCGTGACGCTCAGAAGTCAATGGTGACTTTTTCACAGCAGTTTCTCTTCAAAGCTATGCTATGTCCAATAAAATTCTCTAGACGAGTGAGTTTCCTTATTTTATGACAGACTCCACCCCCAGGACTACCAGATTAGTTACTGAATTAACATGAATAAGCCGAGCTATTCAGTAAACGTCATAACATTGCATTGGAATAAAAATTGACACCTAGAATGAATTTTACTTGTTGAGGTCAGATGCACATTTTAGGTGTCGTGAAAAATACTCATTACTAAATCACTTTTAGCCTGTTTCACATAGTTTAATTCAGATCTTAAATAAAACTTGGGTACAAAGATTATTAGTTTCTACATACCTTAACATGAAGATGAAACGTCAAGTATGTTTTGCCTTACTTAAGTAGTTTTGTCTAGTGTTTTCTTTTATAATTTGTTAATATTTCTCTAACTATTCTGTTACAGGTAAGAGAAAACGACTGAAACCAGCCGCCTCACTGTCTATTTTACCTTTGGACAAAGTGAAAAGCAATCCTTCAGCATTAACCTGAGAGAATTGAACATAATTCAGAAATTCAGCCCTTGATATGCCTGACTATGGACACCATTTCGTGGGAAAATTACAATTATTTTTAACAATGTTGTTTCTTTACATACTTTTCTTGCACGTGGAACTTTTGTTGTGGACAAGTTAACACAAAACTTAAAATTGTTCAAAGGCCTTCTTACGAAAGCTCTAAAAATAATTACACACACAAACAAATCAAATGCAAACAAAGGGAATACTTCATTTTGATCGCTGCACATTTCTAGAGGTCAACAGGAAAACAATTCACAAGCGTAATCGCTAATCATTTCAGCTTGATAAAGAATAAGCACAACTGCAATGTGTGGGGCTTTATAACTGAGGAAATATTGTGGTTTCAATAATTAGTGACAAACTTGCCTGTTGATGAAAAATTTGATCGATCATCAAAGTGTAACATTAACAGGCTTTCTACTGACAATAAGACAATCGATGCAGTCACTGAATGTCATTTCCCCATGATATGTACCAAATTGAAAAGTTTCATTAGTATAAAGCCTTTCTTCTGAAAGGAAAAGTTAATGTCACTCAGTGAGAAACGACAGGTATTTATACCAGTTGCTTTTGGTTTTCATTTCACAGAGATCTAGTTTTAATAGCCTATAGAAGCGCTTGTAAAAGTTGAAAAGGTCCAGTTTCGGCACGTGGCTTTCCTCCAGGTAACCTCATTCAGCCTCAATTAGATCCTTGAAGGTAAACACAACAGCATATCACTTGACTCGTTTTGTGCCCACAATCTGACCCTGAACTAGACCAGAGTGTCACTACGTCTTCTTTAGCTTCAATCCAGCATGTTTCTTCTAGGAAAGGAAATAAACTATTGTCCGCGCATGACTTATTGCCTATGAAAGGCCATCCTCACCAACGAGGCTGAGCAGTCAGATATAGTTCCTCTTCATACACAAACAACACGTTGTCTTATGGCAACTTCGTACTGAAATTCACATTTCACCAGGGTCACTGACATGTACATTGTGCCATGCAGTACTAATGGTGTGTGGAAATGCTGTGGGAACAGAAAGGAGTAACAAAGCTTGTTCGTTGTCTCTGATGAAGAAAGTAGGCTTTAACAACAGATCTACACTGGATGGGAAAATCTTGCTGGTTAGCTGCAGTCAACTGCTTACTTTGTCCATTCAGGGTCGATGCAGAAGCGATGCATATCTCCTCTGCACGGTACAAGCCCTCAAACCTAAAAAACAAAGGTCACGTGAAAACAGATATGATAGATTTTCATTTCAACGTGTAATAAATTTCCGGAAGACATAGGATCCGAGTGCTACGTCAAGTATCGTAACACGCATAACAACAAACAAAGATTAACCCGACTGGCGACTGTCGCGAAGTCGACATCGGCGAGTATCTCAGTTAACAGGCATCAGTAGAATAAACATGGAATAATCGTTAAAATAATCACAAACCTTACCTTTGTATCAGGCCGTACTTACTTTCTCTCATAGAAGCACCCTTTTCACGCAACCTCAGATTCAGTTGGCACGCCTAAAAGGCATTTCACCATGTATTTAAAGGGCTCGCGAAATCGAGTCTCTTAATCTATCACCACTAGTACACGCGCGCCCTCTAGTTAATGTAAATTTTCTGAATAGCCCCATTTGTGACAGTGAATGCTCGTGGAATTCCTTTTTTGTAGCAGGCTTGGAATAAATCGCAATTGTTCAAACTGCGTTTGGAGTGCCAAGTTTGCAACTTTCTTCAAATGTACTGGAAATGAAATGGCCCGCATGCGGCCCAGACTTGAACCCTATCGAACACCTGTGCGACCAACACAACCACTGCTGCCCCTACATACTCAGGAGTGGAATGCCCTCACACAGCAACGCTTGGCCAAGAGGTGTGACTCCGCTGTAGTGGCTGCCGTGCGAACGGTTCGTCAACCGATAGGCTACTGTTGTCTACCGGTCAGACTATCACTACTGTCTATCAGTCAGTTGTTCAATAAATAAAGTGTTTAATTGTTGCCAAATTGTAATAAATTTTTATTACAATGGAACCAGTACTGCTGTAATTGTTACTGAAAAAGCTGAAAGCTCAAACTTGAATACATCCTCCGACTGAATTTGGAACATTCACTTTCAGACCTAAGCAAAACGTAGTCCATCGGTTAGTCTCCTACGGCACTCAAGGCGATGTAATTGCCTATTTCAGACCAAGCCCTCTTTGGCAGCAAAGTTGCTAAACAATAAACATTTATTGATAGAATGTGGTATCGTTGGAAAGGAGAATGTCTGGGCATTTCGTTGGTATGCAGCATGATTTAATCAAACCAAAAATAGTAAAAACACTGCGAGTAAATACGAATTTCCAAACTTTTGTTGAAGTGTTTCTATGAAAACGCGTTCGACTTTAATAGTTGACCAAATCAGATACAGGTCGTGCGACCAGTCAAGAGTCATGGACGTAGCCTTGGAGGTCGTAGTCATTGTAAAAAATGGTCTTGCAAGTCCAAGCATGTTTTGAATATCTTTGACATCAACTGATCACTTCGAGTCTTTCAATTTAGTGCAAACTACCTCTGCAACTGCCAGTCCTGTCATAAGGCAAATCCGAAGACAAGGGTGCGCAAGCGACTCTGGTGTGCATTCAACACAACACTAAGACCGAAATTTATTTTCCACAGATTTCACACAAACCCTAATCTACTCTTTAATCAATACAGCTAGTTCTAGTAAACAACACGACCAACGTCATGTCCGAAGGGTGGTTTTACCTGTATTGAGTCCGTCCTTCTGTTAGCACGGACACAACGCAGCAGCTGGAATCATGAAGCCTATATGTACAGGAGCGTAAGGTTTATTTTCGGTGATCAGTGGGCTACGAGACGACCTTTTGAACAGTCTAACCAGCGCCATTGTTTAGTTTATCTGGCGCAGCAGTGACAGTTTTAGAAATTGGACAATGCTTTGTTTGTTCACTTTTGACTTGTTGGAAAGTGACAACCGTGCTTTGAGTAGATAACCGTTTGAGATATTACATGTAGCTGTCTAAGAGCGATTGCTGATGGTAATATGGGTATGGTATTTATACGCACTTGTTCTTGGTTGAAAGTGGGCCTGAACTAGCAAATCACATGCTGTATCTGATGCTCTAAAGAAATTTTGACCTGTTTAGATTAACATTGAATATGACTTTTTATCAAGTGTAGGGTAACAATAACTGATATATCATATTAACAAAGCCATAATTGAAAACGAAATATAATTATAATTAATTTAGTGAATTTTATTACGATTTCTTTCAAACATATTTATCATAGGATTCCCAATGAAATGTCTCCAAATTTCAAAATAAATTATTCAAGACGCGAGTGAATAATCTAGGAATGAAAACGGGGCTCAGAATAAGATAAAAAAGCATGATAGTTGATTTTGGTTTTGAGACCTGCGCTCCCTAAGTATAAAAAAGTCCGCTCGCATCAATTTCTGCCACTAGCGAATCCCAAAGACCGTTTTATCATTTTATTGTTTTACTCTTCAACGTCACAGGGCGTTCCAAGTGATGAAACAAGTCCGTGAGATATGAATGAAACGTCGGCTGTACACGTTTTAGGCAAAGGATTCAAAAAGGACCCTTTCTCTAAATTTCTGCCAAGTTCTCGTGTTTCTTAAAAGCGGCATAATGACACACACACACAGGACACAACCAGGTATCCCAAGATGGGACAGCTAAGTCACAGAACAGCCGTGTGCATCGGTCTGCGAGTAAGCAGGTTGAGTACGTCCCTGGACTGCGTATACAGAGAACCGAAATTACTTGAGCAGAATCCCGAGTGACAAATTCACCACTGCCCGTTCGGCTGTGGCATCAACTACTCGTTTTGTTCACACAATCCCCTTGAATCCATCGCACAACAATTATTAACGACACAACCTGCTACATCACCAAGGGAACTGTTTTTGCTTCACAATAACATTGAGTTGATGCCGAGTTGTTGAATTATCAATTAGCTGTGTTCACTCCTGCGAGCAACATTTTTGAGGAAAAAATGCACAATTACATTCCGCAAAACTCCCGCTATGGATGAGCGCAAAATGAAGATGTATAGAAACCTACAATATTTTGGCGAGCGTTCATGCGACACTTGTAACATTCCCGATTCCGGCCCCAAAAGTATTGCATAACGAAGGAGACGTGTCATTACGCACTGCTGAAGAAACGTGGAAGCCGAGATTCGCATCAACATTCCCGAACTGTTATGTAATCGTTTCAGATCTGTGCAGTGTGTAAAGTCTAGCTGTCACTATAAGGATATGTTACGTAACTATAACGTGGAGCAATTCATCAATATAAATATGTCATCTCTGACTGGTGGGTTGGTTTCTGAATCAGTAGGACAATATATGTGCTAGTGGACAGAACCGTTGTTTAACCCCTGAAGGAAAGCATACCACAGCTGTTGTTAACTCAATGCACCACTAGACGGTATGAAGGAGTTTCTTTCCACTTTTTTGCTGGAGACTGTCGTTGGCCCACTTCCATTGCATAATATTCGAAAGTTGTACGATAGCGGTTTTAGTTGACAAAGGAAGTCCCAGAACCATACATACCAAAAAGCGCACTTTTCGAATCTATGAGGTTACCTGCATGCGCGCACAAAGGGGGGGAGGGGGTCTCGAGGGCTCGAAGTGGGCAAAAAGGTCGGCTTCAGAAAACAGAAGTCCAAAAATAGAAAACGAGACAAAAGACATAATTCCACTTGCCGGAACCACCAAAATTCGACGAGAGCAGAATTTATAGCCCCCATTTTTAGTCTGTGTGCGCTCATGCACTGCATTCGACGAGTGCGCTGATTGTTTGGGCTTCAAGTTCAGCGAACAGTGAACAGATGACTACTGAGAGGTGTAATATCTATCTACATTCTATGTCTGTATGCGGAAACCAGACCGTTTGCAAATTAATATCACTTCATACTTGAAATTCGGATTTGAAAAAAAAATTTGTTGAACATCGTTGTGGGGTAAATTACTAAACCCTGTTAGGTTACTTTTGTCTATTTGATGCCTAGGTACTTGATATTTGTGTCAATATATATATTTACACACACACACACACACACACACACACACACACAC
>NMRA01000384.1:380061-430844 GCA_002633005.1 Phoronis australis | reverse complement strand
CATTGCACTCTTCAAACCCACATGAAAGTTGTTTAACCTGAGTGTATAAACTACCTGCACTTCATACTGGGTGACGACATTTCTGTCAAACTGTGTCTTCAACAGCCACCTCACTACCTCAATGTTACTTATGTCATTGCCAACCTGAAACTCTGTGTCCTATAATAAAAACAACACTTGCAAGAAAAAGCACATTAATACAATGATGTCAAGCAAAACAAACCAGACACTCTTAAAGGGAAACAAAGCCTCGTTTTAACCTTTTAACAGAAATGATATCAACGTTAAATTTTCATCATGTACAGACAAAAAATAATTGCCAGCATCGACCTTTGACATTTGTCAAAAGCTTCAAACATTGTATACCCACAATTTTTAAATGACAGTGATGGTAGCAAGGAAAGAGAGATTGAAAATTGGAATACTGTTTCATGCCTTTTATCATTTAATGGAAAAATGATAATAAATACAAAAAAGTCTCATTTGTACGCCACATTGTGTCCTAATTTGATGATATTTCACCATATCACCCACGGCAAGACAGTTTGAAGTGTTCTTAATAAAATAATGCCCATAAATCCTGAAAACCCTATGAACTTTGTAGTCAGCTAAATTGGCCATCTTAAGTAATGTTATGGGTGAGTTTATGGGCAGCTGTGCAAGGAAAATGTGCTTACAAGACAGCATGTAGTTCAGAAAGTCAGCAGGATTACAACTTTTAATAATTTATTGAAATATTTGATCTCACAAGCATTTTTTGCTTTTAACTTTTGAAGCATGAAAAAAATAATAGAATTAAAAGAAAACTAATTACAAGTTAGCCTTTTTGAGGTTCTAGTGTCAAAACCAGTGGACTCTTTCATGAAAAGTGACTTGGGACTTAAGTCTGGTCTTACGCTCACAATTCGCAATTGCTGAATAAGGGGTTTGCCAAGTAATTATGAGGACTTCATAGTCTAGAAATAATTCATAGAATTTATCTCAGTAACTAGCGATTATTTGTATGTTCTCAGGAACTTTTGCTCGAGTGTGATTTGATTATTTTTCAGAAACAGTTGTCTGGAGCGTAAGTTCTGTCAATTCACTAACCATCTCAAAACACTCGCCCGACATATGGGTGACCTATACAGAGTGCAAGGTAGACCCCCTGGCCCCCCCAGCAAAGACACTCACTTTCTTACTCCTCTGTTTAGCCATCAGGTTCTTGAAGGTCATACGAGGACTCTCATCAGTAACCCACCCCGCCTTGCACGTGTATGATCCTGAATAAAACAGAAAAACATACCAAAGTGAATAGCATAAAATTCCGTGTATAAGCCCATAATGGCTATGTTGAGCAGACTTTAATTAATTTATCATTATTTAATAAATAATTACAAATTTCAGTCTTGGTCACATAACTGAAAATGAATTTATTCTTGATTGGTATGGGGTGTGCGTATCCATGACAACCTCGAACTCTGGAAAGTAATCATTTTAAAACAGACACATGGTCCAGGGGCATGTTTCTTGAAGAGTCTACAGTCTTTTGTTTTTGACTTTCAAATCAAAATCAGTCTAAAGATGGCGTAGCTCCTTTCACGATAATCAGGCTGGGGCTGAACAACTGTCTACAACTCGAAGTCAAAAGACAAAAATATGTAGTTTGTTCAACTAGACACAAGACCAAAAGAGATACAAATATTCATAGACAGATTTTTGATTACAATGAAAATGAAACAAGCCGCAGAGCTAGTTGAAGCATTTAAAAAATATTCTGCAAAAGATTACCATTGTCGATGATTAAAGGAGTCTTGTTGGACTTGAGCTCCGGAGAATAGTGATGGATTGCATCAGAAGGAAGTCTTTTGTCTTTGAAGGTGAATATATTCTCATCAGCAGCAGACATTCTGGTAATCTGAAAACAATAACACAAATGAATCAACATATGAAACCCTCCTCAATCTTTGCAAAAAAAACACGTGGTGGCTCTCATTTTGCAAATGATAGTGACATGTTCAGTAAGTGAAATAATGTGTAGGATGCACAGACATGATGCGCTGTTTGCATCATGCTTGAATTGTTGCTCAGGGAAAACCCTGCGTTGTCTGTTTGTCATGTACTGAATGTATAGTTGACTGCTGAATGCAGTCACGCTTCTGAAACCAAGGCAACTCGGTGAATGGTGCACTGATCATTGCTGGTTTGGCTAAAGTTGATTTACTAAAATGAAAAACATGTTTGCCTTGTTGTACGAGTGTCAAATTGACTCCAACTGTCCAACACACACTATTTCAACACGAGGCACGTGCATTCAAACCTGACGCAAGGTAACTTAACTCATAACGGCTAAATTCAAACTCATAAGTGCTGGCGCGACAAGACAAAACAGGTCATGAATGAACACTGGACTATTGTAAAAACAGTGAACACATTCAATCGCATACTCTAAAAATTGAATAACACTTAATTGTTAAAAACCTTCAAATTTTATTACATGTTTTGTGCGACATAGAAAAAAATGGCTAGCTATGCTTCTGTTCATGAAGGCAGTGCAGTAGTCAATCCCACAGGCACAGAATTATTCTTCAGACTTGTAAGGGTATCAAGGGTGTTATCAGGGGGATGAGACTGTTGGAGGTTAATATCCTTCACTATCAATACCATTAATGGAAATTGTAAGGATTTGACAAGCAGCCTTGCGTTCAATTAGGAAAGTACTTCGTAGTAGTGGTTTTCGCGAGTGCTTCGAATTGTTAGACATCGCGAATGAACGATCTGTTTTCAATCTGCGAGAAACGCTCTCCCAAAAGGAAACTTTCTGTGAGCACATAACTAAATATCACAATTTCGCGAAGCGCTTTCCTTATAGCACACAAGGCAGGATAACAGTGTCCCATGCTCTCGCTAGGGCAGGATTGATTCTGTACTTAGTCTGAACTTTTGTTTTGTTCAACAAATCAAAAAAACGTTAGGAGACGGACTTAGAGGCGAAGTAGGTCAAGGGAGAAAATCGTAATTGGGCCCTACTAGGCTCTTTCATCAACGTACAAGAATTGACAATTATCAAGGTTATTTATCAAACATACACTTGCAAATATAACTGTCCGACTGGCTACCGGTTGACCGGTTTCCCTACAAGCAAGCGTCCATGATTATTTTACCGCTAGAGACACCTGCCGTGAAGGCGCCCTCTTTGGACCAGATTGTGAACCCGTTACGTTTCTGTGTGCCTCTTTCTTCGTCACTGAGTAATAAATTTTTAAGGTGTCGTATATTTTATATGGCTTATGTAAAATATATCTATATATATATTTATCTATTTTTCTGTATATCTAAGTATGTATCGATGTTGAATCAGCCCATGCAATGAACTTGGAATCGTTTAATTCGTCGCTGAGCTGTTTCAGAGGCTTGAAAATGATAGCTGAGTGCCAGTATGTGACTGAGCCAAATGTAAACTGAATAAGGATGTAACTGGGTGGCTTGTATTTTTGAGCCGTCAGTTCATGGCCAGTCGAGCGGGTGCCACACTGACAAGTAGGCTAGGCTAGAGACGTTCCCGAAATAACTCACTGAAGTAGATTTCCGCCGGCGCTCAAGTTTTTTTGGCTCATTCAGTCACCCGAGTCTCGGCACCGGGCACTAGTGACAGAGCCACTGGTCATCACGACGTCACGCGACGGACCAGTCGCACAAGGGACTGAGGCATGCACGTCCGTTAATTTTCAGTGTCCATTAGTAGCTTTCGTCTCACACATCACACTTTTATGTGCTCGAGTAATTAGTCCTCGTAAAATGTTACATCAATTAAAGTAAATGCGGAACACTGGATTTGGCTGTCAGTACACATGCATACTACAGTGTACGTCACTTTGGGACCATGCTGCTTATTTGCTGAAAAAATGTACCAATGTGTTAGTCATTTCATGTCAAAACCGTGCCATTCAGTCTCAAATCTTTTCGATATAACAGAAAAAGGGCCCCGGACAGGTAGAGCAAATTTGAGTGGGCAACTTGAGACGTGTAAGCCAATAATTATTGTTGAAGGGAGCGGACTGTGATTGTTAGTCAATATAGATGGCGTGACTTCGAGGGATAAGGCCAAACCTTGTCAGGAGGACACGGGAAGCTAGAGCTTGGAGCACCACATTACTGACACCTGCACTAATTTGTGCATCACAAAGAAGGAAAACTGGCTCGCTACGCCAGGGCCTTATAGAGATCCAACCATTATACTACGCGTCATTGTCAAATTGTCAGACAGTGGCACTGTCCAGCCTTTCCCGTTGTCAACGGTTCTCATTAATCCATACCTTCCAATGCCATTCGTAAACATTTGAACTCGTGCTAAAAGAGTAAATAGCAAATTAAGATGAAGTCACGGTGGTGAAGACTTAAGCAGCATAAAAACGCTCAAGCACTTAGCTATCCGGAATCCGGAACGTTATAATTCGAAATATAAAGTGGGGATTTAAATCCGAGTTTCGAACTTTTGATTTTGAATGTTTGTCGCTATAAATTTAGTCTTAACTATGCCATGATCAGTGATTTTGATCTTGCCGATAGAGATGACAATTCGTCATTTCTCAAAACCATGTACGGTGCATAAAATAACAAACCTTGACAAGCCAACTTGAAGGGTTGGTCTCAAACCCGAATTGTGAGGGCTTTCGAAGACCTGAAAGCACTGATCCAATTTGACAAAGGAGATATTCGAGACCAATTTCCTAGTGGAGAGTAGTCCAAACCAGAAGTTGTTTTTGGTGACGAATTAGATGGATTTATTCGCTTTAATCGTGATTGTGTATCCAAATGGGCGGCGCAGGCGCTGTGAGCCCTCAGCCTCCTATGGCGCGCGCTGCCCGTACCCGTGGGCGGCGCAGCACTGAAGTAAGTGGGGGTTATAGCTCCCAACCACCCTATGGAGGGCCGCCCATGAATCAACTATACGGAAAGCAGATTTTTTAAAATATGGACCTCATAATATAACTGCACCACAATCGCAGAGACGCTCCGACCTTGGGGTCCAATATTTCCGACCAGATTGTATTTTCATGTGTTCTTACTTGCCAAAGTCATTGTTGTTTATGTTTTTCAATGTCAGTATCATAAACCAGGCAGGAGAAAGTAAATTATTTGAAACATAATAATGATTATTGTCCTGCTGCCTAAGTTTTTATGAGAAGACAACCCTAAAAAACTGAAAAATCGTCATGTCGGCCAGACTGTCGGGGGTGTGATTTTTTGATGACAGTTTACAATGTACATCTTTAACGGATCAAAGTTTAATTAAGTAGGACGTTATCGACGTCTCTGTATTTAGCGGGATATTTGTAAATTATTGAACTTAACACTTTAAAGTTACCATATCGTATGATTTCATATATGGTATTTTATTTTTTATTATTTCTTATACATCATCATACGAGATTTTCCTTCGAAACTTTCAAATAATTGCTCGTTAGTCAATCGCCTACAAGATTTTGTCGAGGTTGACCGTTGCCGAGACTAGAAAATTGAAGTCTTTGCAATTCTGAGTGGAAAGATGAAATCAAAAGTAATTGCAGGTGATCTGAAACACGCTGTTAAAAGACGCGGCAGGCCGCTCATGTGGGCCCATTGCACTGTCTAATCACCTGGAACCATTTTTATGCTTTATTATAAAATATACTTAGAAAAAACCGAGCTAAAGGAAGCGGCCACACTGCCTCCTCCCAGTGGAAAGATACGCCTAAGGAAAGATTTTTGACTACCAAAATATCCGAGTAAACGCTCTGACGAAAAATTTGTCGTTTGCATAACATCAAATGACTCAACGTGCCAATCCAATTGACGGGTTTCGGATAACTCATGCTGGAAATCATGTAGACTGACGTATTTGTCCGACCGCTGCACGCTTTGCAAACCGGACACCTTAATGGCATAATGTGAAAATTATTGAAAACAACAGCACTTTGTACCGTGTTTTGATTTGACCCTGCCTTGTGTGGTGTTCGGTTTCGAGTGGTTTTTGGCCGCTGCTTGACATTGGCTTGGCAACCGTCATCGGGTCTTGGTGTCAAGTGAATTTCCTTCCTAAAACAAAGGCGAGTTACACTGTTGCCAATAACTGATTCGACAATAACTGTGCGGTGAGCTCACGGTTATAGAGTCATTTCGTGAGGTCAAAGCGGACGTGAATGGAACTCATCAGAGGTTCAACGAACTGAAACTACTTTGAAATACGCTGGTCTTCAGTTTGAACTCGCGTCGCTGGTTGGACGGGTTTTGCCTGGCAGGAAAACATGGAACATTTACCGATATTGTGTGTGTTGTTGACATTTCTCTGCCTTGTGAGGACTGAACAGTTGTGTTCTGTATGTTGCTGGGAAAGCAGTGATGACGCAGAACGTGAGTAGAAATCCCGGGGTTGACGTGGGGGAACTCGATTTATTTGGGAACAGGTGAATTGCCCGGAAAGGTTGTTTTTTTCCGACTTAATTCCAACGGAATCCCTTTGAAACAGAATTATTCTGGGGGGGGGGGTTCTTATTATATTGAGGTTCCTTATACTAAGGCGGCTACATACCATCGCAAAGTCCACATTTGATTTGTTAGGCTACTTTTCGCTGTGTCAGTTTATGTCATTTTGTGATAATGTACAAATTATGGATGTCACTTGATCACAATAAGTTTTGATAAACGCGATATTGTGGGCTATCGAGGAATGTCGAAATTAGAATAGTCACGTTGATTAATTTCTTCTGGTGCACTCATAAGTTAACCAAACAAAGGTGAATAATACTGACTGAACTTCACTTATTAATAACATAAAAATGAAACACACGTTATGCTGTACAGGACTGATTCACAATAAAATTTAATGGCGTACTTTGATGCTATTTTCCCGAGCACCACAAACTTGGTGTGGTCCACAGCTCCAAAACTGTTATATGGCTCCTCAGCCAAAAACGTTACCGTCCTCTGCTTCAAACATTTCATTCTGTCTGCCCTACACATCCGGTGACTCACACTGAACTCTCGAAAGTTCAATTCAACAACTTAAATACAGTATTCGACGTGATAGAGATATCGATCGAATCTCAAAATTGATATTATCTGTTTTAGTCCAGAAATGCATTTATGGTTGTATGCAGTAGACGTCGAATTCTTGAAGTCATTAGCTTTGTCCAAAGCTATAAAACAACAATTAAAGTTCGTCGTGTTTTGTGATTTTATTACAAATCCCCAGTTCACGTCCTCCGTCTGCCAGACATTCGCTAAAATTAAGGCCAATGTCTTCACCATTTAGATGCGCTTGAAACTGTTGTTTAAAGTCTATCTTAAACGGTAATACCAGTAAATTTGGTTCCTACAATATATTAAGAGCATCGCTCTGCTAGTGTCATAAATTGTTAAATGCAACGAATTGTTAGTTGTATTTATTGCTTTGGCCTACCTCATCGCGAGAATCAAACAGCTGCGAATAACACCTGCACGTGATGGTGTCTTTTTCAGTCCCCTATTCAATACAACTGTTATCGGTCTTTTATTGTTTTGCCTGGGATCTCGCGGTGACGCAATATGGCACGAAAAGGCAGATTCACCCATCGTTCGATGGGCCTACATTTGCGTGATTGAATTCGCATTATCTTATTGCTCCAAGGCTTTGCTAGGACTACCTGGTTAACCCAGTTCATCTAAAATAATAAAATTCCGTTGAAGTAAAGCTTTAACGCGCAAGATTTTCTCAGCGGTTCAACAGTAGAGAGCTCGGCTACTGTTGTGGAGTTGGTGGGTTCGGTTCTACGCTATTGTCCCTTTAAATGAAACTTGATGCCATTAGAAAGAGCGCTAATACTTGTACACAGTTTGTGGTCAGCTTCTTTCTTTTGTAGCATGTCTTCTTGTCCTTATATAAGTTCGTATTTTGTTTTTAGCCGACATGAGAATTCTGAGGTTGCACAAGTTGGAGATATTTAATACGTCCCGCTGCTTACTGAAATCACTACCTGCTGCCAGATTGCCTATATTAAAAGAACATGCGTAAAAGACATGATAACTGGGAAAAGGTTCCGTTCTTTTTTGATATTTTGCAGGCTTTGCTGGCATTTTTATAAGATTACGGTTGAAAAAATTTGCAATAATTTTTAATAATTAAACGCAAGCAGGCCACCAAGTGCCGTAACAGGCACGGACCTACGATATTTTTTTTTTCAGGTTTCAAATGTTTTTCCTCTAGCTAACAAAATTACAAAACACGAGAAATGAAACAACACAGCAAAGCAGCATTCATTGCCCTGGCTAATCAAGAGGTAACGCTTCAAAATGTAATTTGCCGAGGTTAACAAAGATTTGGAAGTTGATGTCTTTATGTACAAATTTTTGTGAAAATATATAATTATAATTTTGCCCAGTATGATCAATAAGCTACCCTAACAATTATCCACCTGAGTGTTTTTCAAGACAACAAGATCTACACGACATATTTGCTTTAACCATTCGGTGAATAGGAGTCAAACAACGACTTTACAAGACGACATTCCCAAAACCAATGAAGAAAGGTTTCACTGCGCTCTCCATAGAAAGAAAATAAATCATCTGCTTTTACTTTAACTTTGTGTAAAAAGTTATTGGTTGGAAATATCCTGTGAATTAGGCGGTACTGAAACCAATACAATTTCTTGCCTTTGATACAGTTAAAAAGGATTTGATTTACTACCCTCTATCATGTGTCAGGGTCATTGGAATTAACACTGTTTAAAACGAAATCGATATTTACATCAGATACTCATCTGTTTCTATATTTTCAAGCTGTCTGAAGTCACTGTACTAAGGTGTCGTAAATATTTACTGCTCCAGATCTGTTATTAAAAATTTTATACATAAACCTTGAAAAGATTGGTAAGAAAATATTTTTCTTGTCTCTTCCTACGTCCCCCTGTTCGTTGCGAAGGTTGCACTTCTTAATCCGTAGAATTCTAATATTGGGGTTGAAAACCATAACCATTACAAAACGCTTCATAGGACATAAAGTAACCTTCAATATTAAACAAATCACATACACGATAAACACCCTTTTCATACCTGGCCTGAAGAAAATTAGTTTTCCACCGACTTTAATTTTTAAATTATGCCACAGTGTAAATAATCACGTTTATCGAAAATTTTAATCAGGAACATGAAATTGAATAAAACTTCTTTCCGGAACAAATTGTCATAACCATCGGCTATTTTTTTAAGGAAGACATCTCCCACTTTGAAAAACTTACCAACTCTACAACGAAGAACTGCTTCTGCAAGATCACAAATGGTATCAGAGGTGAATAGTCTACCAAAAAATCGAACATGAACCATTTTCAAACCACCGTTATCTTGACTTTGCACAAGTTTGTTTCGACTAAATTTGTCATTTTCCCCAAGCAAAATGAAGTAAAAAAATCCTCTCCAATTCTTGAATTATAACAACATAAATACTAGAAAGTGATTGTAGTAGATAAACTCTTTTAGACAATAAAATTGTCTTAACCAGAGTAGTTACTTTACGTGATACAGTAAGAACACTTCTTGACCAACAACTCCTTATTTTTTATTTTTAGAAGCCTACTTGTATAGTTAATATCTGGCATAATACTGCAATTAGTGGAGAAACAAATCCCAAAAATCTTGAAAGGTTTGTTAGTCCATAACAGGTTCTCATTAACGCAGAGTGTTTCATCGCAGTCCTTTTTGGAACCAACCCAGACAAATCTTGTTTCCTCAATATTTGGCTTCATACCAGAATTTTTTTCAGTTGATCAATTAAAATTAAAGACGATTTCAAAGATAATTCAGAGCCATCCAAGTGTCGTCGGCGTACTGAACCAGTGTAAACTCGGAAATACCAAACGTAACACCAGTGATGCCACCATCCTGTCGAATTAGATTACCTAAAATTTTCTATTTCAATGTAAACAGAAATGGGACTCACTTTGACTACAGCCTCTCCCAATTAAAAAAAAAAATCTGGGAAAACTCCATGTTGGAGAACAAAGAGACTGGATTTGTTGTAGACAATTTTTACCGTGCTTATGAACCTTGGGCTGAATTTAAAGTACTTGATTGTTTTTAATACAAAAGACCAGGAAATCGAATTGAACGCTTTTTCAAAATCAATCATAAGAACGAGTCCTGAAAGGGATTTGGAATCCAACAACTGGTTTACATCAAACGCGATTCTAATGTTTCCCCCTATATATCCACCTGTCGCGAAACCTTGCTGATTCTCATGAATAATAGGTTCAAGAATACTTTTGAGGCATCTTGCAATACGCCCAGACAGGATTTTATAAGCTTTATTCAATATCGAAATTGTTCGCCAGTTCTTTGGGTTGTAGATAGTTCTTTGTTATTAATGCCTTCTTCAAAAGACCGGAATAAAAATACTTTACATCTGGCCAGGGACATTTTCAGATTTTTTAAGAGTTTCATGAATTTCCTCCAGAATGATAACGTTTTCAAGTTCTTTTCGGTCAGACTGATTCAATGTAAGCACAGGGCCGGCTGGCAAACGTTCATTTAAATTCATATCAACAAGGTCACTGTCTATACAAGATTATAACTTTTTGTAAAAAGAAGTTATGTCAGCAAGTATAGCTGATTGTTCCGTACTAACATCATTATTAGAGTCAATTAGCTTAATTGCGCGTTTATTTACAAACATGCGCTTTTCTAATGCGCAAAAGTACTAACTTGGTTTTTCGTCGTTTTCAATCCAGTTAGCTCTCGATCTGACCCTACATGCATGTATCCTGTGCGGTAATCTTTGCATTCGGACTTCCCATTTTCCAATAGACCCGAAATTACAGGATCATGATTCTCGTTAACCTAATCTTGTAGGGATATTATTTGTTTTTCCAGCACATTTCCTTCCTTATCTTTCCTCTTTTTTAGAAATACAATACGGAATAGTTACCATTCGAATATTTAATATTAACATTTCTAAAAATAATTGATCTGATATATGAAATAGAAGCTTATCAGAATCAATTTCTTGACCTGGGATCTTCATCTGAGGGAGGGGTCTGTCAGTGGACAAATATGGTGCTGGTGGCAATGCAAAAGCGGCCGATGAAAGAGGTGTCCGTGCTCCCTGGATCCATCTAAATCCGCGCTTGTGTAGTTGTAGTAGCAGTAGTAGTGACGTGTGCAGACGTCTACATATGGTAGGTGTCATGAATGTGGCATGTTCAAAAGACTGCTGGCCCGAAAGGGTTCGGGTCGACAAACTAAAATATAGTGAAATATTCACTAGTTTTTAGCATTAGGTTGATGTGGTCGGGTGTATTTGTGTTTTTTGCTATACCTGTTAGCAGTGTTTAAATAAAAACGTCTGTGGTATCATATCCGAATGAGTATATTGCTTAAGTTCTACGTCTAATAAACAAACAGTACAAATGTCTTTCGTGTGTACAATGAAACCCATTTTGTGGAATCAATAGCGAATGCGTTTTCAAGCACAACTGAAAGTTATGTCTTGAAATGTCGACGACCACTGTTTAACGACCCCCAGACGAGAAAACAACCACTCCAGTGATTTACAAGTCTGGTTTCGACTTAAAGCCATGTGTTTTTTATTAGACCTACTCCTTACGTAGAAGTTATTTGTTGACATCCGCGTGTACAGGTTATACGATATATAACGCGGTTCAACACCGGACATGAATCATGATCTGGAGTTTGAACTCAACTTTGGCACTGCTGCGAAACTTGGTGTTATTTAAGCCTATTTTGGCACCACTTCAAGACTCCACCAAAGACAACGTGATCCAGATCCTTGCGGGGTGAACAGATACATGTATACTGCGTTCAGTACGACCACAAGAATGAAATTAGGTTTACATTCGCTTGTTTAGTATGACATCATTTTAACGTTTTGGATCCAGCCAAATAAAATTGAAACTCCAAAATTCAAGAGAATGATAATAATTAGGTCAGATTTACGTACCTCTGTAAGTTACTAAATACTTCGAAAATTGTTACCTGGCTATGAACCTGGTCATTCCCAATCCTTCTGAACTCTCCGGTAGCATATGCATGGGTGCAACCGGTGTCGGACAACACCTATTAACCCAAACACATAATTGTTGTAAAAAATCAAGTGCTAAATGCCCCCTTGCGTTATCTGAATCGGAAAAATCCAAGATCGGCAAACTCTTCAAAAATGTAATGTGAATGTGCATTTCTATTCCAATAAAGTTACGAAGTTACACGATCTCTGTCTATATGTGGATCCAACTCGCAAATACGTCACTAAAGCTAACGTTCCTTGAAAGCAGTTCTGTCCGGGTCCAAAGCAACCTCAATTAAAACGTGGATTTGAAAACGAGGTTCACACTTGACTTAAAATGGTACCAAACCATGTTTTAGTGAATTCAACCAGTCCTTGTTCTGGCCCCTGTCAATGCGCCATTACCCTCTCACTTGAGTGATCCATGGGCGCACCCAGGGGGATCGAGAGGCTCGAGCGAATTGGGAAAAAAGGTCCGCCTCAATGAAATAAAAAGTCCGAGCATACGAAACAAAAGTCCACAAAGTCCACAGAAAATTGGCGCGTTGATTTTTCTCAATAGAAGGTCCGCGAACCGCGAAATTCGAGCCCCCCTATAATTCATTTACGCTGGGTGCGCGCATGTGATCATAGTAGAATTGAACTAAAAAGCTTACTTATTGTGTCACAACGGGACATTGTGGTTTTGGGGCGTTTTTCCTTACAGTTAAATGTCGTGTAACTCGTCTAAAGCGCTTGCCCGTTTGTCGAACTTTGTATGGCTTCAAAAATTTGCTTCAAAATTTGAGAGTTGGCGAGAGTTGCTGAGCATTATTTTGTTTTGTAGAGCTAGATGCGAAAGTCGTTGTTAGTATCTGGCCAGAGATCGAGACTGGGTTTAATATTTTTAAAACTTCTTTAACAATAATGTCTTTTCTTAAGATTGACTGAGAGTACTGCAGAAAATTATATTGTCCGATCAAAGTTTTTTGTGTAGACGGATGGTCACACCGGTGCAGGCGTGGGTTACAGTGGCACACGTTCTCAATTGTTGTCAGTTTAGTTGAGCAAACGCAGGTGTGCATCCATGGTCATGGTCAGACTGTGGTCTGACACTGTAGTGGACAGACATACTGGGTAACTTCGCTTCCATCCATTACTGTGGGCGCTCAGGGATCCCCCTGAATCCACTCTATATCCACTTCAGAATAAATTCACATTTTGCCCACCAAACAAGCGATTGCACTGAGGTACATTGGTGACTATCTGGACTGAGGGCGAGAGAGTCCGATAGAACAGGTGACGTAGGGCAAGAATGTGATTAGTTGTTCAAAATTGTGGAGAGAACAGAGTTTTAACTTAAAAGTTTGTCGGGTGAATTTATTTTCACTTCTTTCCCAGTGTCAAAATACTTTCGCTTCCGAGTCCAGCTGGCTCGCCAAGTTGCGTGCTTATAAACATAATTATGTGGGAGGTTTTCCGCTCTCACCGAACGGCAGGAAAACGAGGACAAACCCTTCTTGTCCAGTCGGCCAGAGCGTGACCCCACCCTAGCTAGCTGGTGGTCGACAGCAATGGGATGAAGGACAGTAGTCCAAAGGTGCACTAGTCTGAAGGTGCACTAGTCCGAATATGCACTACTCCGAAGGTGCACTTGTCCGAAAGCGTGCTTGTTTCTCTGTATATGATTCTTCCGTACGTCACTGAATGAACGCGAAAAACAATCTCTAAACATTTTGATAAGTGTTACTGCGTTTGCAATCGTGCGACAACGAGGACGACACTTCGTACTAACATCTGCCAGAAACTTTCGCTATGAAAGAAAACGAAGAGAATATCATTGTTGATGGAGAATTATGTCTCTTTAAAGTTAAAATTTTGAGTCACAAAGGAATTGAATTTTGCCGTTCGCCAAAAATCTCAAATCGGGGCATTTTTAGGGCAGCCATTGACATGATTCTTGCAAAGGTTTCCGGGAGCATCAGTGCGCAGTTTCGTTGAATGCCCACAAAAATTGCATTCTAATGCTTCATGTCTCAGTTTCACGTTATTAGTAGACCTTCGGGTTAGAGAGATGCTCCACAGCAATGTTGGTGGCAATCACAGAGGTCCCGCGCCTCTATAGGAAAGCGACAGGCGGCAGGATGTTGGTGTCGCTTACCGGAAAAAGCGCACGAGAGCGGCACCACACACCAGCACGCGTCGAAAGCATATGGATTTGTATTCATTGATTTAGTGAAGCAATCGTTGTTGCAATGCAACGTTTTCCGTGTCCCGTTAAGAAATTCAGTTTTATGATTTTAATGTTTGCATTCAACCAAGTCGTCAAATTTAACCTTACTTCAATTGTGCCAACCTCAATTCTTTGTTTTATATCTTTAGGTACTGCAGGGAAGAAATGTCGTTTGTGTGTGCACGACCAGGACACCTGCCCGAGTAAAGGCATGATCGACGAGCCCGTTCCCCTCATCCACCCTCAAGCTGCCGGGCCACCAGGCAAAACCACTCCAAGTGAGCTGCATGCAATGCCGGCACCTCAGTACAGCTTTCAACCCGGATCTCGAGATAGCACGGTTTCTGAAGGCTTAGCTGGACCTCCTGCCGGAAAGGACAGGCGCACAGGCGCTGCTCCCGGATACAAAGCCCAAGGTATCGTGCTGCCTGAAGGACCCGAGGATGACGATCGCTATTTGACTTTCGCAACTCGTCCAGGAACACAAGCAGGCCCTCCTGCTTATGGTCACGCACCTGCACCGGCAGCACCAGGCTGGAGAGCGTTCCCCCCAGGGACTGATCAGGCTCAAGAACTTGTTACGTCAGACATTGTAAACGCCAACAAAATCACTCAAGTTGCCATTGCTTTCTCGGCTTCAACCACGCGCCGCCTGAGAGCCACAAGAAAACCGACTACAGTTTCGTTCGGCTCGTCGTTGACGAATCTCGACAGTGGCGCTATTTCACGGAATAAGTCGTTCGACCCTGATTCAGGGAAGTTCACGTGTTATGTTCCCGGCCATTACTTCTTCAGTATTAACGTGAAGAAAATTCGAGGTCACCACACCCTGAAGTTACACTTGGTAAAGAACGGCAAAGTGGCTTTGCGAGTAGAAAGTAGCTCTTACACCGACACGATTTCGGCAACAACAATTTTGCATTTGGAACGAAACGATGTTTTACATCTAAAACTGGAAAGACGCTACTCCATCGATGCAATGTCCTTGTTTACGGGATACTTGTTGTATGCCGATTAATTGGTCGTCCTTACAGTTGGGACGGGAAGTGCGTCTTCACATTTTCTCGAAGCTAGGCCACGTGTTCATGCCATGTCGATGTGCGCGATATGAGATGTATCGCCGTTTCAGCTAACTACACCGATGTTATAAAGCGGAGTACGATTTCAACGAAAATGCAGGAAAAATAAAATTGCCGGAGATTTACAAATTATCTGAAAGAGAGCTAAGTAAGCGAATTCCTCTCTGACGAATGTTAACCAGCTGTGTTTTATTCACCACCTCGAACTTTAATTACAAAGACACTCAGGACTACAGGATTTTAATTAGTGTTATATATAAATTTAAATCATGTAGTTCAGTTGAGCAGATTTGCAGCGACGATCAGGAGCTTACGTATTATTCGATACTCTAATGAGATCAAGTTTCAAAATGCCTATAAAATACTGATGTGCTGTTTTTAACAGTGAAGCGAAAAAAGTATTAACGAATACCTTTCAGTTCACTCATGTGGGAAATTTACGTTGTATGTACAAGGAAAGTCAAGCCTACTGTTACAAATACATAACTTTGTAGTCTTGTTTGCTTGTGCTTAAAGAGAGAAGCAACTGTTCTCAATGATGTATTTAACAAAACTACAGACCCCTGGTTATCTTGATGAGACATTTTTTGGCATTAACTACTGTCGCCCTGCTTGGCGTGTATTTACTGACCGCTACAACAATAGAAACGGACATCCACGGCGTGACAAAAGGCCTCCATCTCGGTTCAGCATTCATTTCCACTGAGCGACAAAGAGAGCACTGTTTTGTTGTCTATCAATTTCGTGTACAAGATTCTGAGCAGAGGCGGATCTACAGGGGGGTTCAGGAGGCTCAAACCCCCTCATCGGGACAGGATCAAAAATAAAAATTGAAAAAAATTCGCCATAAAAACGAAATTAGCTACTAAAACCAAAAAAAAAATCTTTACACTGGACGAGGGAAACCCTCTCCCGACCTTCCTTACCCAATCGGCGCTACGAGCCTCGGATTCGATCAAATCCTAAACCCACCCCTTACTGAAAACGTAGATCTTGCCACTGCTGAGGTATGCAAAAATGCCTAGAAGTTTACACCTTAGGAGGTAGGTTCCTAAATGAGAGCTTGGTAAATATGTTGGAACTATCTGTAAAACGAAAGACTTGGCGTTCACTTCGGGGGCCCGTGACCACCAAACTCTCCTTGAAATTCTGCTCCAAAAGTGACGCCACATGGCGAGTTAACTCCAAGCGTGCCACGCGATAGGTCAATTTTCACGTAGAGAAAAAGTGAAGTGGCCACCACCACCGCCGCAGCATAAACAAGACAAAATTGTACAATACATTCTTTAATTACCTAAACTTTAAACATAGTTGATAACAAGTAAACAAATTTATCGACATTTCATGTCCATCTGTGGCAGGTGGGCCCAATGCCAAACAAATTAAAGAATTTTAAAGATACGCTTCGTTTTCTATTAAATATGAAAATTTTGCAAATGAAAGGTTTGTATGTACTTGCATATGTAACCTAAATATTGTTGATGCCCCACCAGGAATTCGAAAAAATCCACGTCAAATTTTGCATAATTTGAAAATACGTTTTGACTAAACTGGCTGGTGCTCTAATGGGCTTTTGAGATTTCTCACAGAAAAGAATCGGAAAGGGTATCTTTAAATATACATGCATCATGTCTCGCCAAGAAGAATAGGCCCACCACTGACAATGTAATTCAAAGAACAAATTAACATGTTTGGCACCTCAGTCCAAAATACAATGGTCACTAAGTCATGTTCCGCATGGTACGTTACATACAACAAAATTAATACAATTTAAACTGCTTTGGCGTGGCATTCATAACTGATTGTCAATTGCTTTGGATGTCTTAATTTCATCATGAATAATGACACTTTCATCATCAGAATGTGAGCAGGGTATACAACAGCATTCCAAGTAGAACTAAAAACAAACAAGTTTTCTACATGAAAAAATTTGACAAGATGAATATGATTTTGAATAACCTTGAATTCATTGCATGTGTTTAAGTACCAAAGATGAAATAAAACATACAGATCGGGGGTAAAACCCACCTCAAGCAACGCATGTTTGCACATGCGGAATTTAACATCGATGTTGACCATATGCTTTTTACTGTTGTGGGCATCTATGATCATCCTAGAAATCACAAGGTTGATTTTAGTAAAATCATTTTAACAACTTAAGTTACACCAGTTTTCTATTACAACAAACTTTGGTTACAATGAAGGCTTCAGAAAAGTGTAAGACTGTCCAAAAGCAGGCACAAAAGTTGACAAGCCAACTGACGAAGGACAAAACGGAACAAACTGGAAATGTATGAACTTCCTAACTCCTAGCACTCCCCATTTCAAAAAATCAACATAATATCACAATTGTTCTAATCGCCTCTATCACCAGCAGTAATAAGTTTAGCGTGTTTTCTGCACTTTTAAAGCCTAGTATTTAAACATAATAACAACAAGCATTTCATGCAAAACTTAATTAGCACCTGTCAACACTACATCAGTTTACATGTATCATGAATCTTCCCACATTGCATACTAATTTTTAATTGAATTTCTAGTTCTAGATATAATTACCTTAAGTTCCATTTGCAACAAAAGACTAAAAATGCACCAACTTCTTCTTGATTGTTGCCAATAGTAACTTGGAGTACTAACTTGCTACATGAACAGTAAATGGTGCTTGTCATATACCTTATGACATTTCCAAATCTTTCCAGAAGTTTTCACCTTTTTCATTCATTTCCTTAATTATCAACACCTGGATACTACTTCTGTTGAGTCTTAGTTTTCAGGGTTTGTATTAGAAGAAACTGTATTTAAGTGACATAATTAAAACAAATCTAATCAAGTACTTTTACACAGACCAAGGGTTTGGCTTCCCAGTTAACCATGAAATATGTTCCTTTTAATGACAATGTATACATATACATATGTAAATCTTGACTTATGTTCATTAGGTCACATGATATGGCCAACAGGTGGCGTACAGACTGGAATCAAAAATGTTTGTGACCATGTATACATTTACATAAAGAACAAAGTGATGCCACTAAAGCAAGGCAGCTAAGAGACAAAGGTAGTAGCTTTCAAACAAGAAATTTCATTTCCTTGAAATTTCAAAATATTCTGAAGAATTTTCAAATTATTCAGTGGTATATTTTGCATCTGATTTCCTTCTGGCTTTCTGGCATTACTGCAAAGAAGTCAGTCAAGTTTCTCTGAAATTTGTAAAGTCTTTTTGAAAACTACTATTTTATGGCAATCAGGGATTCTTTGGCAATTAAATCAATAAATTCCAAAAAAATCACAACATATCAGGATTTCCCATAACCAAAGAACTGCTACATTTTTAAAATTGCATGGCACACTTGTAGAGAGAAATGTCAGAATACGCCTACTCTGAAAAAAGGACGCAAATCTTCCAAAAAGCTAACTTAAAGTGGAAATTTTAGAATTTTCCAGATAAAGTGCCAACAACAGCAGCTGTGAATTTCACATACATAGTTATGAATCTTCTCAAGATATACTTCCAGATCAATAGTAACATTTTAGTCAAGACTGGACTGAAAAACTAACCAATCATAAAGCAGAGAATTCGAAAATTTATTCACAGCCCGTCATGCAATTGGTCAATTTTCTGGTTGTCTCGAATGAAATTCAGAAGACCCAGCTGCCAGTGTAAAGCTTTCACCATGGAGACCAGTAGAATGACGGTTCACAGCGATTCAAATTGGACAAAGTGACCCAGAATTCCCAGTAAAGATGGCTGAGTGCACATGGTATTCACAGATGCCTTTGTGCAGAGAGCAGAGTTGTTGTCATGACAGGAAATAGTAATTGGTGTTACTTTTGAGGTCCTTTGTGGGTATTACTATCTCCTATTATATGATATTTGACACAAGGAAATAGGAAACACGCTCTTTCTTCCCTTTTCTGTGAACCACACAAACAATTGTTTCAGGAATCACTACTCTGCCTAGTCTTTTCAAAAACTTTAAACTGACTGCTCGAAAACGTTTCTACATAATTTTATAACGAGTTGAATGCGAAGATTTTTCGACCATTCACACGAGTTAATTCCAAAGGTAGACAAGTATCTCCAATGTCACGCTTTGTTTCTCAGCAAACGCTACTTGTTCTAACACAGCATTGCAAAACTTACGCAAATGGAATGTTTTCCACTGTCAAACCATTCCTCTTCAAACAC
The DNA here is from genome assembly GCA_002633005.1 of Phoronis australis. Classification (NCBI taxonomy): domain Eukaryota; kingdom Metazoa; phylum Phoronida; family Phoronidae; genus Phoronis; species Phoronis australis. Next base: position 411,354 of record NMRA01000384.1, on the reverse strand, counting down.
TTACAAGCTCTCCAGCAAGGCCGGAACGCTGCTCAGGGTTGGGAGCAGAAATTTTCTGTCAACCTCATCAAACTTAGCAGGCACGTTGTTCATGTCGCCGCGGAATATAATAGCTGCGTTCAAACCAAGGCTGACCGCAGGTAGGTAGTCGCGCTTCACGGAGTTCCCCACATGCAAGCATTCCGCCAACGGGAATTTATACGCAGATTTGTTCAATGCAACCTCGAAGATCCTAGGATTGGGTTTGCAAGCTCTGGAGACTTCCGACGTCGTGACAAAGTTGAAGTACTTCGCCAAGTCCAGGTTGTCCAGGATTGTGTTGAGTCGCTTGTCGAAGTTCGAGATGACACCCAATTTCACATTCATGTCTCGCAGGCTAGTGAGGGTCTCGTGAACGTCTGGAAAGACAGACCATGCATCTGCACTGTTGAACGAGTCATAGGCATCCTGTGCAATGGAGTTGAGCTGCGAAAACTGACCTTTGTACCCGCACTTGAGAAAGACCTGAGAGACCACCTGAGTCCACCAGTCACGAGAGCTGATGGAATTGTCCTCGGCACCGAAATTGGGATGTCTGCAAGAAATGTTAACCATATGATCACAGTGACAGTGCTCTCCACAACAGAAACTTCAAATTCAATGGGAGCAATCCAGTTTCCCAATTGGGCCTGCAGGGAAAATGGGATAAAATCACCATCTTGTTGTCAACCTCACATAAGCTCTATAGCCCTGCACGTGAAAAACCAGCATGAGGTCTTACAAATTTAGGGCAGATTCCCTCAGGGCAGTAACGAAGAAACAGAAGGGGAAAATACAACTTGCTTCATATTTCGCAAAACTTCCGTTACCACACATCGAGAACTTCAGGCAGACTGTACGGGGGCCAGTATAAAAAAACCATAAACTGAACTGGTCCCCAACAACAACAATGAAATATGATCCCGCACACTTGGCAAATTACTTAATATATCTTCCATGAGGTCAAGTTCACCATTTATTTCCCACCCTCACGGAAGCAAAAAAAAGTTCTACAGCAGTAACTCTACTTCTTCCCTCAGCACAAAACACATTGTCAGAGTGACATTTCCTTGGCAATTCTCACAGCTTGGAATGACCTATGACAAAAAGAAGAAAATTTTCCAGGTGATGTATCATTCTATAAATAAGTAGGCTTGCGTGATAGAAATATTTTTTGTATTGTAAAATTTATCTGAACTAGGCGCTGATAAAAAGAGATAAAGAAGAGGAAAATGGAAATCAAATAAGAGGAAATCCTCTTAAAAGAGAAAAAAATTCCAAGGCCTGTATTTCCCACCTCACGGAAAGAGGCAATCCTCTTAAAAGAGGAACATTGCAAGCCCTGTATACTTTGATATTTCTATTGTTGGTACAACACACTAGCCACAAAACCGCATTTGATAAAACTTTGACTAGTTAACATACAACAAGTTACAGATTAAAACCTAAAACAATCGCACAAAATTCTGTATTCCCTGTCACTCCAGTGTATTCTGACAATGAAATCTGCTAGTTGGGTCATTAATATGACAAATTTGGGGTCATTATCATTTGTGCGATTGATGTTGACGTGTGCAGTAGTCAGCATTCGATACGTGAAAAAAACTTTTCTTGACTACTTTGCATAAAATAACATATGAATTACTGCGTAACTATAAGTCTTGGGTCTGTTTCATAAAAGGCAACTTTAGGGCAAAATATGAAGTTTGGCTTCACGCTCCCATGGCACCGTTTTCATAAAACAATTCAAAATATAACTTCAACAATTAACGCACAAATTCTTGTGGAGTGACTCTTAATATGAATTAATCAATATGAATCTTTTAGTTAATCAATTAATTTGCACACATTATCAAATAATTTGCATACATTATCACTAAACTGGGATGTGGTAGTAATTAGACGCCAAAAACTTGATTCTATAAACAGCAACAGCATCAGCTGGACTTTCCCACTTAACCTTCACAGTCTATATGAAGCGACCCCAACAACTCTACCTGTCCCAGTGAGTGTTCCAGACTTGTGTGAAGATCTCGTCCAGTTCAGCTGCACTCTTGGTAACGCCGTGCTTCTCGGCAATCTTTGAATACTGTTCTCCAGGTGACCCACATACCTTGATCAGCGTCTTGTGAACATCGAACGTGATCAGACGGATTTTGCTCATTCTGAAAGACAAAGCATTTAATTATACAAGTATGAATTGCGTATTTAGGCTATCTGGTCATTTTTACTCTGCTCGCGCCGGGGAGGATGACGTCATGTCTCCTGGTGCTAGCAACTTGCAAAAATGGCCAGTTGCCGATTTGGGCAACTGAACGAAGGACTGTTTGAAAAAAAGTTTGATTGCGTCAATATTTGTATGAGCTGGGAGGAGTTTAAGACATCAATGGCCTCCTAAGAGCAAAGGCAAAAGATGCGTTTAGTACCATGACTTCGATGTTTTAATCAGTGTGAGACAGTAGTTCCAGATCATATGGCAATGTCCTAGACAGTACCACCAGTTTTTTCGAGCAGTTCTTCTTTCAGTTGCCCAAGCCGTGTAAAAATGGCCAGTTGCCGATTCAAGCAAACTGAAAGGGCTCCTCGAAAAAAGTTTGATTTCAGGAGTAGGCCTATTTGTTGGAAGGAATTACAAACATTGGCGGTCACCTAAATTGTCCCTCTATGCGCAAAAGATACTTATAGCAACGTAAGTTTGATGAATTAATCAGTGTGAGGCATAATTTGCCTGAAAACTTCCGGCCTAAAAAGGCCTCATGGGAGTAACACCGTCTCTTGCTATTAAGTAAACCGTGACATTGTGCAGCGGCAGCAGACAATGTCCCACTCCTCAAGTTTGCAATGTTGGTTACACTGGTTACAGTGAGAACTTAGCTTCACGGCCTTGTTCAATAAAGATATATATAGTACATCGCGTATGAAAATAAAAATCATAACTATGATGCATGCACAAGTTCACAGGTAAATAGTACAGTACTTGGATGTCATTGTTATTCTTCAATGTGCGTTTTCTTCCGTTCAATGTCAGTCGGTCAAGGTCACACGAAAGGCGAAAAACATTTACATCTATTGCTAATATTGCTTTTTTAACGACGAAAAGTCAAAACTGTTTTCTAAAAGTATTATTTTTTCTCTAAATGTGATCAAAATGACAAATTATGTTACTCTTAAATACGTACATTTGAACATTTTGACAAGGATTAAAAACTGTTTTCTTATTATGATGAATGTTTACAAATGGCGGACAGTGGAATTGGAGGGAAATTTTAAAAACACCTTCACGACTGGCTTTTATTTTAGCATCACACGTTTTATAAAATACACATCTTGATGGAGGACCTTCAACCTGTGTCCAGTTGCATCTTAAATGCTTAATTTTGAAACAGAGAAGTACATTTTCAAGCAGAAACAAAAGTAAGCAGACGACATTTGAACTTGGCTTGTCCATGTTGTTGATGAACGTGTCTTAGCTTTAGCTAGGTGTACCTGTTTTCAGCTTCCTGTAAATGCCCTGTCAGTGTTGATCACTGTAAAATATACATTGCTCGCCCTAAACTTTCAAACACTAAGGTCCACCTTCCAAAACTTGTGATGTACATTTCAATTCGAAATTGACTTTAGAGTTTAAAACTGTTCAGAAAGCATATTTGTTGTCGATCTGGCCATGTTCAGTCCAGAGCCAAGGAGAGTCTTACAACCAACTGTCTACAACCCTGATGGGAAGAGATTAGTAAATTAGAAAAGTGGTAGCATAAGCACTCAGAGGGATGCTGTTTTCTCCCAGTAACTGAGTAAGTGTGTTCACAGTTTAACAAAACCCAACCAAAGTCTGAAAAAACTGCCGTGGTCAGAGTAGGATTCAGACTCACATGATTTTGGATGGATTTATAAGCTTTTTTATTAAATGAGTCATAGAGAAATTGCCCCAACGTCCTTTCAGTTTTCTGTGATCTATAATACTAACTACATACATCACTAGTAAGTACTCTGAATAACTTGCATTCTCAAACTAAGATTACTACATCAAGGATTCACAACAATACCCCATCACAGAGTAACGCACTTGTATGAATATTGAAAAAAATTATCTGAATGTTTATATGTTACAGCTTATCAATAGTGCGTCTGAAGTGACATACTAATTAATAAAGTCTACACCCCTCTTCTATTTCGATGCATCAATTGATTTAAATACAGAACCTCAAGTAAATGCTAAATTTATGCTGTGTATCATGTATTGATTTAAGTAATTCCTGTATTCATTGTACTTGGATCATTCTTAAGGGTGCACTTCACAACTGTTAATGTTGAATTATTATCTGAATTGCTTAGGGGCTTAAAAGCATTTATCACAAGATACTGACCTTGATACTGACCTTGAATTGTTGCCAAACTATCCAGCAACTCAAGTCAAAGTATTCATGTGCCATTTTCGACTTCAATTTTAGGGTTGGCCGACCCCAATAAACTCTGAAATGTTATCTTTAGTCGCTGATTATTTCGGCGTTCTTGCAGGAAACAGAAATAGAGTCCTACAGTCAGGAATATTGTGAGACCCTGATTAAAAGGCTCACCTCCATTTTTGTGCTTTAGCTAAAAAGCAAAATGCAGCTTTACTCTATATTTTTGTGATTTTGTTTCAGCATGACCAGATTATAACTGTTCTGGTGTTTCAAAAACAGTCACCATGAAGCCTAGAAGTAATGCACCTGCCAAACCCGCTTCTCTGGGTGCCAAACGTGGCACTAGAGTCAGACGACAGGATACTGGTATGAGACGTCAGGAAAAATACTTTTTGTTTGTTTTCATGCTTGTCTCTATTCCTTGGTTAGCTCTCTGACATTTTTGTAATTAATTTTTGTATCAACTGAAAATTTGTATAGTAAATATCGCCAATTGAATACAACATGGTGGATACGTGAACTTACATTACATTTCTTTTTTATGATAGGAAGCATGCTTTACCAATTTCAAGTTTCATTCCATACTTGGCACCAGATGGGGTTTGAGTAGTATTGGTATTCAGAATAATGCTAAAAGACTTTGAAAAATGAAGAAATTGACCATATTTGGCAATTATTTTGTCTGAGATTGGTAAGATTTTACCGAACTATATGAGAATTTTTAAGTTTGCATACTTGTATGAAAAGGTAGGCCCGCATTCTTGAGGAGTTGAACTTAAGCATAATGAGGAATTTCAAATGAAATTGAACTGGTTGCAGACACCAATGAATGTTTCCATACAGAACTCATGACTCATCTGTCACCACCTCAAACCTGTTGTTTTGTGTTTTTCAAATTTGTCGCAACCTCGAGCCAAACCTGTCACAACAAAATCCATTTCATCACTGACTTGGGAACTTTTTGGTAAACTCGGTATTATTAGCGATTTTATCTTTAAGAAAAAACTACTTGAACTTTTCTAGTGAAGCTACGTGACTCAACTGTGGTAAATGTGACGTTGAACACTTTCCATTTCTCAGGTAAAATACCGGGTGTTCGCTACATCACGGAAGACATGATTCGGCGAGTTACCAAGCAACACAACCTGGAGATGATAACAACTCTTAACTTGTCGTTCAGTCAAGAAGGAGAGAAGAAAATTAAGGTAGAGCTCTACGGTGACATTAACGTCCCACAATGTTATATCATGCTGTCATTGTTGAACAATGCTGTTAAGGTCTGGGCAGTGTTAAACCTACCCAGTGAATAACTGTAGCATGTGTCAATTTTTATTCAAAAGATATTATTTTAGATATAAGTGTGCAATAATGCAATTATTTTTAGACACTGGTTTTCCGTTTTAAAAATCAGAAAAATCTGTTTTAGGAAACTGAAACTTACATTTTTTTTCCATTTTAATAATTTATTTCAAAACTATAAGTAAAAATCTGGGAATTGCCTAATATGTTCCTCTGAATCATGCTGCAGCTTTGTTTTCTGATAATTTATTGATCCCTATCATTGTTCATTGTTCATTGTTTCTCAAAATCTTCATAAAGAATTAACAATTACTTGAACGTGTCTGCTGCAAAATGCTGATCAATCGATGTGTGTCCAGAATACATCCAACAATATACTAGATGGATTATATTATCAAATTTTGGTAGATTTAAACAAAAATATTAGTATTATGGTGTCTGGTTCTCAGACTGTAATTCTGTTCATAATCTCCAATTACCTGTCCGAAGATGACAGATTCTGTTTGTTTTCTATTATCATGGGAAAACGGTTCTATTTTAAAGAAGCCTGAATATAATTTTCATTAAATTTTACAGTATATCGAGAACCTTGATTCTCTGCGACGACTGGAGAGCCTTAATCTCAGCTGCAACGTGATCGAGAAGATGGATCGTCTTGACCGCCTTACTCGGCTCCGCGAGCTTAACCTCTCATTCAACCTCCTCACCAAGATTGAGGGCCTGGAGTCTCTGGTTAATCTCCAGGTGTTGAATCTGACGGGTAACAACATCCAACACATACCTGTGTGGCTGGGCAAGAGGCTGAAGGCATTGCGTGTGCTGAGAATTGCCAAGAATCAGCTTGCTTCGGTGAGCATTGAAATTTGGTTTGTTTCAAGCAACCGACTGAAATCTCATCAAGCCACCATGTACCATGCGGTGTTTATTTGATAACAAAATGCGAAGACGTGCTTTGATTTTAACATGTTGTACGTCCACCTTCTTACCAAACGTTAATTTTTGATTTAATTAAACTGCAGCCTGTGATTAAAATTTTAAATGGTCTGGACTTGTTCATTATTCTAATTAGAAGGGATTTCTGTTTAGTTTTGGAGTTCTGCCTGCTTCAAAAGCAACGCTATACAATGATGTGAAATAATTAAAAAAATCTTAAGCTCAGTATCAAAATGGTCATCTTATCCCTAAATTACTCTGGTGTAAACTGCTTCAAAGGTCAGACTGAGTTCTGCTGAAATCTGTCCTATTCCAAAGCCACTATACTATGTCCAATGAAAGGATAGCCTTAAAATCCCATAGCAATTATCTCTATTTTCTCTCCAGCTGAACGAGTTGACTAAACTGAAGCCTCTCAAAGACCTTGTGCAGCTGAATGTCGTGGACAACCCGTTGTCCGATCTCCCTCATGGCCGTCTGTACATCATCTTCCATTTGCGCTCACTAGAGGTCGTCGATGGTCTGTCTGTGGAGGCAGCGGAGAGGGACGAGGCGCGTAACAGATTTGAACAAGGTAATAACAAGAATTAATAAATATATTTAGGGTTCTTACACTATGAGGACTGAGTAGGTAATCAGAATCAGAACTGTTCATTGTATGTATACCTTGGGCTCATAATACAGTTTACAGTAATTACAACTTTACAATGATAAAATGTCAGCTCATAGCCAGGCTTTTCAATGCACAAAAATCATGGCTTTGAAACAGTCGAATTACCTTGGCATCATCTGTCCCATTCGGCAGAAAATTTCGGCGTACATCTCCAATGACAAGACACTGTCGCGTAAAATGAATCTCGTTTCCAATTTGACCAGTATTCCATATTCCAGAAATTCTCTCACTCTCTAAATTAAGTCGGTATGCTGCTTTGTTTCAACGTAAAGCTCATGCATTGAGAACCCAAAATTTGCCTTCACGGCAATTTAAAGCAAACAAAATCCATCATTGGAGTATAGTGCACCTCGAAAGTAAGTGGTCGATTTCATTTCCTTGTCAAGACTGTCTAGGTATGTCATGTTTGGTAATAAACCTTCCTGACTCATCATTCCAGCTACGTTGATGGGGAACTCCACCTCACTGGTTCCCTGCGTGCCGCTAGGTGGTTATTAGCTAGCACGCAGGTATCACTTAATTTTCCTCGGGAAATTTTTTTACAGCGGCGTTTCTGATTGGCTAGTCGATATCTCAATATGCAGCGCTTTAGGCAAACAAACTGGCATGACTGATGGACTGAGTGTAAATGCGGTGTGTTGTACAGACAAATCGGTGCTTAAAATTTGTGTTCTGGAAATGAGAATCCTAGAAATTGTGATTGCGTCTTTTCGGAGTACATGTTTCTACTGTCGATGACTTTTGTTTACGATACTGTCTTGTATTCATACAGTATGAATAACACCGTGACATCAATTAAATTGTCCAGATATGTGTTTATTGTACATGTATGTGCTTCAAGTACGCGGCTATTAAACATCACTGCAGAAACGAAGTTTGTAGTTGCTGTGACGCCACTTGCATAGCAAGGCTAAAAATCATTCACAATATGCTATTTTTCACGGTGTTGTAAAGCTAACCAATGACTGCTGAGGTTACATCAACCAATGCTAAAGTGCGTGCCACTGCGTGATACCTGCGTGCTGGCTAAGCACTTAGGGAACCAGCGAGGAACCCCACTTGCACTCGGTTGTTATGACTGGGGGCTGCGAGAATTTGTTTCGATTACTTTTGGCACGTCATGGCCTGATGATTAGCATAACTATCAACTCGCAAAATATGACCTGGCAAATCTCTCAGGAAATTGACATTGCCAAACCTTGTTGGCAGGAGTCAAAAATTGAAAAGCCGGCGAACTTGGGAAATTTCCGCTGGTATACCCGAGATCACCCAGACGGAGTTTTTGTTGTTTTTTGCACCCACTTCATGGCAATTTGAGATTTTAACCAGGTCACCAAATGAAATCTGAAACCAGAATGTGCTCCAGCTGAAATAGTGAGAAACTGAGTTATGCTCGGTTATTTTGGGCATACACTGTATAGTTTAATACGTGACATTTACTGCCACTGTAGAGGAGATTGAGCAACTAGAGCGCCTCCTGGAGGAAGCTGAGAAACGTTATGCCGAGCTGGAAGATCAGCACAACAAGTCAATGGCAGAGGTCAAGATGGCGAAGAGCAAGAGCACAGAGGTCAAGAGGTCGGGGAAAAAGGCAGAGGCTCGTGTTCAAGATTTGGAGCAGCAACTAGAAACGAAAAATGATCTGGTGAGAAAAAAATTGTAAAAGTTCCCACACATTGAGCTCTTCTGAGACTGTGGACGGAAAAAAAATTTGGAATTGTCTATTAGGTTACAACAACTTCATGTTTGGTTTCTACTAGTGCCCCCTTGTGGCCTTTGGGCCAAGCAGAGAGGGCTTGAGTCATCGAGCGATTACTTGATAGTGTTTTGTAGTTCAACCATTTCGCACAAAATAGTGTTCATTCACTGCTCGCGGAAGTCTGTAACTGCTGTCAATCTATAGAAATCAGTCTCTTTTACTTGATGGTTGGGCGCCTTTCATTACGTGTGTCAGTTCCTTCATTTTGCTCTTTGAATGTTTCAGTTGAAAAGAAAAACGGCCGAGTTGACCAAGGCATGTGAGAAACATTATGAACTGGAGCAAGAATTAGCGTTTTACAAAATAGACCACAAGTTCGCTCAGTTAGGCACAATCCCTGACGCAACCAACGGAGAGGTTTGTAAATGCAGTGATTGCGGTATTCAATTTTACACATTTTTGTGCTGAAGTCAAACTATAGGATAAGCATAATTATATTGACATGTGAAGAATTACAGTCAGTGGTATTTGTTGACTGTATGATATCCCGCAGTGTACACATGAACTATCACTGCGTTACATATCTAGTCTGGTCTACCCCACCTCAATCGAGGATCAGGGTTGTGATAGGTTTAATATGCACTGGAATCCATAGCCAGGCTCAAGACAATCCTAATAACATCAGATGAAGCCTGTGATGACCAGAATGCAGGAGCCCCCTAGGCACAGTAAACTCAAATGATCATCTGTGAAAGATTTGACCCAGCTTTACCACCCGCCTAAGAGCTCACTGCACACAATTTGAAAACTAAGGTTCTTATATGGTCTAAAATATTATAATTATACTTAAAAGTCTTACTGTGCCTACAGACACAATATGCTTTAATTGTGGATACTTTCCAATTATGTTCTGTACTTTGTCCCTTTACTGTAGCAGCAGGAATTTGAAGGTGAAGGCCTCATTGGGGAAAGTCCCTACATAGGTAAGGCTCGCTACAAACATAATAAGTTTGCCTTTGAGACATCAACGCCCAATCATGGTCAGCCAGTTAGAATGAGGTCACTCAGGAATGACAGCCGTGGCGAATCGTCAAGTATGGACGAAGAAGTGCGAGGAAAACTACATCAGGCTTTGGACGCACAGCTCTCGGACAAGCAGAAGGAAATTGACCTTGGTAAGCTACGTACAATATAAGATTTATATATCCGTTAAAACTGGTGTCTAATAGCGACGACTCACACTCTCCTCTACGGATATTTTCTTTCAATTGTAAAAGTACAATGTTGAATAAATTAATTCAGATCACTCATTATTTGGGTAAGTATCACATTTATTGCCCAAGGCTGAGAAATGTTACTCCTTCAACTGAACATTTTAGGAAGGATTTGTTTCAATACTTTCAAATATATGAATGCCCTCTTTGTCAAGGGTGTGTAGCACACCCTTATGAAAAAATCAGTAGAAGACGTTCCTCTGTGTCTCGTTTGTTTCTTTGATTATTTGTTAATTTACACTTTATATCTGGTCTCGAAATGTGTTTTTGCTTGAATGTGTGTGTGCGTGCGTGCGTGTGTGTGTGAATTTGTCAAATAATCATACTCTCCTACATCTGTGTATGATATTAGTGTCAATAAATAAAGAGTTCATAGAGGTCTTTCAACTGACTTGATGCAATTCGGTTGAAAAACGACAAAATTGCAAAAAGGTTTAGTAATGGTGAAGTAGGTGACACTTTTCCCATTGGCCCAGTGTTAGAAATACCGTACTCATCCGGGCGACCGCCCATGCTCGGCGTACCGCCCACCCCGAAAATTTCAATTTTTCATTTTTAAGCGCCCAGGCTCGTCTTACCGCCCACCCCTAATTCTTCATGATAGAGACTTCCTTAAAAGTGTCTGACTGTGCTTTCGTTATTGCTTGTCTTAGGTATATGATTTTGGTATCATATTAGAGCTCAGGTGGTGCTCAATCATGTTGGTTTATTTTGAGACAATTGTAAAATTTTTGAAATTATTGTAATCTGTTTTAGTTGGCTTTTCGCTTCGCTTGTCAACGAAGCTGTGGTAGTACCCACAGCCAACTTCCCAAATCTCTAATTCCAATGCTTTAGACCAATAGGCCATAAAATATTCTGAGGAAGAAATGAATGAAAATCACCCACCCATGCGCGGTGTGACCTCAGCCATGCGTGATCAAAACTGGCAATCCAGTTCTAGAATTCTATGTATTGACTGTTGACCTAATAAAAAACGGACAGGTTTGTATTGACTGATGACCTAATGTAAAACGGACAGGTTTGTATTGACTAATGACCTAATGAAAAACAGACAGGTTTGTATTGACTGATGATCTAATGCAAGAATAGAAATTTTGTATTGAGGAGTCAAAGCGTACAATTTAGTGACCATAACATGTTAACAATGTGTTATCTCAATGTAAGTACTAAATTCAATGTAAAGTTCGATCTCACAATTCAGTGAACTTAATAAGCGTAGGTTGAACTGTTTTCTAGTGTGTTATTTCGTCTACACCGGAAGAGATGGTAGGGCATGGTGTTTGGTCTTTCTCCTTTGAACGACATTCGTCTCCCTTAAACGACAATTGTCTCCCTTGTTTACAGCCGAGGACAAGTTGGAGAAGTTACAGCAAGAGCTTGACAAACGTGAACAACAGATGGCGCAAGTGACTGAGGAGTTGAGTCGTGCTACCAACGCTCTACCTCGTCAACAATTGCCTGAACCTTTGAAGGAAAACATTCAACAAGAGTTGAGACAGAAAATATTCACTGTGAGTATTGCGGCTTTTCTCATTTGATCACTTGCCACTGAACCCTGCATTTTTGTCATCCAATGACCTGTGACATACGCCACGGTTTAATTAAAATGAATTTCGGATTGGGAAGAATTATAATCTTGTGAAGGTCAAAAATATTATTGTACTTACTTTTAGAAACGTGCGATGTAGCTCAGCCAAAATTGAAGAATTGAAAAAATACTATTTAGAGTTACAGACATTCGAAAGTGTTGGTTTTTCACAGCAAAATGCGCTGTTGTAATATTCAGGAGTTGAGAATCATCATGATGTAAAAATCTATTTCTTAGAATCAAAAAGTTATTGTCTTTTCTGGTGTTCCATATCCGTACACTCGGCCATTGCAGTTTGGTGTTTACACAAGATTGATTGGATATCACCTGGCCTTGACTGGGAATACTTACTGATGATGTTAAGTGACCATTGCTACAAATGGCTATAATAATGGATTTGGAAAATCATAATCGGTATTTTCACATAGGTTAACGAATTGAGAGAAGAAGCCGAGAAAATAGAGGATGAAATGAAACGTACACGCAGTCAGCTGCACGTGTCAGAGCAGACAGTCCATAACTTGCGCGGTCAGTTGCGGCGAATGAACAGTCGCGATCATCTGTATGTAAGTATGTAAGATGAATCGTGCGGTACTGACCAGTGCTGCTGAAACACATTTATGAAATACTCTTTTGGCAAGTGACATATTTTAAAGGGACATTATTGGTAAGAAAAGTAATTTGCTAACTGAAATTAGTAGTAGGGTGGAATCAAGAACCCACTTAGCATGGCAGTAAGAGCCAAATGTTCTGCCGCTGAGCCAAATCCCATGCATTAGATAGTGGAGAATTTTAAGTGTATTTTAGTGGTGAAGACACCAGCACTGGATTTTGTTTTATGTCGTTCTTTGGTCAATACTAATAATTTCAAGAAATTATTTCATCCAACATCGAGCCCAAACATGACTGTTTTTCAGTCGTAAAATCGATAATGTCTTTCAGACAGTATTTTCACAGTGTTCAGATATTGACACAAAACTGCGCAATCCATGTACATCCCCGACGCTCACATCTAGTAAGCCTATTATGTTGGGACGGAATATCACATGGCAAGTCTTGTTTTATTTCATTTTCATATGGGTCAGAAACAGACTTTACTGTAATATATGTTTTCCTAACAATAATTATGTGATCTGAGTGCATCTCTCGTTGTTTTGCCATAATAAACCTTCTCAAAGGCTTTAGTTGGTTATCCATTTCTCCAAACTTGCATTCATTCTCACTTAAAGATGGGCTTGACTTCACCCATTTTAATGTTTGACGTAGAGGAATGCCTACTTCAGTAAGCATATTTAATAATCACGAACGTTTTTATTTTCATTTGAAGTCGTGGTGCATTTTCAGTTCTCACATATCCCGCCCAGTAGAGCTTTAATCAACTAGTATTTCAATTTTCTGTGCACAGCCCAAGGTCAAGGCTGAAATGGTAGACGAAGAGCAGCAGTTGAGCGCACGTAGTCAACTCTACGATGACCTACAGAGGGAACTAGAAGAAATGATGAGACGCATTGCCGCGGAGACGCAGGGAATCAAAGATCTCGAACGACAGCTAACTGAAGGTATGGCTCTATTGTGAAGGTGAGATAAAAGGTCATATATATTATGACTGAGTAAAGCTTAACTGTGACAGATATCAATAAAATATACAAAAGTTAATTGAGCTGTAAAGGTGGGAGACAGTCTGCCACAGAAGCAGCAGAAGGATGCATCCGTCCACCAATTCTTATTTGTTAGTGGAATGTTGGGCAACTTTAAGGGTAACATGCAGACACATTGTTTTATGGTTTTTAATTTTTTTGGCATCACATGTTTAGGGAGGTTGTATTCAATATTTCAAGTGAAAAATTACCATCGACGGTGAATGAAGGGTTGTGGTTGAAATACTTTCCTCACTGTATACCTTGTCTGATGTGTGACATTTTAAACTCGGCCTGAATCAGAATATTTTTGAAGTCGGATAGTTTAGAGGCTATTTCATCAATTTTCCAGGCAAGCAACTGACAGGAATTTAAAAAACGTGGAAAAATTGGGAAAAATTGACTTTTGTTTGGGATTTGGTAAAACATCATCCTGTCATCTGATAGTGTATTAAAGCTGTAGTAGTTATTCCATGAAATTGAGGATTAAATAAGTCACGCTTTATAATGTATAGAAACATAAAATTTGTTCTGGGATCAAAAACACATCCTACCAATTCCCCGCTTTTATCACCAGTTCAATATGCTAACATAGAACAAGCTGCTCAGATGCCAGTATGTTTTTGACTAGTTGTAATGAAATGTTGATTGTAACGCGGTGCAATACTTTCTGTGCTTCCTAAGTACGCGGTAAGTTGGTGTGTATTTCTTCCTGAATTTCAAAAAGCTTCTCTGCAAAATATTAACAGATATTTATCACTTTTTGTTGCCTTATCTTGATCATGTCATGTGACCTTGAAAATTCAGACTGAACAGCAATTTTTCAACTTGGTGTACCATGCTGCTTGGAATATACTTAAGTAGTGCTATTGAATAAAGGCTTCATCAGTTTAGGTCCTCGGTTTGTCTGGTGCTTTATTGGTTTTAACCATTGTTGGCTTTCATTATTAATCTATCCTATTTTGCAACAGACACATAGACGGAAAAATATTAGCATTCCTATTGGTACATGCTGTATGGGAAATTTATGTATTCTAAAGTAGGCTTGATGCCTCTTTATGTGTCTGGTACGTGCTTTTTGGTTCTTTCTCATGTGTGACTTTGCTTTCATTTGTAAGGTATTGCCCTAAGTGTGCATGCTGTTACTTGTTAATTCAGGCTTTAGGTGTGATCATTAACGCATGGGGTCATGTCAGACAGTCAAGCTGCAGTCACACTGAAACTGGTGTATGACTGGACATTGAATTGAAGTTAAATCTTGCAGTTTTGCTGCATAGTCCATCGTAGATCCAAATTTAAAGTGTGTTAATTAAGACATCGCATAATGCAATTCTTAGAGATAAATTAGTTGTCTCATGCAGACAAACGACAATAAAGGACAGCCCAAGTGTCTCTGTCATAAGATATTCAGTTGCATGCTTGCCTTGGAATTGTTTCATTGTGTGTTGGTGCCGTAACCCGGATCAACTGATATCATTTGCAGGTCAAGCTGCTGTGAATGATGAAGTGCGTCAGGAGCTGGAGTCGGTGGTGCGCGGCCTACAGGACTACTTGGCCGGACAAGGCAGGAAGGCGGAACAGCAGAGACAGGACTTGGATAGACTTGTGCGGGAACGCGATGAGTTACAAGAACGGGTCGGGCAATTGGAGAATGAAATGAGCATCTTGGATACAGAGGCAGGGGAGTTAGTAAATCTTAGAAAGGTATGGTGTGTGTGAATATTATGATTACAACTAGAAAAGATATCCAAATGATACCATTTTGATTTAAGAATCTGAAGATTTTCCTGATATTTTAGTTCTTTTTATCAAAACCCATGGTAGTATATAAATAATTAATTTCTTGAAGGGGCATGGAAATACAGATCACAGACATTTTAAAGTCTGATCTGCACACCCCCTGTTGGCCACATCACATGATATGTCCAACATTTGTGGTGCAGACCAGGCTTAAACATGGTTGTGAACTCATGGTAGTATTTAAGTTGGATTATGGTAACTTCCTGAGCACCTAACAGTCTACCATGCTTCATATAATCACTGGACTGGCTAGCCCAATATTTAATCGCTTCAATTCAGTTGAGGTTTTCAAACCTTCTGATGACCAGAACAACGCTGCTTACTCTCTCATGAACACGGCCCGCGGACTTGTAAGCTCTTCTCACTGCTTAACTAACACTGCCCACACTCATAACACACGGCCTACTCACTCAAAAACACGCCACACTTACCAACATGCCTAAGTGATGAATTTGTGAGACGTGTACAGATGCCTGGTTTTTGGATGCCTAATGATTCTGTGTTTTGTGAGTGCAGGGCTGTGTTTGTGAATCATTGAGCTCTCTTCACGAGTTTTTGAATCATGTTCGTTCCTGTAGCCTGAATTCCAGCTCTATGCTCAAAGTGAAGCTGTAATGGCTAGGAATTGACCTATCGCCAGAATTTTGAGTGACGGCTGAACTGACCAATCAGAATGCAGCTTTCTTGAAACACCTTTGTTTCCAAGCCGCCATTTGACAAAAAACACATTATGTGGTAAAACGTATTGTTTGTTTGTTGACATTTCACAAGGGGGCAGAGCTTGCGATAGGGTTATTACTAAGTCTCATATTACAGGATTTTAGGTTTAAGCAATACTGGTTAAAGAGTGTGGCTAAAACTTAAATGTGAAATAAATTATGATTTTTCTAGAAAATGCAGGAATTGGAACAGACCTTGGGTGATCAACGCCAACTTAACGAGACACTTCAAGATCAGGTGGACCCACAGATGGCGTCACAACTGGAAGCCGCTGAAAATGAGGTTGATCGGCTTCGACGAGAACTTGAAGATGCACGGAAAATGGCTGCGGTGAGGGAATTGAATTTTCTTCAGTGTTTTGTTTGTCCTCTCACAGTAAAGACTTAGCATCCGGTAGTTAATAATTCCAGAAAACAATTTATTGCCTAAGATTTGTTGTGCTTACTGAACACATTATTTTTAATGTCTGTAGTATGTGTGTTATTGTGGCTTTGGTCTTTTACGTGTCTTTTCACATCTGGCTTGGTATTGAAAGTCTGCTATGAAGGTTTTGTGTTTGACCAGAGCTACAAAACCGCTAATCAAAATAAAATATGCCGTTTTTTGATTTCGTTAGAAATTGCTTAATGAGACTGACTTCAGGACATTTCATAGAATTAACTGAATTTGAAGCTGGTAGCCTTATCAATTAAGTTAATACCCTTAAAATACTTGTCTGACCACACTTGATTTTAGCTCTACTGGCCAAGTGTTGCATTGCAACTGCCGAGGGGCAGATACATAACGTTGTCATTGGTAATGTCGCAGATGGCCTTGTTGCTGGATGGGATAGACTTCTTGAAGTTATTAGCTTTGACCAGAGCTATAAAAAAAACAAAGTCCAACAAAGTGTTTTTTTTGTGATTTTGTTACTAATTCCCTATTTGTTTAATTGCTCTGCCAATTAACATGTAGGATTTGACTCAGCAGTTGAGATTGGGCTACTACTGCAAAGGTTGTAGTTTCGATTTGATTCTCAGATGGACCAAGAAATATCGATGTTCACTTTTAGTTGTGTGATTTTATGAACAAGGGACCTGTGCCTGTTGAATATACTTTAAAGGAACAACAGTTACTGTACCTCAAGATCATCCATGTTTTCTTGAGGTTATCCAGGATTCTCGAAAAATATTTAAGTTTGGCAAAATTCAGAACATCATGTATCAGAGTCGTATGAAACTTTCAGATACTAAATGTTCAAAATGCTGCTTGGAATTGCTTTTATTACTAATTTTTCACGAAGGGCTTTCAAAAATAAGACTTGTAATTTTTATACATAAACTCCCAGAGTTGCATCAATTGAAATTAAACGAAATGATATTTTAAGAGACTAGTACTTTTGAAGATTTCGTCTTGAACGTTTATATCAAATGAAATTTTGCCAATTTTTTTTGTCAGATTTTTACTTTCAGATAGATACCAGACTAAGTTAGTTTGTACAGTTTTGTAGACATTTGACCCAATTGACAAACTAGTCTACAAGGGCCTACAGATTAACCTATTTTTAGTTATTTTTTTGTGTATTCTGATCGTTTGGCTTCAAAGATTGTTTAATTGTAATTCCCGTTATCAGGCAGATCGACGCGAGATTGGTGCTAAGGGAAACCAGAGGAATGCCCAACTGTCAGAAAAGTTGAATGAAGTTCAGGTGAGAAGGTCATGTAATTCAGATTATGTCTAATTTTACTCCATGCTGAAGGTAAATTGCTGTATGTTTAAATTGTAAGGATAAAAGAAGACAGTGTGCTGACACATTTCTTAGTCTGTTTCATATCGAAGTTGTGTTTTCCACCACTTTTCAAAATTTAAGCTATCTCTTGCGTTCTCGCTTGAATAATTATTTCTGAAACTGCATGTGTTCCACCCGGCTCATTGCCACTCGTTTCATCCACTGTATGAATCAGTGCCATGATTTATATTCTATTATAATCTCTCTTGCTAAGCTGCGTGGCATCGTCTTGTAATGCCATTTGCTGTTCAGGCCTGGTACCATCTAGTCCCATGCAGCCATGTTACTTTCTGTGCATCAAACAACAACTTGTTGAGCTTAGTTTCCATAACGTGTCATTTGTCTGAGTAAGGTTCAAGAGGAGATCAATTTCTAGCAGGATGTGATTGATTTCAAATGGAAGTTGGGTTTAGTGGAGCATATCTGTGTATATTTATTTAAAGCTCATTATTGTAAATAAACCCATTGACTACCAATTCCAGCGTGCCAATGACCAACTGAGACAGCAGCTTGCAGAAAGAGATAGAGACAGAGCAGAAGAGACAGTGTCTCCTGAAGAGTTGGAGTATAGATTCCAGCAACTACTGGATCACCTGGACTCTGGGGAGGTAAGTGGGAGCCATTGGGGCCATCTGGTTCCAGTAGAGGCTATTAGGGGGCACTGTAGATCTCTGGGCCCAGAGGTAGTAGGTTGTGGGCATTGAAGATCTCTGGGCCTTATGGCAGTAGGTGGGAAGTAGTGGGGATCTCTAGGCCCAGGAGAGGNNNAGTGGGGATCTCTGGGCTTAGGGGAGTTATGCGGGGGCTCTGGATATAGTTGGGCCATCAACTATCACTGGAGGCTCGACTTGAACATTGATCAATCGAGTTGTGTAAAATCTGAAAGCTTACTCAATGAATGCTGTGAGATTGGTCAGAGTCTTAAGAAAAGATTGATGTTTGTTCTCACATAAAACTGGTGATGTTTCAAGGCAGAATTCCTGCGAACTTTCAAGGCAGGTTAGTGCTCTTTTTCATTTACCTTCCATCTGGAATGTTGACAAACTTGAATGCCGCTGGATAAAGGTCAAAGAAACTCATCAAAGAAGCACTACTAACGTTTTGAGACTGAACACATTGTGTTGGTAAAAGTGACACATTTTTTTTGGTTCAAGTTTTTAGCATACTTAGGAGTTAAAACACCCATGCTGAAAAAGTTAACCGAATTCAATTTTCGTGTTCTGTAAAAAGTAAAGTATGTTTTTTTCTATACATAATTAAGTTGATATTGTCGTGGTTACAGAAGTCTCTCACAGCCTTTTGTTTATCAGAAAGTGATGAGGAGATACAACGTAAATATGAAACAAATCTCGCATAAAATTTTCTCAAAAGTCTCAAATTTTTTGGACAATACAGTTAAAGTGGATGCAATTACTAGATAAATTTTGTAATGGTGATTTCAATAAATGTACTCCATTGGTTTTGCAGATCTTCACATTGCATTTCGTCAGACAATGCGTATAAACACATCTATGGTTTTGCAGGCTCGACCCAATCCTCCCCATCAGGGTGACCAAGTGGGGGCGGTGGTAGCAGACTTAGAAGGACACCTGTTGAACAAACTCGGAAGGCAGAGAGAAGCAGCTGCAAGGGCAAAAGAAAGGGAAAAACAGGTGAATCATTTTTGTCACTTCACAGGCCTGTGGCTTTAGTTTAGTGGGAGAAGGCAAAAGTTTCATCACTTGTATAATGTGATCACAGAACAGCTGCAGTCCCTGGGTTTTTGAGTGTCCAGTACTAATAGTATGATTTGTGAAAAGTTATTCAATGTAACGGGCAATACTCCTGCCATCATCTGCAAGTCATGCAGCTGTATAGTCTTCACCCTATCAAAGAATTTTTTTGGTGAACTTTACTGTAAGGGATGTAAAAAATAACCATTTTTGGCGAACCGAGACATTTGATGTCAGTGTGATTCACATTCTAGATGTCAACGAATACTTTGTTTATTCCTTCATTTTAGGCTCAGAAGGATGCCGACAAACTGCGAGAGCAGCTGAGGAAGACTGAAGGAGAGCTGAAGAAAGCTCGCGGCAGCAGAGTGAAAGATGCTGAACTGGAGCGGCTCAGGAAAGAAGTGGATAGCATGAGACAGGCTCTGAGGCACGCTGGACCACCCAAGGTTAGATGGTGATAGTGGAGTCATGATGGTACTGTGTTCTCTCTGTTAAGTGCTGTTGATTGTCATTGAAATTGTCTTATAGGAGGTATAGGATGTCTTCTTTGCTACTGCTCGGTAAGACGAATGCGCAGTGTCTGGGTCTCGGAAAGATTTTGTTTCTAGTCTAGCACTAATGTTGTTAAAGTGACAACAATAGACTTGTCTTATATCACAAGAAAATTGATTTAGGACACTTACCATCATGATGTTTCTGTGAAACTGTTCCTTGGTCAAATTATTAGTGATTACTAGTGGCAGTTTTGTTTTTTTTGCGCCTATGGCTGTATCTCCTAAACCGTTCGCAGGACCTTTACGAAATTTAATAAGTGTAATTATATGATGTTAACAACAGATGATGACGACTTTTGGACGGATCTGCCTACCAGTGTGCCCCCTAGTGGCAATTTTATTTTTTACGTTTACCTCTGTATCTTCACAAGTCCTTAACGGATTTTCATGAAATTTGGTATGTAGGCACCTGTTAGTGCGATGACGCTATCCTCTTGTTTTCGGATGGATTCGACCTAGTTTGCGACACCCAGTGGCCATTTTTACTGTTTTTGAGTCTGTTTTTTGGCGTCCACCCCTCTATCAACCAAACCGCTATAAGTATGATTGTGAAAATTGGCATGTATGTTCTTACTATGAAGAGGACGGTTGACGCTGAATTTTCCATGACTTTGATTACTGTGGCGCCTCCTAGTGGCAGTTTTTTTTTGCACCCATGGCCGTATCTCCCAAACCGTTTGCAGGATCTTTACTAAATTTAGCAAGTGTATTTTTGTGATGTTGACAACGGACGATGACGACTTTAGGATAATTCTGACTACCAGTATGCCTCTAGTGGCAATTTAAGTATTTCACATTGACCTTTGTATTTTCATAGGTCTTCAGGTGTATACTTTGTGTTACTTCGTGACTATGAAGGAAAAGTTCCAAGTAGAAATTTGTTTCTGGCATTCTAATGCCATGCTAATCTCGTATGTTGGTAAATTTGTTTTTAATTCTATGTTTCTGTGGTGCTTTAAGCAACTGATGCATAGGATGTGCTTGTATTATGAAGATCACTCACATTTTCAAACCTAGCCTATTGAGGAGACAATGACCATGCCTTTCCGTTTTGCAAAGTACAACATACTACATATATGCCCTCTACTGGCCACTTTATGATACCAATAAACAACCCTAGAAGGATACCGTATACGGTGCATTTGTGGGCGCATTTCAACGCTCTGCGTTGCTCTTGTTTGTTTTTGTGGAAAATGGTGATATGAACTATTAACCAGAATCACATGGAGATGAGCGAGTGCACTTAATTTTGTTCAAAAAGTGCTGTTTTGGCATGAATTAAACAATTGAGATCTGGTGGGGAATCAATATTATGGAATGACCTAGTTAAAATAAGTTTTATGGGTCATTTAATTAGTCACTAATTGCTTTAAGATTTAGACTAAAAGTGTAAAAAATTTATTAAATACTTTTTTAAGAAAACTGAGGCGTCTTGAAACCAACATGATGTTTCATTGCGTGAAATATTGCTTCGAGATTCATTACGCCAGTGTCAATTTTTTACTCTGAAGGAAAGTTCAACACGAGTTACCAAGGGCAACCGTCTACGCGGAGATCACAACCTGTTGCCTAATCAGTTCTTACAACCAACTCCACGAGGCGATGTTTCCAGTTTAGACCACCAGGATTCGCTAGGGTCGTTGAATACAAGTGACCAGGCTGTTTATGACCAGCTCCATGCTGAGCTGGCAAATATTCAACAGCAAATGCGATTGGCTGATGAAGCAGCCAATCAAAAGGTATGAAAGCTCTTATTTATGTCACATTTGACAAGTTGGAAATAGTTAACTGTTTCCATTTTGTGTTGCCTTTCAGTTTTTGCCTTGAATTTTCATACATTGGACAATGCCAAAATTTGACGAAATTTTGCTGTACCAAATTGTAACCTTACATTCTTTCCAACTAGAATATGTTTTATCCCGTCTAAATCTAGACAAAATCCCAACAGGTGTCGCTCCATACTATTGAAATTGGGACAACCTTGCAAGTGTATTCACAATTAGCAGCTAGATGCAAGTGTGTCTAATTACTAAAGTTGTACAAAAATGCCGTTTTATGGCAGTAAAAGCTCAACTGAACTGCCGAAGAACTCTGGCAAGAAGTTTGCTCAAGTTTAGCAAAGTCTGAGAGTTCTGTTGCAGTCCTGATTTATTTTAAAAACAAACAACTGCACTTTGGAGACAGCTGGTTTTTCGATTGACTTGGTGTGACATAATTGAATGAATGAATGACATCCTTTTTCAGCAAACTGATGAATTTCATTCTGAATCAGTACCTCCAGTAAGTTACATGTACTTTAAATCAAACAATGATCATTCTTTTAATATGGTAACCACTCTACAATTTAGCACATTCTAATTTTTTAGCACACCCAAAATTATTTATTAACTAAAACAACGTTTACCTTTATGTTCATTTGAGCATGGTGCAACAGCCGGCATTTTTACTTTCTTTTCATTTGCACATTCAGTTTGCTCCTTCTGCTGGGCTAAGCAGAAGGAAATTTGATGGTTTGAAAATGTATAATTTTATTGAAACTCTTTACGGCACCATGAACGCGAATGAATAATGGCTATAGTCATTGTCCGTCAACTAGCATTTAAAACTTTTCGCAATCACTTTTCACACTCACTTGCAATATATTTAGGCCACATGTACTTCAGTCAGTAGTACTAAGCAGTCGTCGCAATATTCCAAAGAATTAGTTTTTTCGGTCACATTTTAGTCGCTCACTTTTTTCACGTGGTGCACCTTCTAACACATGTCGTAGTCATTGATGCTTACATTTCTCAATGTCTGTACGTATAACATGTATTGCAGTGATTCCTGTTAAAACGATTAGTACAGTCAAGTTTCAAACTGGAATTAATTGCATGAAACCGTTCTTTGACACCCTTCGTGTTACTGTTTACCATATGATTCTGTTTTTTTCTTCCAAAATCTAGTATGTTCAAAAACCATATGAAGCCGCAAAATCATTCTTGACTATCTCAAAAAGAAAGTCACGTCTAGTTTATTGATTTCATATTTTGAACTTTTTTACTGTAGGCTAATGGCTTATGTAGGAGTTGGCTTGCATTCAGAAAGTCCCATACCCATTTTTGGATATTACACCCAAAACAAGAATCCTGTGTGAATTTCAAAGCAGCTTGATAGCAAGCAATATGAGTTTTGCTCATAATATATGACGATATCTCGCAAAGTCTTGCATTATTTTGCATTTTCGCGAGGTTATCGCGTCTACGGCATGCTTGGTTGGTCTTATCTGCTCACTACTTCCTTGAGAGATAAATATTCTATTAAAGCATTGCTGTTACAAATTCCTCTTGCCGTGTCTCAAGTGCCAATTACTTCCCACCATTTGTTGATTATGTCCCCTCAGCATTAGTCACTGCTAGTATGAAACAAGGTTTAGTGCATCCGAAACACTTTGGGTGCTTTTGTAGCCTCAAATTATCTCCCAGAAATGTTTCACATGCGCGCATGTGCGAACATCAATCAAAACCACAAGTCGTGTGACTCAAAATGGAGTATGCCGTTGTATATACTGGGACACACTAGTAATAACTACCTTAAACATGAAGTTAAGAGTGCATGAGGAGACACACTTAGGATTGATGATGACGTCGCGGATGACTTTTGAGACCTCCTAGTCTGCAGCCATCTTCAAGGGATAATTTGAGGCTATGCAAATAACCGGGTGTTCTTAAAGGGTTTAGGGTTTTAATTGCATATCATGTTTTCATTTCCAGTTGAAGGATGCCCAGGACTATATTGCACGCCTGGAAAATGCCTTACGTCAGCAAGAGACAGAACTCCTTGATGGCAGGGGTGGGGATACGGTGAGAGTTGGCAAGGGTCCGTACGGTGGCCCCCACCAAAACGCGGATGACAGAAGTAGGCGTTTGCCTTCGCAGAGACACGTTGACACTGGAACACAATCTAAGTCACAGGGAACTATGGGAAGGGGTGTGTTGGCTGGTGGTTTTGGCAATCAGGACCACTCACATGGACGTGGTTGGACCAACAGACCAACCCAGGCTGGTGGTCTGCCCGAGTACAGGGTAAGAGCCGTATTGAATGAGGTTGTCTTTAGGGCCCAAAAAGTGCTGTATTATTGTCTACTATTTAGCTGTTTGGAATGATGCTGTTGTGCTTCTCATTACAGGGGTTGCTGCTGTACACCATTTTTTGGTGACAGAAATAAATGGCTTCCTCTGAGAATAAAGAACTATCAATGTTTTGCACGTCTGAACAGTGTGAAAGAATTTTAGACAAATATTGCAAACCACATGACATGTCAACTGATGACATAGAGTTCATTTCTGGACAAGCTGCAGGGTTCAAACNATGAGGAGACACACTTAGGATTGATGATGACGTCGCGGATGACTTTTGAGACCTCCTAGTCTGCAGCCATCTTCAAGGGATAATTTGAGGCTATGCAAATAACCGGGTGTTCTTAAAGGGTTTAGGGTTTTAATTGCATATCATGTTTTCATTTCCAGTTGAAGGATGCCCAGGACTATATTGCACGCCTGGAAAATGCCTTACGTCAGCAAGAGACAGAACTCCTTGATGGCAGGGGTGGGGATACGGTGAGAGTTGGCAAGGGTCCGTACGGTGGCCCCCACCAAAACGCGAATGACAGAAGTAGGCGTTTGCCTTCGCAAAGACACGTTGACACTGGAACACAATCTAAGTCACAGGGAACTATGGGAAGGGGTGTGTTGGCTGGTGGTTTTGGCGGCGAGGACCCTTCACATGGACGTGGTTGGACCAACAGACCAACCCAGGCTGGCGGTCTGCCCGAGTACAGGGTAAGAGCCGTACTGAATGAGGTTGTCTTTAGGGCCCAAAAAGTACTGTATTATTGTCTACTGTTTAGCTGTTTGGAATGATGCTGTTGGGCTTCTCATTACAGGGGTTGCTGCTGTACGCCATTTTTTGGTGACAGAAATAAATGGCTTCCTCTGAGAATAAAGAACTATCAATGTTTTGCACGTCTGAACAGTGTGAAAGAATTTTAGACAGATATTGCAAACCACATGACATGTCAACTGATGACATAGAGTTCATTTCTGGACAGGCTGCAGGGTTCAACCACACACATTATCTAAACTTTGAGTATCCTTAAAAATTTTTCCATTGACTTGACTTGTACGTTTACTGGGCGTATATTCAGTTGAGCCTCAATGGATAGCGTTATAGTTCAACCATGCTCACTTGTGATTTATTTTCAGCTGGTCTTTAATACAGAAATTGTTGATTTGTATGAGGATTGAACAGGAGAGGAAGGAAGGATGGAGGGTTTTATTTTCAACTGACCTCATGCACAGAAATTGTTTTACCATTTTTGTACATGTCATGTTTGTAGCTTACTTTGAATATTTCCAGCCTGACCCCAGACTTGAGCGCATGGCGTCTGATCTTCAGCGGGCTGAAGATGAAATTGAACGTCTGCAGGAAGAACTTGATGAAAAGCAGCGCCATCTTGAGGACACGATGAGGAAGTCTGACCGGTCAGGTCATGCTATTGGTGTGTTGCTAGATGATGGAAGCTACCCTAGTCAGTTATTAGCAAATATTGAAGCACACAAGTTTTCAACTATAATTTCCGGTTTATTGTCAAACGTTTTAAATTTTCTCTCGTAGCAATCCAAGCTGATTTCAATTTTTGGATAAGGCTTTTGCGGAATTAGCTGGCTGTCCAGTTGGTTTGTTTTCCAAAGTTGGTGTTACCGACTTTGGGAAATATTTGGTACTTTTTGGTGTATCTCATGTTCTGTCAGTGGTGATTTGACTGTCATATATTTCTTAAATATTGACAAGGTGGTAAAATGCAACCAGCGACGAACATTCAGTACAAATAATTGTTTCTTAAACTTGTTATTTGTATTTTGAAGTAAAGTAATACTAAAGTGCACCAAAGT
Source organism: Phoronis australis (assembly GCA_002633005.1). Classification (NCBI taxonomy): domain Eukaryota; kingdom Metazoa; phylum Phoronida; family Phoronidae; genus Phoronis; species Phoronis australis. Next base: position 385,337 of record NMRA01000384.1, on the reverse strand, counting down.
AAATTTTAAATTCTATCGTGATGATAAAAATGTCAGAAAGTGCAGATTTGTTAAAATGATGATTATGGGTCTACAATTTGTTCTTTTTTTGCTTTTTAACAATCAACTTACAATGGGCACTGCAATATTTACAGCATCCCAGCAAGCAGAGATTGACCAACTCAATGACTTGCTGGAAGCTCAGAAGGCGGAGATTATGAGACTGAATCACTTGATTGACAAGATCAGTAAAGCACCAGCAGGTAATATAATTCAAGTGGGTGGAGATATTGAGATCAAATCTGTTGATTGGCAGGATAAATGTTGAAGGAATCTTGTGGGGCGTGATCCCTTGATTGACATGATAAATCGGATGGCAGTGAAATGTAAATGACATTTGGCAGATTTTATTTTATGAGAATATAACATCAACTCAGAGAAAACATTTGGAAATGCAAGTTTTTCTAATTAATTTCTTTTAGTTTAGGCAGTTTAGGAAGTTATGAAATAAATCTTGATGAAATTCTCAGCTATTTTTGAAAATGGGCCAAATGTGTGTATTTTTGGAGAGATCATTGTGGCTGATCAAAAATGATGATAGAAAGCCTTTATGTGGTCACTTTGTTTTTTTCATTATGGCAGTGCTGCACCGATCATCATGACTTGTGAGAGTTTTATCGTGGGCTTTGCACAATGTATGCCGTGGTGGTTATCATGCTTTCTGAGTTTACTACCATATAACAGTAATGTTACTGTAACCTGCCAGAAATTGGAAAGGTTTTGTCGCAGAACTTTGGTGGGGAATTCGACATGACTTGCCCTGTCAATAGTTTCTCCTTTTCGGTACTATCACTTAATGCTTTCAGGTGATGGCTACGAAGATCAAGTGGATGCTCTCACACAAGAAGTTGATGGACTTCGACGCGAGCTAGATAGGCAGCGACACGTCATTGAACCGACCCTGGCGCATCCAGGTCAACGGATGGTCAGTTGGCACCATCCAGAGAAGTTGGAGCACATTTATGACCAAGAACGATCAGGTTATGACCAGGTAAATACTTTCTCAGCAGGGCAATCGCACGAGTACCAGTCATCTGCTGACATAACGTTTTCCTTGAAGTCTCATAAACCACGTTGCAAATTTGGTTGGTTCTTATGCCCCATGCACCTGTGTAATTACCAAGTCACACTGACAACTGGTAGGCTGACATCATCATCATGCAACTCGTATCGATATTATAGTAACTATTGTTAGTGAAATTCACCGAATAGATGTAGACTCTGCCAAAATTTGATTAAAATTGTCTGAAACGGGTTGCAGTAGATGGTTGAAAACAAGCATCTCTCTAGAAATACAGAATGATGTGAGTTGGTCTTTAGGTGGTGATTTTTGCCCAAGTTCTTTTTGTATCTGCACCATCTCCCAAACGTTTTGCACGATCTTTGCAAAATTAAGCACAATTAGTTCTGTCTTCACTTTATGGCCATGAGTGTAGATGGAACGTCGTGTTTTGCACATCATGATTGTGCAACATAAAAACTTACTCCCCAAATACTCTAAGCTCTACCCGTTCTAGGTCCTCAAATCCCTGTTCAGTTTTGATGCTGTGCTGCACAATTATGTCACAGAAACATAACAATTATGTCCATTGAGTTGCTAATTACATGAATTGTATTAGGTTTTATACTTTACTCTTCTTCAGCCGGGCTTTACTCACCCCTCTGACTCAGGGCAGCCTTACCATCCCCAACAGTCTAGTCAGGGCTATCCAGCTCACCTCAGCCAAACCCTCGCTGCTGGACCGGGTCCTACTCATGGCCATGTTCCTGCTCACAGTCAGTTCCCGGGCACCTCTGTAGGACAGCAACCGGGGAACACTGCTTTTGGTGGTGGTATACCACTAACGACATCTGGTGTTGGTAGTGTACCTCTGCCTATAATGACCCCGGTTGTCAGTGCCACTACTGTGCCACCTGTTGGCGGTGTGCCTATGCTGACATCAAGTGGTGCCATAGTTCAAACAACAATGGCTGCTCCACTCAACGGTCAGCCGACTGTTCCACTGGCTGCAGTTGCTCAGACAGTGCCAACAGGATTTATGTCATCTACCCCCGGAGCTCAGTCTGTCCTGACTCCAGGGCAACTATATGTACCAGTTAGTCAGACAGCCCCAACTGCAGTGATGGCGCCTGCCCCGGGAGCTCAGACTGGTCTGACACCAGGCCAACTGTATGTACCAATTGATCAACAAAATGTCGGTTCAGCAGTGCAGACAGTTGGCGATGGCACACAGGCGTTGCTGGTTCCAGCGGGCCAAGGACCAGGAGCCAGTCAGGTATATTGTTGATTCTGAATAAAACAAATGAAATGTTGTATTAAACATGGGCATGTTCACTATAAGACTTGCAACCTGTTCCCTGAAGTGCGTAAGCCTTAAAACCTGTGGTAGCTAATGAGTGCTGTGTTTTTTGAGGTCTAAAGCAGGTTTAAACTTTTAGCGAAACATTCACTTAATGTTGATTTTCGAAACAATTTGTGAGGTCTTTCACAATTTTGTGACGTTTTGGAAAACAGGCTCCTGAACTGCAGTTTGTTTGGTCAAAATGTTGAAGCTAAGTGTGCTTCTTAATAGGAGGACATTACAAATTTAAATTATTTGACAACATGCTCAAAAATCAGATTACCACTTGTAGCTCATAAACTCAGGCTTGTGTTTAGAGCTCAAATCATATTGTGATTCTGAATCAGTACCCTTAATTTTCTAGATTCATCTAGATCCTTTGACACTGTGAATCACATTTTTAAGGGTTACCGAGCAGTGAAGTTGATTTGCCAACCAACTGTGATGCCGTAGCTATTTCTCTCTTCTATAGGTGGCAGCAGTGCCTGTAACACCTATGAAAAGTATCCTCAAGAAGACTGACAAAGCTGAAGAGGAGACCTTTGTGTGCAGTGTGCCTGAGCATCACGATCTGGTACTTTGACAAATTGAAATTTCACTTGTTGGCCGTATTGTGTGGCATATGTTTAGTGAAGAGTTTTGGTAGTTATACTTATGGATGATAAAAGCACTGAAGTTGAGATCAAATATTTGTTCATTTTATTTTGACTACTATGAAGATCATCAGTTGGTCTTTTTGCGGACTATAGCTTCGAAACAAAAGAAACCCTGTAGAGACTAGAAGTCTGGCATGATGTTCACCAGTGTGACAAACACGAGGTTAATAATTAATTTTTGATGATTTTCTCAGGAGGATTATGTGAACAAGCTACAGAAAAAGGTGCAGAAACTGAAAGAGAGGCTGACCCAAATGAAACAGGCGGAAGTGGAAAGGGAAAGTGGGGCAACTGCAGCTAAACAACTGACTTCAGAATTAGAGGTAGTTAGGAAATAGTGTAGAAATGCCTTAAACCAATAAGCAGACAAACAACTGGCTAGACATAAGTGCAGAAGCTAGTTAACACTATGAATTCTGGTAACAAAATTTTTATTAAAGACACTAACTATTGCTGCTCAAACGTTGATGCAATAGAGAAAGAGGTGTCTACAACTCGATATACTTTATTACGTTATCGTTTATCGTTGATACATCGTTTTGCATCAGTGTTCGTATCGGTTATCTGAAACGTTTACAAAAACAGTCCAAGTTACTAAGTCTAAACTTTACCATTAGCATTAAGCAACCACCACGATATCGTTACACCTTCTACGTCATGTTTAATTAATGTCTAACGGAAACCGCACTTGAGGAAATACAAACTCATGGCGGAATAAACCCCTAAAGTTCCAAGCCAGAACAACTCGTATAGACAACTGTAGCACTCCGCAAAACTAGTTCACAAAATAGAAATATGCATACAACAAGAAATCTGTAAACATAATAATTGACTACCAAAAAGCACAATGGTTGCAACGTAACAGCATGTCTAGGTCTATAGACAAGTCTAGTCTACAGCTGACAAAACACAAACTACAAATGCACAGCTATTCAAAAAATTGGTATCTAACGTTGAACGATAACCAAATGTATACTTACAGCGTTTGCCTCAAAAACAGTCTGGTAATCAACACACGATACATATGACAATCCAGGAGAGAATAAGGCAACTGGTGCTTGTTCGGACGTTTAAATACTCCGCGAAAACATACTGAAAGCTGATTGACCCAGACAGTATCTCAACTTACACAACCAATGGAAATAATACGTCCGAAAGGGGGGTTGCTTAAATCATGACTTAACCCTGAGACAACGCCCTAAAATATAACTGAGGCACTAGGTGATTGAGAACGCCATCTCTAGGCAAATTGGGAAACTATATATTCACTGCCTGCATTAACACTAACTTTTGATCCTAATATATGCAGTCCTTCAACGGGTATGAAGTCAAGTGGTGCTAAGTCCTTCTTACACTAACCTGTTCAAAATTACGTGAGCCTCTACTTCTAACTATTCCCATTTTGAAAAGTGTAGGTGGTCTGATGTCACTTGCGGTGCATCAGACGTGCGCAGGTCCAGGTTGGACCCATTGCAGCATAAAACACCTGAAAGCCAGGTTATCTATCAAGAGGTTCTTCGTAAAGGAAGTTTTGAAGTCTACCTCTCTTCCGTTTGTTGCCATGTACAATATGTTGTAAGCATGTAACAGTGCCACTCTACCAAGTGTTTAGGGATTTCAACGTCATTACCACACTCGGGACAAACTGGGCTCCCCATATGCCCAGTGATGTGTCTGCGTCGGGCTAGGTTACTGTGGTCTGTCAAAATTTCAGTAATGCGTCTTATGCCCAACCTGTCAAGACTTAGAAGGACTTTGTTGAACCCTTTGGTTTGATCACATTGGAAAAATTCTCCTCGGTTCCTCTGCATTCCCATTTCCTCTCCCACATCTTTCATTTTTTCTATTCCCACATCCCTCTCCTTTGCTTTGTTTAAGAACTCTTTCTCTTCGTTCCTGATGAAGGGATGCTTTTATTACACTCGAAAGCAGGTGTCTAGTCTCGACACATGCCATTTTGATCGCAAATTTGTATGTAGTTGGGAAATTTTAAAACTAGTAATGTCTACTGTTGTACAATCTCGGCATCTGTAAGCGATTCATGCACTCTAGAGATTACATCTGCTGGTGTAAGGAGCAGGATGGCAATCGGTTCTACGATGCCTGCAAGCTCATCCGCCTTGACGTTGAATGAGATGCCACAGTGTCCTGGTATATAAACACTGGTGAAGAGACCATTAGTAGAGCTGAACAGAGGGATCCAGGAATCTTTCACATGACCAGTTTTTAGCCCGCTAAT
>NMRA01000384.1:367997-379684 GCA_002633005.1 Phoronis australis | reverse complement strand
GCTCCCTAGCTCCGATAACCCATGATTGAACAGTTTTCAGCCTCTGTGTAACCAGCACAAACTTGGTTGCATCTCCAAATTTACATTTTGTCCGATACTGGAAGGAGGAGAGTCATTGACTATTCCGGTGCCTACCCTCTGACGTCACCACAGAAACAGAAACAGAAACAGTAATGCCGAATCAATGAACAGTTGGGCAACACCAGATAGGTGAACAGGTAGCTGCAAATTTAAAAATGGCAAAATAAAAATTCATAGTCTTCAAAGCAATAAGATTTGTTTTGAAACAGACCTTAGGAATTATTAAGATAATTGTCAATTTTTGTGGAATAGAACAGTACCTGATAGAAATCTCCTTTGCCATGAAGGTAGAAAAACGTGTTGTTACAATGTCCTCGTTTGAGAATTGTCGGGCTGATTCTAGGAATCGTGTCAGAAAATATCACATCAATAGCATCTGCTCTTCAAGTTCATCCCACTTTTTGACATCGGAGTTGCTGCCCATGGCTTAGCAGTAAAACTTCGCTGGCATTGGAAGGTCAAATATAGTTATTGTAGTTGGGAAAAAGCTTGAAAAAGCAAGGCACCAACAATTATGAGAAACTTCAGTGGCATTGCAGTGAACTACAGGCCTGGGACATTTTTGTGGCCAAAGCACATTACATTATTGGGGTTCAGTGTTGGATGGGATAGAGTTTTTATAATTGTGAAATCAACATCGGTGACTTTACTAGTTAAATACGCTTGAATTCATTGGTCATTTATCAAGTGTGATTTAGCTCGTCAGTAGAGCGTTTGGCTGTGAACGCGAAAGTTCACAGTTCAAATTCGAGCTGGGGCTGATTTAAGAAAAAAAGGTTTTACCTCCGATAATGTCACACTTTGTAATCGGTTCAAAGGTGAGCTTGCTATAATTTAATCTCACATTACTGCACTGATTCTGTAGCAAATCCTGGGATGTCATTATTGGATAAGATGTAGCTCAGTCTGTGTTTTAGACGTTTATTGTTCCATTTTGTTCAGAGCCGTCGGCGTGAGTTGGAAGGGCTTGACCTAGCTATAGAGCAGCAGAAGGTCAACTTGAGGCGGATGCAAGATGTTGAGGTGGAACTGGGTCACAGCCAAAAGAGGGCACTGCAAGAGCTAGAAGATCTGAAGACCAGTCAGAAGAGGCAGAAAGAGCGACAAGAAGAAAGACGGAGGAGAAAGAGGTGAGACAATAGTGAGGGATTGCCTCCCAACTAGTTGTTAATGATACTCAGGCCGTTACTAGTGGAGGGGCATACTTTGGTAAAAAAATCTTCCATTTGGGACAAGAGTAATTGATAAGATTGACATATATCTAATTTTCAGAGGCTTAACATTTTACCACAGTCTTGTTGTTTGGTAATAGCTATCCTATGCAAATCATGCTAAAAGCAAAACAAATTTTCCTGTAGGGTATTTTTGTTGAGAAATTTATCCATTACGTTGTGGATGTTCGGTGTTTTGTACGAAAAAAATTCAAATTATTTAGCTTGATATCAAGTTGAATCTTGAAATTTGTTCTTTTATTCTCCACTTGAAAATTCTTTTGAACTGTTTCTAAAACCGACATTGTAAAGAAGCGCATGATGGCTAATCAATAGCTTAATTATCTAGCCTATACTAACATCAATATTGGTCTCTGATGTGTCTGCATATTCGCCACCTATGGAAAGGAGGTCATTTGTACAATCATAATAATAATGGAAAAATAGATAATTCATGCGATACCAAGTGATGTCGCCATGCCTGTCTGTGTCTTTGGAATGGAGTAAAGGTAGACATGAATTTGTTTTATAAAAAACATCAAAAGTAATTCTCTTTTAAAACTTTGCCTCAGTCTGCAAGTCGGTGGTTGGCTCTGGTATTGGTAAGTGCCATTATCAAAACTGAGATTGGAAAAGCCATTGAAGGGTTGCAGTGTTCTCAGCTGCAATTCAATGGTATCCACAACTCAAAATTAATAGTTTCCACGTTATTTTGAAAGCACATCACTCTTTACTCAAGAGCACGACACTCACATGTGTTAACCAAATCGGATTTTAAAGCTTTGGCAAATTGCTGATTGATGCTTAGGTGAGCGTTGGCGTTGACGTGAATACCTATTTTTCACAAAGCTATACTTTTGTTATAAGAAAGAAACATGGGCAAATCCAATGAAATACCGAAAGGGCTGGAAAATACTGCACTTATTTAGTATGCATTTCTGCAGTAGATAAGTACTTAGGAGAGAAAATACCACACATAAAGTTGTGATGTAGTCATTTCAGGTAATTTAAGGTTTTACATTATTATAAAATGTCACCAACTTCGGAGAAAAAAAAATGCCTTTTTTGTTTTTCTAAGTCTTAACATTGTTGTGAATGCCCACATTTTTTAAATTTTTCTCTTGGTTGCTATGGTACCAGCCTTGAACTTGGTAAAGCATTTATTTGATGTTGCATATCTTTTATGAAAAAATAAGGAAATAAATTTTGACTTGTCTGCCATTTTGTGTCTTGAATTTTTAGAAATTTTACAGTATTAAGTAAAATGAAATGTGTATCATTTTACATTGAAACTGGATTTTAAAATGATAGCCAGTGTTGCAATGTAATAACAGCTATACACGTTTCAAATGTTACATGGCAGTTGAAGTATTAGTGATTATGGAAGTGATTGTTCTATTACATTTATTGAATATCTACTGGTACTCAAATTTAAAGAGAATTCTTGGAGGGAAGGCGTGACTTTGACACGACAAACTCTGATTACGATGATGATGAAGAGATCAGCGAAGACCGTCGTCAGTATTTGCAAGACGAGATATGCTGTCTGGAGGAAACCATTGCAAAACGTCGGGCGGAGTTAAGAGCGGCAGACGAACTACTGCACGAATGTGAACAAGATTTAGACGAGGCAAGAAAACACGTGAGTGATGTTGGAGCGGTCAGTTGAGGTCGAGTGAGTGATGTAGGAGGGGTCAGTTGAGGTCGAGTGAGTGATGTAGGAGGGGTCAGTTGAGGTCCAGTGTTAATTTGTTGGAGGAAAATGTCCGTAATTTTGACTAAAGTCAAACTTATTGATTGGTGAAAGCAGCAATAAACTTGTGTTGCGTGGCAAAAAAAAATTTTTTTTGAGTAGATGACTTACGATAATAGTCACTTTCTGGGGCCCTGCATTTTGAGAACCAGTTTCATCTACTGGAGAATGTGCATTAAACTGGTTCTCAAAACGTGAACACCCCTTATAAAGTATGAAGCACCAAGGGGTTCTTAAACGAGTACCTCATACTTATTAATCTACAGGTACTTTTGCTTAATTTATGCTGATTTTGTCTAATCTTGGTGTAAAAGTACGCATGATTAAAGGTAGGCATACTTTTGCTTGTTCTACACGTACTTTTAGTTCTTAAATGATCATAGTTCTGCTCTTAATTAATTTGAGATCACAGGTGTGATTGGACTATACAAACTGATTGCGTAGATTAAGCAAAAGTGTTCAGTAGATCAAACACATTTTTATGCGCAGATAGGTACTCTGCCATTTAAGAACCCTTTGGCGCTTCATTTTATATGTGACTGTTGGCCACAAAATTGGTCTCCACGTGTTCGTTACTCTGCCGAGGTAGTCTTGCATATTACTAACAGACCAGTACTGCTTGAGACACGCCTTGACAAGCCAGCTTGAAGAGCCTAAGTCTCAATCAATAACGAACTGTCACTTATTTCAAATCCTAGAAATTGTCTATTTTTACTTAAAGGAACAATCTGAGACCTACAGCAAGAACAGTGTGTAATGAAAGGCAGGTAGCTGCTTGAATAGAACTATTAGTCATGTTAATGGAGGCCACTGCCGCTCTAGTCTGGTTCTTTCTGTACATTGTGAGTGAATGCACGGTACGTCAATTCAAAATTAATCGTTAGGATTTTTTGCATTATCGTCCGTGGTAGTTGCATTTTGTCTCTCGCTAGTGTCTTAATTTTCCAATTAGGCCCAGGACACTGTGCAGAAGTACGATGACGCCCAGCAGAAGTACAGTGCCACCGTGCAGGACTCGGTGGAACTAGAGGCAAGAGTAGAGGAGGCCAGCGTTCAGTTGGTGCGAGCTCAAGACGAGTTGGAGTCCATAAGGTCAGAGGTCAAGACATTGGAAGGGAGGCGGAACCAGATGGAGATGACTGTGAAGGAAATCAATAAGGTACGAAGTAAAAGGTTGATGAGGAATTGCATTCACTAGGTGGTGCTGGTGCAGCCACGTTCCTTCTTGCTCTATTAATGCATATTCTCAGGTTGCATGCCAAACATGCCTTACCAACGTCCTCATGCCGGTGTTAACATTTTTGTGTGAGGCATTTTAACACCTAAATGAGAGTATTTATTGAATGCTTTAATTGTTTTTTCCTATCTAATAGATCACAAACATTTTTTAGTCTGGTCTGCATGCCACCTATGTGGCCAATAGGTGGCGTGCAGATCAATACTTAGAAATGTCTGTGATCTATATTCTTTTCCACACCACTTTAAGATTATTGCTTGTCTAATAGTTGTTATTTCTTTAGCTTGCTTCTCCATAACATAGAGTGGAGATGATCATTTGGTATGTGCACAAGAAGAAAGTACTGTATCTTTTTATTGTAACTGGCAAACACTCTGTTAATTATAACTTATTACTTTTAGATTATAATTGCCAAAGATGCTGAGTTCAGGACGATTGATGCCAAGCTCAAAAAATCCTCTCATAGGTATGTTATGACCTCGGGTTGGGATCACTCAGCGGGGTAAATTATTTTGAGAACTACCTCGGGTTACTATCACTCAAAGGGAGTAAACTCATTAAGAGCCACTGAACATCTCTAATGTATTGTAGGGCCAAACTTCAGAACGTCGCATCTCAGAAATGACTGATTAGATTCATAACTATGAAGCTTTCAGATATTGAGCGTCAGATGGTGTTCTCCAAAAAAATTGTTAGGAATTATATATTTATATGGATAAGTACTCAATATCGCCTTTCTCTTCAGTGCTAAAATATGTGGATCACTATTAGCCAGTTGATGACCCTATGCAGAGGGGGGGGAAATTACAAGAATGACGACCAAAACAAATGTTGTAAGGTGTGAATATACGTCGTACTCCATTTAAAATGAAATTGTATTGTTTCTGAAGCGTTTCACTTTGACGAGGACCAATAAAAATTGGGTATTCGATTTTTATGAAAAATTCTAATATTGCATGAATCGAAACCATATTGATAAAATGACATTATAGAGAACTGTGGCAGCTTTTTTGAGATTTTATCTTGATCATATTATTGATACTGTTATGCTATCAAATGTACCTTTTGTTAACTTTTGTTTCTTGTTTACTAAACTTCACCATAAAGATGTGACCCAGATAATGGCAGTTTGGTAAGAAGTGAGATATCAAGTTCTTCAATCTGCCTACCTTTAGAAAATATATAAAATGTTTATATTATATAAAATGTTTATANTGTAATAACAGCTATACACGTTTCAAATGTTCCATGACAGTTGAAGTATTAGTGATTATGGAAGTGATTGTTCTATTACATTTATTGAATATCTACTGGTACTCAAATTTAAAGAGAATTCTTGGAGGGAAGGCGTGACTTTGACACGACAAACTCTGATTACGATGATGATGAAGAGATCAGCGAAGACCGTCGTCAGTATTTGCAAGACGAGATACACTGTCTGGAGGAAACCATTGCAAAACGTCGGGCGGAGTTAAGAGCGGCAGACGAACTACTGCACGAATGTGAACAAGATTTAGACGAGGCAAGAAAACAAGTGAGTGATGTAGGAGCGGTCAGTTGAGGTCGAGTGAGTGATGTAGGAGCGGTCAGTTGAGGTCGAGTGTTAATTTGTTGGAGGAAAATGTCTGTAATTTTGACTAAAGTCGAACTTATTGATTGGTGAAAGCAGAAATAAACCTGTGTTGCGTGGTAAAAAAGAATTTTTTTGAGTAGATGACTTATGGTATTAGTCACTTTCTGGGGCCCTGCATTTTGAGAACCAGTTTCATCTACTGGAGAATGTGCATTAAACTGGTTCTCAAAACGTGAACCCCCTTATAAAGTATAAAGCACCAAAGGGTTCTTAAACGAGTACCTCATGCTTATTAATCTACAGGTACTTTCGCTTAATTTATGCTCAGATTTTGTCTAATCTTGGTGTAAAAGTACGCATGATTAAAGGTAGACATACTTTTGCTTGTTCTACACGTACTTTTAGTTCTTAAATGATCATAGTTCTGCTCTTAATTAATTTGAGATCACAGGTGTGATTGGACTATACAAACTGATTAAATTTATGCGTAGATTAAGCAAAAGTGTTCAGTAGATCAAACACATTTCTATGCGCAGAAAGGTACTCATTTAAGAACCCGTTGGCGCTTCATTTTATATCTTAAGTGACTGTTGGCCACAAAATTGGTCTCCACGTGTTCGTTACTCTGCCGAGGTAGTCTTGCATATTACTAACAGACCAGTACTGCTTGAGACACGCCTTGACAAGCCAGCTTCAAGAGCCTAAGTCTCAATCAATAAGGAACTGTCACTTATTTCCAATCCCAGAAATCATCTATTTTTACTCAAAGGAACAATCTGAGACCAGCAGGAACAGTGTGTAATGAAAGGCAGGTAGCTGCTTGAATAGAACTATTAGACTAAGTCATGTTAATGGAGGCTACTGCCGCTCTAGTCTGGTTCTTTCTGTACATTGTGAGTGAATGCACGTTACGTAAATTCAAAATTAATCGTTAGGATTTTTCGTATTATCGTCCGTGGTAGTTGCATTTTGTCTCTCGCTAGTGTCTTAATTTTCCAATTAGGCCCAGGACACTGTGCAGAAGTACGATGACGCCCAGCAGAAGTACAGTGCCACTGTGCAGGACTCGGTGGAACTAGAGGCAAGAGTAGAGGAGGCCAGCGTTCAGCTGGTGCGAGCTCAAGACGAGTTGGAGTCCATAAGGTCAGAGGTCAAGACATTGGAAGGGAGGCGGAACCAGATGGAGATGACTGTGAAGGAAATCAATAAGGTACGAAGTAAAAGGTTGATGAGGAATTGCATTCACTAGGTGGTGCTGGTGCATCAACGTTCCTTCTTGCTCAAATGCATATTCTCAGGTTGCATGTCAAACAACGTCCTCATGTCGGTGTTGACATTTTTGTGTGAGGCATTTTATCATCAACACCCAAATGAGAGTATTTATCGAATGCTTTAATTGTTTTTTTTTTACATATCTAATAGATCACAAACATTTTTTAGTCTGGTCTGCATGCCACCTATGTGGCCAATAGGTGGCGTGCAGATCAATACTTAGAAATGTCTGTGATCTATATTCTTTTCCAGACCAGTTTAAGATTATTGCTTGTCTAATAGTTGTTATTTCTTTAACTTGCTTCTCCATAACATAGAGTGGAGATGATCATTTGGTATGGGCACAAGATGAAAGTACTGTATCTTTTTATTGTAACTGGCAAACACTCTGTTAACTATAACTTATTACTTTTAGATTATAATTGCCAAAGATGCTGAGTTCAGGACGATTGATGCCAAGCTCAAAAAATCCTCTCAGAGGTATGTTATGACCTCGGGTTGGGATCACTCAACGGGGTAAATTATTTTGAGAACCACCTCGGGTTAGTATCACTCAAAGGGAGTAAACTCCTTAAGAGCCTCTGAACATCTCTAATGTATTGTAGGGCCAAACTTCAGAACGTCGCATCTCAGAAATGACTGATTAGATTTGTAACTATGAAGCTTTCCGATATTGAGCGTCAGATGGTGTTCTCCAAAAAAATTGTTAGGAATTGTATATTTATATAATTATGTGTATGCATAAGTACACAATATCGCCTTTCCCTTCAGCGCTAAATAGACAAATTTTAGAGTGTAAATATGTGGATCACTATTAGCCAGTTGATGACCTTATGCAGAGGGGGGGGGGAAATTACAAGAATGACGACCAAAACAAATGTTGTAAGGTGTGAATAAGCGTCGTTTTCATTTAAAATGAAATTGTATTGTTTCTGAAGCGTTTCACTTTTACGAGGACCAATAAAAATTGGGTATTCGATTTTTATGAAAAATTCTAAAATTGCATGAAACGAAACCATATTGATAAAATGACATTTTAGAGAACCGTGGCAGCGTTTTTGAGATTTTATCGTGATCATATTATTGATACTTTTGTCATGCTATCAAATGTACCTTTTGTTTGTTTCTTGTTTACTATACTTCACCATAAAGATGTGACCCAGATAATGGCAGTTTGGTACGAAGTGAGATATCAAATTCTTCAATCTGCCTACCTTTAGAAAATATATAAAATGTTTATATTATATAGACATTTGGATCAATACGCAGTCTTATCAATGAAGCCCTACATAATCTTTAACTTATTTTGAATTCAGGGGTAACTTGTGCAGATTTGTAACCACTGTTGAAGTTTGCTTCAGGGACAGTAGTCATTGCCATAATAAACTTGTTTCTTTACAAATTAAATTAAATAAGAAAAAAGCCAGATGTAACATACCATGCTCATTTATAGCGCAATGGACCTCAGCGCATTGTAAAAATCTTAATCACTTATCCCTTTGCCAATCGCTAAGGAACAAACGATTGAATTTAACGGCAGTCAACTATAGATGGTTAACACAGACCGTTATTCTTTCTGTTGTTTATTGTTAGAGAACAGCTAAGTGTGCTATATTGTCAATTAAACTTATTGAGTCGATGATGTGTAGATAACTGGAAGTCTAGATTTTTTTGTGAAACCAGAGGATGTACAAATTAAGTGCCTGTGTCTAATCAATTGGAAAGTTGCGTTAATTGTACATTTTTTTGAAATCTTACAACTGAATGTTTAGTATGAAGAATCATTTCTCTTGCTTTGAGACAAAACCATGAGATCAGATTACACAAGGTCACTGACAATCTTTTTTTCCAAATGACCTTGAGCACTTGCATTTTTATCTTTGCTTGTGGTTTTGATGACCTTGATAATGTTATTCCTGTTTCTTGTAGACTCGATGAGGTTGAGTCTCGCTATTCAGCACTTCGAGAAGAAGAGGGAGTGTTGCGGGAGGAAGTGGAACAGGTCGAAACAAAACTAGCAGAAAGCAGAACCAGGTTGGAAAAGTATGAAGAACAGGTAAAAATAATAATTATTGTTTATCACGTTTAGTTTCTCCACCAGTTGACAACAACCCTTGTTACGAATCATTAAACACAGAACTTGACTTGGATTTTTCCTTTGTTTAAATTGCTTACAGAAATAAAACCAACTATGCTTAGATAGTGGATAACCCAAATGTATTCATTACCGTGAATTAGTCGTATTGAGTTTCTTGAGGCATAGTTATTAAATTTCCGTTTCTCCCAACTATCAATTACCATGACTCGCTTCAGTAGAATATTGCCATTGTACTGTACATTCCAAAAAATGATCAGACAAAATTATGTGGGGCCCGTTCAATGAAAGTGACTTAAAGTGGTCTTATGCTCCACTCAACGTTTTTTGAAAAGTAAATAAATCTCGTTTGAGCGAAAATTCACATTGTCTGAAAATATGCACATAGCGGCTAGTTGCTGTAATTACCCGGCTAGTTGCTGTAATTACACGGCTAAACTTTTACAGCAATTGTGAAATGGGAGCGTAAGACTAAACTTCTGTCTTAATTCTTCTGTCCCTTTCATGAAACTGACCCGTGTTATTCCCAGCCATGACTGCTGAGCGCCACCTATCCATTAAGATGGCTTATGGCCAGTGGAATTCCCCATCAGAGTTGCTAGAATGACCCGCCATTATTGGCCATTGCACGTCATGACCGGGGCACAGTCTCTTGTCTGATTACTTTTGGCGTGCATTATATAGGAGTAGTGTTTGTCGATTCTCTCTGGCATCTTGACTTTTACTAGTGATGTGCGAATACCACGAACTCCTATTGTGTGCATTTCATTCATACGACTGTTGAAATTGGGCGGCAGTTTTACTCACACCTTAGATGGTCCAAGATGACCAAAGAACTTTGTAGATTATATTCCTGTAGAACATGAAAATGCTGAGCCAATCTGACTAAAAGAAGAACTGGGCAGGTAATAGTTCTCTGGTCACCTACCAGGTAGCCTGCAGATTGTCAGAGAGCTTACTCGATGGTTTATTGGCGACCGGGTTATGAGACATGGGCATACACCTGTAAAATATGCCCTTTTTTATTTTTATTTTTTATTTTGTTGACGTTACGTCGTTGGAAAAAATCTTTTGACATCTGAGTCCACGTCATAGATTGTACAACACCATAAAAACAGCGATTGAGTTGGAAAAATCTGAGTCAAACCGTGCGTCTAATAAGAATCATCTCTAGTTCATTTTGTATACTATTCTGCATCAGATTAATTTACGTGAATTAGAATTCCTTTTAGCGATGACAAAATTCATTAAGTTTATGACTTTCTGAAATCTGATTATTATTCACTTCGTTTCAACCCCTAAATCTATTTATGACATCGAACAGTGTGAGAAAATGTTAATAAAATTAATCCAGTTTGTCAAAAAAATTCAAGGAATCTTTACGGGCGATGAATCGATTACGGTAGATTTAATGGGAAACCCTACCAGGTATCACCATTGCCACTGGCTCTGCCCTTGTAGGGTTGATTTGAATTTATTCATGCTGCAATCTAGTGCTTTTTTCTTATTAAGTTCTGCCCATTTCTCATCTACCCAATATTAGTTTTTCATTTCTAACAACTGGCCAATTTCACTCGTGACTAGTCTTGACTACACTCATGTGAGTTATTTAGTGAGTGCTCTCAATTAATTTGGAGTGACCCCTGTTGTTAAGTATGATTCTTAATCCTTGCTAAATGTGCTTCTGGCTCTTTTAAGGGGTTTGAACCCTCGTTTCTTGTTACATTATCCATACCTAAACTGTTTGTTAACGGTGCTTACTTTTCCTTGTACAAAACTAACATAAAGTTTTTGTTGTGGTTTCTAAATTTTTCCCTCCTTTTTGGTTGCCCTCCATTGTTGTGGTTAAAAGTCCTGAACCTGATTTGTACGAAAAGCTTAACTTGAAATTAATGATTTGAGCCTATTGTTAAAGGCGAAGGCAACTTTTTTTCATGTCATTTTGAGCTAAAATAAGGTTGGTTGTTTATCCTAGACATATTTTCCACTTAATTGCTTTTCGTAATTTTATTAATTACTCGTCCTCTACTCCGGAAGTGACGTTTTAGGAGGCAAGCGTTTCCCGCCACTTGGTTTTGCGTTGACCGTGCGAATCTGTTCTATTCTACTTTTGTTTTGTGCTGTTTTTCAACAATTGTCGCCACCACTTTCCATCGGCGAGTATTCTGTGGCAAGATAGGTTAGTAGAGTACTCAACTACGTTGGATTTAGGGATTGTTTAGTGTGTTGTAAGCTGAAAATGGCTGGAGTCGGTGACCCGTATCACAGTATCGTAGTGTGAGTGACGGAGACCTTGTTCACAGCAGTGGTGATGAGGAATTTTTTCACGGACATTCAGTGGGTGGGTACATGTTTGAGCCCGAGTATAACGAGGCAGAGTATGCACAGGCACAGGCAGCTGTTGAGAGAAACGAGGCGGCTACTGAGGACAGACGTGGTGACACATCTTGGTGCAAATGCACTGT